>JASGYR010000141.1:0-160000 GCA_030068185.1 Colletes collaris | reverse complement strand
TAAAAATTGATGCCCTCGATTTATATTTTCGCTTGGTCGCTTATCGCGGCCAAGCCGTTTATTTATTTTAAATTTTTTATGAACAAAATAATCGGAAAAACCACCTCGACGTCAATCAGTCGTTGGGGAAAAATCTATGGCTGCCGCTCACCCTCAGCCCTCGTTGTTTGGTCTGTAACAAGGAAAGACAAGGCTGGATTTGAATACCTTGTAACGCTTGTCGCGTTGCCCGTCTCGCTTTATTTCACACGCTCCTGTCTGTGCTAGTCGCACTCAGGAGCGGGAATAACAGACCGTGCTCGTCGAACTGAGCGATGTCTATGTGGACTGTATATGTGAACGTTCTCGTAAACGGAGAAACGTTCGATCGCAGTGCGGAAGAAGAGATTTAATTTCTCAATTCTCCGCTTTTGCGATGGTTGAAATGCCGCAGGAATGGACAACAGGTGGAGGTTGTAAGGCTCCAAATGTTGCTCAAATCCGCAGTTTCTCACCGTTCTCGTATGCGCACAAGGCGCGGTGTGGTGTAGCCCTTAACGGCGCACGAAACGTCTTACGTTTAAAGGAGCGTACACCACGGTGCTCTTTTGAGGTGCTCTGAGCACAGGGTACGTACACACTGGCGGTCAAGGAGCGTTGCTCGAGCGTGTCGGAAGCGGGAAGAATCCGGTTTTCTCCAGCTCCGACACGAGAAACGGCAAGACCACCGGGGTATCGACCAAAGGTTACCCTGGGGGTGAAAATTCAAAACCGTGCGGACAATTCAATGTCGATCACGACCGCGTCAAATGCAGCAGTACGTGCGACAATTTGCTCTTCCACGGCCGCGAAGCTCAAGCGCTACGTGGAGAAAATCAGCCTCACACGACCGCGTCGAATGCAGCAGTCCGTGTGAAGGTCAGTACTGAGTAGGCCGTAGCCACTGGCTGAAACTGTACTTCCGACGACCGCTGAGTTCAGCGAGACGTTGGAAAGTCAGCCTCACGACCGCGTCAAATGCAGCAGTCCGTGATATAACCAGTCTCTCACGACCGCGTCAAATGCAGCAGTCCGTGGAGCCGTCAGCACTGACTGGGCCTTAGCCCTTGGCTTTGACTGGAGTTATCGACATACGTGAAACGAGGATTTTCCTCGATTCGCTTCACGGCCGCGAAACTCAAGCGCTACGTGAAGCTGAGACGAAAACCCACAGTCTGTTTGGACTGAAATCTCGACAAACGGGAGCCGAGTTTCCTCGATTCGCCTCTCACGGCCGCGAAACACAAGCGCTACGTGAAGAATTCGGCGAGATTTATATAGTCATTTAATCGGGGCTGGAAAAATGCCTCACCGATTTAATTAATTGCGAGCAGCATTCGATTCGTCTCAACGAAAGGTTCGAGTGTTCTCAGAACCCTTTTCGGAGAATCTGGCTTCGTCGCGGAGCGGATTCGTTCGTCGATCTGCTCGCTGCGAGGACCAGAATTCGAATCCCGAAGCGAATAGACATCCGCAGTCACGGCCACGGAAGGGGTAATCACCCTCTCGCGGCGCTATCCCTGCTCTTCGATATCTATCTCTTCTCAATTTTAATATTTCGATACCCTCTCTGTTTATGAATCTTCGACGATCGATCCCAAGTATACGGTATTGGGTCGATCACGTGACTGAGAACAAACAAACTCGTGTGTGGTTCTTCTAACCTGTATTGGTCCGTGTACCGATCTACGCATCAGAGAGTCTCTGGAATGTCGTGTACGCGAAAGAAAAACTATACGAGGAATTTACGGTTCTCAGTTATGGTTCACGTTAAATTAGATAATTCTCTTAACGGTTCTCAAACCCGTCAATTAACGCGATATTTAAACATACCGCCCCCCTTGCACGGTCCGTGCAATAAACAAAAGGAGCGGTAATTCGCGGAGACAATTCGAACGTCCAGTTACAGAGAGGGGTTACTTCACTTAATAAAGAAATTAAGTTACTTACTTTTTAGCGGCGGAAAAGGTCCCTTCTACTCTGCAAAATGTGCAGGGATCGTCAGCACGGCCTCTGTTACGGCCGCCTGGTCGATTCGGGCCTGGTTTTGTCGCGTTGGAGGAGGCGGTCGTTCGATTGGGCGACTGACCCCTTGACCCGGCGACGCCCGATTTCGTCGGCGTGCCCTCCTTCCAGTCGCCGGTCTTGTTGACGGCCCTGGAGTCGAGGCTTCCGGTTCCGCCGAGGGCTGCGGCTCCACGGGGTTGCTCGCCGTGGCCGGCGCCTCCGGCTCGTGGAAGTCGCAGGCCAGTAGGCGACCCGCCCGATTCCACTTGAGGTTGTAGTGGCCCCCCGGAACCACCACTTTTCGGCGTCGAGAGGACCACGGGACGTGGACCGGAATCTCCAGCACGTCCTGCCCCAGGTCAAGCCGGAAGGTCGGCGTGGTTGGTGGATGCCGAAGGGCCTCCCTCGCATCGCCAACCTCCATGGGCTCCGGTTCGGTCGTTGTGGCCGTCGCTGGGGTAGCTGGGGGCCGGAAGGCCTCTCCCAGCTGCAAGAGACGCCCGAACTGGGCCTCCATTTCCGGGTCCAGGCTCCGGGTCGGCTCCGTCTCCTTATTCTGTTCTGTCGACATTTTGCTCCGGTTTTGACTAGGAACTGAGGGAATTCTGCAGCGGGTCCTGGTTTTATGCCGAGGACGATCGCGTTCCGCGAATTCTCCCTTCCCTAAATTATTACAGGATGGTAGGAAATGGATTCCCCTATCACCGTAATTGTCACTAAAGACAAAGGTACATGTGGATCGACACCGTCTTTATTTTCGACGGTGGTTCTCACTTCCTCTTTGTCTGTACAGCGGAGCTCGACAGGTGTTGTATCCCATCGGCGTCTTCGACGGCCGACGTCGGTGTTTACTCATCGACAGGCAGTTTACACAAACGCGTAATTGGGCGTGTGTACGTAGACGTAGTTGTACGTACTTTAACCACACGCACATTTCTATCCTTGCCCGGGAAAACTTCCTCAATTCTTCCCATTTCCCATTGATTCGGGGGGAGAAGAGGGTTTTGCACTAAAACCAAATCGTTCGGTTTTAACTGCAATTGGGTTGTGCGCCACTTATAGCGGTTCTGGAGGTGCGTGAGATAATCTCGCGTCCAATGTCTCCAGAGCTGTTCGTGGAATTTCTGAATCGCTCTCCAACGCGTAAGTCGTGTGAGTTTTTCAGTTTCCACTGACTCGACCGGAAGTGCATTTATTGGACTTCCGATCAAAAAAGTGGCCCGGTGTGAGAGGCGCATAATCCTCTGGACAATCACTCAAAGCGGCGATCGGTCGCGAGTTTAAACTCGCTTCGATCTTGCAGAGCAATGTCTGCATTTCCTCGCTCGTGGGAGTGAAGTCGCCGAGGATGCGTTTTAGGTGATGTTTCACCGATTTCACACCGGCTTCTTGCATACCGCTGAAATGCGGTGCACTAGGTGGATTGAAAATTCCACTTTAATGCCGTTCTGACCATTTATTTCTGCATTTCTTGCGTGTTATACACCGCAATAAAATGCTCCCTTAGTTCTCGATCCGCTCCGACGAAGTTTGTTCCATTGTCACTGAACATGCAGGACGGAACTCCTCGACTGGCGCTGAATCGATCTAAGGCGGCCAGAAATGCACTCGTCGAGTAATCATGGACGAGTTCGATATGTACGGCTCTCGTAACAAAGCAGACAAAAACTGCTATGTACGCTTTATGCGCCGTTTTTCCTCGGCCTGCGGAGTCGCGGACACGATACGGTCCAGCGTAATCTACTCCGCAATTTGAGAAAGCCTTTGCCGGGCGGCTGCGCTCCGGAATTAAATCCTGCATGATCTGCGTGGCAGCTTTCGCTTGCCATCTTACGCATCGAATGCATTGATGGATAACCGTGCGCGCCGCAGTTTCGGCAACCTGATGATCCAGAATTTCTGTCTCACCGTGTATATAGTCAACTGCAAACCGCCGTGCAACGTATCGACGTGGCACTGCCTTTATTATCATGTTAGAAACATGATGTTTAGGCAGTATTATCGGGTGTTTGGTTTCCCATGCCAGCGTCGCGTTCTCCAACCTTCCACCCACTCTCAAGACGCATTTGTCGTCGAGAAAAGGGTTTAGGTTTTTAAGGGAGATTTTGCAGGAATTCCTTGGCGCTTTATTAAGCACTGGTATTCCTCTGCAAAATGCGTACGCTGCAAATAGCGTGCAATTCTTTCCGTTGCACGCAGCAGTTCCGACGCTTCGACAACTTTTGCATCGAACGACCTGCGTTGGCTGGCCAGCGGTCTCCGTAAACGGAGACAGTAGGCGGTTACGCGTAGTAGTTTACTCCATTTGGAAAATCGGAATACGAAATCCCATTCCTTTTCCGGAGTTACTACGAGGGTGTGCGATACGCGTTTACCCTCTTCGGTCTCGACGGAAGCGGGCTTTTCGGCCAATTGTCTTCCGTTTGTCGAAGCCACTTCGGTCCAGAGATCCATAGCTCCGACTGAAGTAGTTCCGCAGCTTCCACTCCTCGCGAATTTAAATCCGCGGGTTTGAAGCGCGTGGGAATATGACGCCATTCAGTATTCGGAAGCAAGGTCTGGATTTTTGACACTCGGTTGGCGATCACAACCTTCCATGTCGACGCATGCTTTCTCAACCAAGCGAGTGCAATCGTAGAATCTGTCCAGCAGATTATACGGTCCACGTTCAAGGCCATTGACCGTTTTACGTGTACCACGAGCTCGGAGAGAAGCACAGCCCCGTTCAATTCCAGAACGGGGATGGACTGCGTTTTGATCGGAGCCACCCGCGTTTTTGCCATTATCAATGTCGTAAACACGTCATTGCTTTTCGTCGTCACGCGTAAATACGTGACGGCCGAATAGGCTGCGAGTGAGGCGTCTCAGAATCCGTGTAGTTCTACGGAAACTGCGTCGGCTCCGTATCGGATCCATCTAGGAAATTTTAATTCCTTCAAGCTGCTCCAGTCTACGCAAAACGTGTTCCACGTTTTGAGCGTATTCGCTGAGATTTGGTCGTCCCACTGGATTTTCTCCAGCCATTGGGACTGCATCAAAATCTTTGCCCGAATTACGACTGGTGATAACCAGCCAAGCGGGTCGAACAGCTTGGCAATCTCCGAGAACAAATTTCTTTTTGTCATCGGTGATGCAGATGGTTGAAACCGTTGCAGATTAAAAATAAAAATAATCTCCAGACGGTATCCACCGTAAACCGAGCACCTTTAGTTCGGAATCATCGAACAAGGTGAGGTCTACGGCGTGGGAGTGAGCGCTTTGGGGATATTTCGCAGCAGTTGCGGCGAATTTCCGGCCCACTTTCTCAACTCAAATCCACCTCCTTGCAGGAGCTCGCAAACTTGAGTGCGAATTTTCTCAAGCAAGGATTTGTCGGGCGCTCCCATAAATACGTCATCGACGTATGTGTCCTTCTCGAGAATAGGAGCGGCGAGAGGAAATCTATCTCCATCCTGCTCCTTCAATTCGAGAAGGGTTCGCATCGCTAAGTACGGGGCGCACGCCGTGCCGTATGTAACGGTATTTAACTCGAACGCTTCCAGCTGTTCGGTTTCAGGTACGCGCCATAAGATGCATTGAAAACGACGATCCTGTGGGGCGACCAGAATTTGTCGAAACATCTTCTCAATGTCAGCCACCAACACGTATTCATGCAGACGCCACCTTGTTAGAACCGAGGTAATGTCGTTCTGCAATTTTGGACCTACGTGTAGGATGTCGTTTAGGAGCGACCTCCAACCGTTCTGCTGGTCGCATTAAATACGACCCGCAATTTGGTTGTCGCACTTTCCGTGCGAATGACCGCTCTGTGCGGGATGTAGAGCCTAGTTTGGTCAATGGGCTCGATTCGAGTCATATGACCTAAGGACTCATACTCCGCGAGAAATTCAGAATATTCTCTTTTGAGGGTCATGTCGCCGTCCAGTTTCCTCCGCAACCTTGTAAGAGCGGAGAGCGCTATATGGAAGGAACTTCCTAACGCTTCGTCCGGTCTCGGGTCATTTAAAGGTAACCGGACTACAAAACGTCCCGTTGCGTGCCGCGTGACGGTTTTTCGAAAGAATGCTTCGCACTCCTCCTCCGCCTTGGTACGCAGCGAGGTCGAGGGAATTTCCTCGCTCTCCCAGAACCGCCGAATTGCGTAATCAAGCGATTCGAGGACGGTGCAATGCAGCGTCCTTACGGTTTTCTGGTTTTCGCCCGCTGCATTTATCGGGCCGGATATGATCCAGCCAAATACAGTTTCTTGGGCGATGGGACCCTTGTTCGTCCCTCGTCGGAATCCCGGTCGGATCACCTGTGCATACAGGTCCGCACCGATCAGAATTTCAATATTCCGATCAGCCTCGGGGTCGGGGTCAGCAAGCGGTAGGCCACTGAACGCGCCATAATTAAGCTGCATTCGCCGACGGTGCACGGTAGGTCGTGATTTTGGCACGACGTACGCGTTTGTACCACATATCGGTTCTATGGCTTTACCGCGCCGAGATTCAGTCCGACGCTGTATTTTATAATTTGCGTCCGACCGCCCCCCAAGCCTGTTACCGTGGCTGGGGTTCGTTTACGCAATAACTGGAGGTCGTTTGCTAAGCCGGCGGAAACGAATGACGTTTCCGAGCCCTGGTCTAGCAAAGCGCGCGCGATTCGCGACGCACCGTTTCTGCCGAATACTCGTACTCGTGCCGTTGCCAATACCACCGGCCTCGGTACGCCTGTACCGAGCGCGGTACAGTGCGACGTCGAGGCGGTGTTTGTATTGGTGCCTGAAGCCGAGGTTTTTGCTTTCGGCTTCGACTTGACCGGTCTGCGTGATGGGGCGTTCGTACGCCTCTCCTCACGCTTACCGTACGAATTATTTGCAAACGGCCTCGTATTTTTCTCTTCCCGGTTTTGCGCGTAATGCAGCAGGATATGATGCTTCCCACTGCACTTTGCACATACTGCGGGGCTTTGGCAGTGTAGCACTGTGTGGGTAGAGGCCAGGCATTGTACACACCAGTGGCGACCCAGCACATATTGGCTACGTGTTTTTTCCGGCAGAACCAAAAAGGCGCTACACTGCTGTAAGCTGTGCGGTCCGGTACAGAACCCGCACTTTGCTTCTGCGAAGGGCCGACCTGCCTTACGTCGTCGAGGCTCGACCCTCGCGACTGTGCAGCCGAGTCGGTTTCCACAACGGCGTTATGGCTCCGCACGTGTCTTGAGGCCGATCTCGTTTCCCGAGTCGTGCTACGACTACGTACGCTCGATTTTGTGGCAGCCGCAAGTGCAGCCTCGCGACGCTTCTCGTCCATGGAGAGCAGTGCGCGTGAGTGCATCTCGATGAACCTCCGTACGTCCTCGAACGTAGGATATTCTGTCGAGAGGTTGAGCGTTTTCTGCCACTCTAACTCAAGCGCAGGCGAGAATTTTTGCTTCGCCCAATGCGCGAGTAGCCAGTCTCGCTGCTGTTCGGGCGTGCCCTTCTTATCGAGGGCGGCGAGCGCCTGTGTACAACCCACGGCGATCTGCTGCATGCTAGCCAGATCACCGGTATCAATGGGTTTTAAAAACAGGAGCTTATCCAGCAATTTTCCCGTGACTATGCGTGGAGGCCGAAGGTGTTCTTCAGTCTCGACCATGCCACTGAAAAATTACGACCGACGATCTCGATCGAAGCAATGGACGCTAGAGCTGGTCCCTCTAGGCAGGCATTCAGATAATGCAATCTTTGCACATCCGACAGTCCTGCATTCCGTATGACCCCGGAGGTGAACAGGTCCTCGAAATGTTCCCATTCCTGAGGATCTCCTCCGAACTTGGGTAATCGTTGCTTCGGGAGTTCGATCGGTATACTAAATTGAACGTCCGACGACGCTGGTTTAGACTCAGCGCTCAGTCGGCCGAGTTCAGTAAGGACGAGATCACTGGAAATCATGGAAATCTTCCTCGGCATTCTCATATAATTCAGCTTAAAGATGTCGTGTGACGGTCTTTCCGCTGCAGGAATTCTGCTTACGCACGCTATTATACTTGGTACGTATATCGCGCCAAGTTTCTTTAGCGTGCTCGAGCTTTTCCTCAAGCATTCGCTCTGAGTACTTCTGCTCGTCCTAACTTTTTAGGTTCGTGCCCAACCGTTTTAGCTGACCACATAGATCGACCAAGTCTTCGATTTCGTCGTCGAGATCGATTTCTATGGATAACTGTGCTACGGCCATAGTGAGCGTTTTCGAGGATCAATCAACTCGAAAAAACCTCCTACGTGGATAACTTCTCACGTGAAGTAATGTGCACCCTTAATCCTAGTCCGTTCAACCTCGTATGATCCGGCTCGAAGGACCTGTTGTTAGAATGCTAGGAGTTATCCTGGCCTAACGGGGTCCGGATTACGAGGGAAAGGACTTTAGGAAAAAGTATATTAAAAATTGATGCCCTCGATTTATATTTTCGCTTGGTCGCTTATCGCGGCCAAGCCGTTTATTTATTTTAAATTTTAGGAACAAAAGAATCGGAAAAAAACCACCTCGACGTCAGTCAGTCGTTGGGGAAAAAACCTATGGCTGCCGCTCACCCTCAGCCCTCGTTGTTTGGTCTGTAACAAGGAAAGACAAGGCTGGATTTGAATACCTTGTAACGCTTGTCGCGTTGCCCGTCTCGCTTTATTTCACACGCTCCTGTCTGTGCTAGTCGCACTCAGAGCGGGAATAACAGACCGTGCTCGTCGAACTGAGCGATGTCTATGTGGACTGTATATGTGAACGTTCTCGTAAACGGAGAAACGTTCGATCGCAGTGCGGAAGAAGAGATTTAATTTCTCAATTCTCCGCTTTTTGCGATGGTTGAAATGCCGCAGGAATGGACAACAGGTGGAGGTTGTAAGGCTCCAAATGTTGCTCAAATCCGCAGTTTCTCACCGTTCTCGTATGCGCACAAGGCGCGGTGTGGTGTAGCCCTTAACGGCGCACGAAACGTCTTACGTTTAAAGGAGCGTACACCACGGTGCTCCTTTGCGGTGCTCTGCGCACAGGGTACGTACACACTGGCGGTCAAGGAGCGTTGCTCGAGCGTGTCGGAAGCGGGAAGAATCCGGTTTCTCCAGCTCCGACACGAGAAACGGCAAGCCCACCGGGTATCGACCAAAGGTTACCCTGGGGGTGAAAATTCAAAACCGTGCGGACAATTCAATGTCGATCACGACCGCGTCAAATGCAGCAGTACGTGCGACAATTTGCTCTTCCACGGCCGCGAAGCTCAAGCGCTACGTGGAGAAAATCAGCCTCACACGACCGCGTCGAATGCAGCAGTCCGTGTGAAGGTCAGTACTGAGTAGGCCGTAGCCACTGGCTGAAACTGTACTTCCGACGACCGCTGAGTTCAGTTCTCTTAACGGTTCTCAAACCCGTCAATTAACGCGATATTTAAACAGTTATATCTAATACAAGACAACAATATGTTAGGAAAGTATAGGTTATGTAATTACCAATGGAAGTGTTATTTAATATTTAATATTTAAATCCTTTTAACAATACAATAATAAAAACATTTCAATAAAAAATTTAGAAATAAATAAAGAGGTGATAACAACTCTGTATGTGTATACATACATAAAAAGCACAATTTATACATAAATATAAATATGAAATCTGTATAAATATAAAATTTCTACATACTTAAATATATGCTATATTATGTATATAATATATTATTTATTACGCTGAAGCATTCAAGCCTCATTGAAATGAGTACAATTATTTGCGGTGTGTTAGGGGAGGAGGTTTGAAAACCTCGCCTAACGGTGGTCCGGATCGTGAGGGAAGGAACGTCGAGAAAAGAATACAAGTTTTCAATTTAATTTTCGCTTAGTCGAATGACTCGACTAAGCCTTTTGTAATGGAAACGTTTGGAAACAAAAATTATATAATGATTGCCTGCCCGGCCAGACGCCGCTGCAGTTAATCCTGTTTGGTAAACCTGTAACAGAAAGAGACACGAATAGGCGTTAAATACCTGTGAACGTGAGTCACGCTGTGTGTCTTACTTTCTTCCGCGCTCGTCTGGTCTGTGCTTGTCGCACCCAGGAGCGGGGATCTCAGCCGCCGCGATGCGCAGCTAAGCTAGTGGACTGTATGTGTGAGCGTTCCCGTTAAATCGGGAATCGCTTGCTTATTATTGTCGTGTACGAGATTTCTGCTCGTCTAATTTCACGACTGCAATTTATGACTGTGATTTATGACTGTCGCAGGAGAAGGTGATCGGAGGGAGGTTGTAAGGCTCCAACCTTTCAGCCGGTCCCCGGCCCGTCACCGCCTTCGTAAGTGCATACGGCACTGTGTGGTGCAGGCTTGTCAACGGCGCCCTTAGGTCGACTTACGGTTGGGCCTGAGACCACGTTGCTTGTCGGATGCTCCGTCCTACGCACAGGGACCGTACTCCCTGGCGATTTTAAGACGTGTCCTAGCTTTCGCCGATAGCTGGGGTTTAAAAAGTGTCCCGCTTCGACTGGAAGACGGCAAATCCACCCAAGGTATTATTCACCCCTGTATGGTGGGTTCGAAGCCGTTTCTGGCAGTCAATTGGAGGAAGGAGTTTGAACTCGATCCTCTAGTGCACGATGATTCCACTCAGGGTTTCTTCCCACACCTGGATTATGGAGTCGTGCACTAAGAAAAGCGCGAAGAACCTCGCACCTATAAATTGGGATGAGCTTAGCTCTCTATCCCTGGGGAAACGATTGATTCCACTCAGGGTTTCTTCCCACACCTGTTTATGGATCGTTTCTCTGAATAACTCGCGAATAATTCCTTTGCAACTCCGAGGGTAGTCGAAGAACTCGACTCGGGTCGGATTGCTCGAATTATTCTGGTATGCGACTGCTGAGCGTGTTCGTATACCGAAGTGCTCGTGGCAGTGGTTTGATAGCGAGTGACGGACGAGCACGAGCTGCCAAAAGTGAGCGCGTGAGTGGGGGGAGTCTTCTGTCGCCGTGTCTCTCGTCCGTCTCTGTCTATTATAGAGTTTTCGTACCTTCTCTAAACTCGGGCGTTTAAACCGCTTGTTTCAAAATCGAACGTTAATTAATCGTTCGCGTGACTTTACAGAAAACCTCGAGAACAGTGTTTTTCTGTCCACTAATATTTTGAATAGCGGACGCGTCGACCTAGAATCTTCCTGGTCGGTCGCGTAACCGAAAACAAACCGGGTAACGAATTGTTTCGGATTTAAATTAAATTTCGAATTTATTCGATATATAAATATACCGCCCCCCCTTGCACGGTCCGTGCAACAAGAATAGGAGGCGTAGGTCGCGGTCACGTCGCGTAAAGCCCATAGAGAAGGTAGAAGTACAAAACTTTCTATTGTAAAAGTTTAACTGTACTTACTCAGCGGAATTTTGGTCTTCGCTTATCCCGTGTGCGACTTCGCCGGCCGTTGTCGATGTTGACTCATCGACGGGCAGTTTACACAACCGTGTAATCGGGCGTGTGTATGTAGACGTAACTGTACGTACTTTAACTACACGCACGCACCTGTCTCGGCCCGGTAATACTTCCTCGATTCGTCCCATTTCCCATTGATTCGGGGGGGAGAAGAGGGTTTTGCACTAAAACCAAGTCATTCGGTTTTAACTGCACTTGGGTGGTGCGCCACTTATAGCGTTTCTGGAGGTGCGTGAAATAATCTCGCGTCCAATGTTTCCAGAGCTGCTCGTGGAATTTCTGGAGCGCTCTCCATCGCGTAAGCCGCGAGAGATTTTCCTTTTCCACTGACTCGACCGGAAGTGCATTCATCGGTCCGCCTATTAAGAAGTGGCCCGGCGTGAGAGGGGCATAGTCCTCGGGACAGTCACTCAAAGCGGCGATCGGTCGCGAATTCAAACTCGCCTCGATCTTGCAGAGGAGGGTCTGCATTTCCTCGCTTGTGGGTGTAAATTCGCCGATGAGGCGTTTCTGGTGATGTTTCACCGATTTCACGCCGGCTTCTTGCATACCACCAAAGTGGGGAGCACTGGGTGGATTAAACCTCCACTTAATGCCCTTTTGACCGCACTTCGTTCGCATTTCTGGTGTTTGATACACCGTATTGAAGTGTTCCTTCAATTCCCGATTTGCACCGACGAAGTTCGTTCCGTTATCACTGAACATGCAGGACGGAACTCCTCGGCGGGCGATAAATCGGTCTAATGCGGCCAGAAATGCACTCGTCGTATAATCGTGGACGAGTTCGATGTGCACGGCTCTCGTAGCGAAGCAGATGAACACTGCTATGTATGCTTTATGAGCCGTTTCCCCACGACCGGCGGAGTCGCGGACACGATACGGTCCAGCGTAATCTACTCCGCAATTTGAGAAAGCCTTTGCCGGGCGGCTGCGCTCCGGAATTAAATCCTGCATGATTTGCGTGGTGGTATTTGCTTGCCATCTCACGAATCGTATGCATTGGTGGATAACCGTGCGCGCCGCGTTTCGGCAGCCGATGATCCAGAATTTCTGTCTCACCGTGTACATGGTCAATTGCAAACCCCCGTGCAACGTATCCACGTGGCATTGCCTGATTATCATGTTAGACACATGATGTTTCGGCAGGATAATCGGGTGTTTGGTTTCCCATGCAAGCGTCGCATTCTCCAACCTTCCACCCACTCGTAAGACTTCCTTATCGTCGAGAAAAGGGTTTAGGCTCTTTAGAGGAGATGTCACAGGGATTCCCTTGCGCTTTTTCAAGCACCGGTACTCTTCTGCGAAATGCGTACGCTGTAAGTAGCGTGCAATTCTTTCCGTTGCACGCTGGATTTCCGCTGCTTCGACAACTTTTGCATCGAATGACCTTCGTTCTCCGACCGCCGGCCTCCGGAACCGGAGGCAATAGGCAGTCACACGTTGTAGCTTACTCCATTGGGAAAATCGGAAAACTAAGTTCCATTCCTTTTCCGGAGTGGCCACGAGGGTATGCGATACGCGTTTACCCTCCTCGGTCTCGAGCGAGGCTGGCGATTTCGGCCAATTTTCCTCTGATTGTCGCAGCCATTTCGGCCCGGAAATCCATAATTCGGACTGAATGAGTTCTGCGGCGTCTACACCTCGCGAATTCAGATCCGCTGGGTTGAAGCGCGTGGGAACGTGCCGCCATTCAGCTTTTGGAAGCATGGTCTGAAATTTTGACACACGGTTGGCTATCACAACCTTCCATGTCGACGCATGCTTTTTCAACCAAGCGAGTGCAATCGTGGAATCTGTCCAGCAGATTATGCGGCTCATTTCTATGGGGAATGACCGTTTCACGTGCACTATGAGCTCGGAAAGTAACACAGCCCCATTCAATTCCAGGACGGGGATAGACTGTGTTTTTATCGGAGCCACTCGTGTCTTTGCCATGATTAATGTCGTAAACACGTCATTATTTTTCGTCGTCACACGTAAGTAAGTGACGGCCGAATAGGCAGCGAGTGATGCATCGCAGAATCCGTGTAGTTCCACAGTAACTGCGTCGGCTCCGTATTGGATACATCTCGGGAATTTTAGTTCTTTGAGACTGCTCCAATCCCCGCAAAACGTGTTCCACGTTTTGTGCGTGTCCGTGGAAATTTGGTCGTCCCACTGGATTTTCTCCAGCCATTGGGACTGCATCAAAATTTTTGCACGGATTACGACTGGTGATAACCAGCCGAGGGGATCGAAGAGCTTTGCGATCTCCGAGAACAAATTTCTCTTTGTCATCGGTAACGCAGACGGTTGAAACCGTTGCAGATCGAAATGGAAGTAGTCTCCGGGTGGGATCCATCGTAGACCAAGCACTTTTAGTTCGGAATCGTCGAACAGAGTGAGGTCTACGGCGTGGGAGTGAGCACCTTGGGGATGTTCCGCAATAATTTCGCGGAGTTTCCAGCCCATTTCCTCAACTTGAACTCCACCGCCCTGCAGGAGATCGCAGACTTGCTTGCGAATTTTCTCTAGCAGGGTTTTGTTGGACGCTCCCATAAATACGTCGTCGACGTATATGTCCCTCTCGAGGATCGGAGCGGCGAGAGGATACCTCTCTCCATCCTGCTCCTTTAATTCGAGGAGGGTACGCATCGCTAAATATGGGGCGCACGCCGTACCGTATGTTACGGTATTCAATTCGAAAGCTTTCAGCGTTTCGTCGTTTGACGCGCGCCATACGATGCATTGGAAACGACGGTCCTGTAGGGCGACGAGGATTTGCCGAAACATCTTCTCGATATCTGCCACCAGAACGTACTCATACTGACGCCACCTCGTTAAAACCGAGGTGATATCGTTCTGTAATTTTGGTCCGACATGCAGGACGTCGTTTAGGGATCGCCCTCCGACCGTTCTGCTGGTTGCATTGAAAACAACTCGCAGTTTGGTCGTTGCACTTTCCGTGCGTACGACCGCTCGATGCGGAATGTACAGTCGATTCTGGTCAATCGGCTCAAGCCGAGTCATGTGACCTAAGGACTCGTACTCCGCGAGGAACTCAGAGTATTCTCTGTCGAGGGTCGTATCCGCGTCCAGTTTACGCCTCATCCTCGCGAGAGCGGACAGCGCTATGTGGAACGAGTATCCTAACGCTTCGTCCGGTCTCGGGTGATTCAAGGGCAATCGGACTATAAACCGTCCGGTTTTGTCCCGTTCGACGGCTCTTCGGAAGAGTGCTTCGCACTCTTCTTCCGCCTTGGACCGCACCGAGGTCGTGGGGATTTCTTCGGTTTCCCAGAATCGTCGAATCGCGTAATCCAGCGATTCGAGAACGGTGCAATGCAGCGTTCTTACCGTATTCCGGCCGTCGCCTTCAGCGTGTATAGGGCCGGATATAACCCAGCCAAACGCCGTTTCTTGGGCGATCGGACCTTCATTCGCCCCTCGTCGGAAGCCCGAACGAATCACCTGAGCATATAAATCCGCTCCGATCAGAATTTCGATCGTAGGATCGGCCCTGGCTTCTGGATCGGCTAACGGTAAACCTCGGAACGCACTGTAAACACGCGCGTTCGCCGACGTGTTGCGGTAGGTCGTGATTTTCGGCACGACGTACGCTTGAGCGACACATATCGGTTTCGACTCGTTTATCGAGCCGAGGTTTAAACCGACACTATATTTTATTTGCTGCGTCTGGCCGCCCCCCAAGCCCGATACCGTGGCTGGGGTACGCACGCGTTTCAATCTGAGGTCGTTTGCCAGACCTGCGGAGACGAATGACGTCTCCGATCCTTGGTCTAACAGTGCTCTCGCAATTCGCGATGCACCGTTCTCTCCGATCACGCGTACTCGTGCCGTGGCTAGCAGCACGGTCCTCGGTGCGCCTGTACCGAGCGCGGTACAGTGTGATGTCGAGGCCGATTTCTTGTAGGCCTTCGAAGTCGAAGGTTTTCCTTTCGGCTTCGATACGGCCGTACTTCGTGGATGAGCGTTGTAATCGCTCTCGTCACGTTGGCCGTATGCACTTTGCGCTTGCGGCCTCGGATTATTTTGTTCCCGCAGTCCATCATAGTGCAGGAGGGTATGATGCTTCCCTCTACACCGATGGCATACCTGGGGTCTCTGACATTGTGATGTCGTGTGAGAAAATGCGAGGCATAGCGCACAGGCCATGCGGTTCTGTAAGTAGTGGTGACGCATTTTTGACGTCAGCACTAGAAAATTGGTGCATTGAGGCAGACTGTGTGCCCCAGTGCAGAATCCGCATACTGGCATCCGCATTTGGTTGGTTCGCCCGTCGTTTGCGGAACTTGAGCGTCTCGGGTTTGGGGCCGAGTCGGTTCCCATAACGACGTTATGGCTTGCCAGCGGCTTCGAAGCGACGCTTTTTGGTCGAGCGTCGATGGGCTTCGGCATGCGGGATTTTGTTTCCGGGGCGAGAGCTGCCTCTCGACGGTCCTCTTTCATCGAAAGCAGAGCTTGTGCATGATGATCGATGAAGATTCGGACATCCTCGAACATCGGGTAGTTAGTCGAGAGGCCGAGCGATCTCTGCCATTCCAGCTCCAATTTCGGAGTGAAATGTTGTATCGTCCAGTACGCTAGCATCCATTCTACTAGCTGTTCCGGACGTGCCCCTTTTTCTTAATACAGCTAGAGTCTCTGTGCATTCCACAGTGACCTGCTGCATGCTGGCTAGATCGTTGAATTCAATCTGCTTCAGGGAAAATAGTTTGTCCAGCAACCTTCCCGTGACCATGCGTGGAAGCCCGTATTTATCCTTGAGCATTCTCCACGCTTCGGGAAGTTGCGCCCGACAATCTCGAGCGACGAAATCGTCGCGAGAGCTGGTCCTTCCAAGCATGCGTTCAGATGGTACAATTTCTGTACGTCTGATAACTGCGCATTGTTCATTACCCCGGTGGTAAATAGATCCTCGAAATGTTCCCATTCCCGAGGATCCCCTCCGAATTTAGGCAATCTTTGCTTGGGGAGCTCAATGGGCATGCTGAATTGCTGGACCTCCGGTGCCGGTTTTCTCGATTCAGCAGCGATTCGTGTCAGCTCGGCGGTTACGAAATCCTGGAATTCCTGGAATTCGTTTTCCACGCCGAGGAGGTAGCCTGGCTTAAAAGCGTATAGGCTTGTCTTTTTGCGGCGGGAATCATCTTCCGCACGTTCGCATACATGGTGCGGACATCCCGCCATGTTCGCCCGGCGTAGTCGAGCTTTTCTTGGAGGAGTTTCTCCGTGAATTTAGCTCTGCCCATTTTTTTGAGATTTATGCTTGTAACGAGCCAGGGCCGTGAAGCGCGCGTGGCCTGCGAGTGCAAGAGAGAGTATGTAATATGGTATCAGTGTGTTAGTGAGGTGCACGGACGAACCCGGTGCAAGATCGGGGAGCCGCTAGGATAGTTGATAACGAGGACGAACCTGATGCGAAATCAGGGAGCCTCCAGGATGGAGTCACTTACGGACGAACCTGATGCGAAACCAGGGAGCCGTAGGAGGGTGTAATGTCGTGAACGAACCCGATGCGTAATCGGGGAGTCACTAGGATGGTTAATAACGACGCAGACGAACCCAATGCGAAATTGGGGAGCTGCTAGGAGGTTGGAAGAAACGCAGACGAACTCGATGCGTAATCGAGGAGCTGCTGGGAGGTTGGATAAATCACAGACGAACATGATGCGTAATCAGGAGCTGTAGGATGCGGACGAACCTGGTGCGTAAGCAGGAGCCGCTAGGATGGTATTAGATTGCGTGGACGAACTCGATGCGTAATCGAGGAACCACTAGGTTGTAAGAATTTGTATTTGGATTAAGGATATGTTAATTGACCTCGTAACTTCAATTATTAAATATAATATAACCCGAGCGGTAAGGTTATATTATTGTGGGAACGTTTAACTAACAATAATCGCTTTATATAATGATGGGTTGAAGAAGATAAGTAACTCTGATTTAATAATGAAACTAGATATATTCTTAACAAACAAATAGATACACGTGTCTTGTGTCAGTTATGTCGCGTTGTAAGAATGATTATAATTACCTAAGAATGATTTTTTGCACGGTGTTTAAATATCGCGTGAGTCCGAGACGTAAAAACTCGGCCGCGATTCCCGTATTTATCATGAATTCGCGTAATTCTAGAAGGTTCTGCTGACGGAGAATTTCTTCTTCGTTAGATTAGTATACCGCGGCTATTTTCGTGTTTTTGCTAGCTAGCTTCACTGGAATTCTCGATTCTGAGAACAAATTCCAGAAATCGTGTTGTTAGCGCCGAGAGAGAGAGAGAAATCGATTTATCGAATCGAGATCGACAGCCGAAACGCGGCAGCGCCGCATCGTGGCTAAGCAGCGCGTAGTCGCCCGGGCCCAGCAGCGTGTTTCGTCGCTATGCGGTTTTGCGCCTGCGCGACGGAACCCAGCCCCGGCCGTCGATGCTTGCAGATCGTTACGGATGAGTACTGAGCCGTCGACGATCGAGAGCAGACCTGTTTACGATCTCGCTCCGTTTTCGTTCGAGCTCCGAAGAGTGTGAGCCAAGCTTCTTCTTCGAGTACTGAATCCGCGGATAGCAGCTAAATATTTATTGGAAAATCTCATCGTGTCGATTTAGATTTTCCCGAATAAAAGGACAATCGGCCTGTTGTCGAAGCGATCGCCGTGCACGCTACGTGTGACGCGATCGTAGACGCAGGATTGTGATTGAACGTTGCAGTTCGTTGTCACGACTACGACGTTGGGGATTCGGTGTCGTTAACATTGAGTCCTTTCCGTTATTGAAAAGGTTGAACCTCTGGAAGGTTGATACCGACATACAGGTATCTCCTTAAAGTGCGTTCTCCTTTCACGGGATCGAGGAACCCACTCGAATCACCCGTCTGGTGTACCATATAGAGTGCACCGACCGGTGGAGTTGTGGTTTCGTCGACCCGTTGAAGCTATACGGTGTAAGGCTGCCGGTAGGTAGATATCCAGGTACTGGTATCTCCTCGTGGTGCTCTCCGTGCATCGGGCTGCGGAGAACCCGCTCCAGTGATCCCGTCGTGAGGTGACGATCGTTGGAGCACAAGCGTACGGTGGAGCAAAGGGTTCGAAGAGCCTTCCTTCCGCCTCTACCCCACTACCAGCTGTGTGATTCACACTGGGCTGTGCGCGTAGGGTGGTTGGAGTTGCAGAGGGCTTCGTCTGATTCCGGCAGGCCGCAGGTCGCTCCTCGTTGCATAGGAGCCACTGTCGAGGTAGTCACGGCAGGCTGCCGGGCGGTCCTTTTGATAGGAACCGTTATCGAGGCAGCTGCGTGGGCAGGCCGCAGGTCGCTCCTGAGGAGCCGCCGTCGAGGTACCCAGAACAGTCAAAAAGTCCTCTTGCGTCGGTGGCGTCCAGACGCCACCCGCACGGTGAGCGTGCTCGCGGGATATAGCCTCTTGGAGCCTTACAACCTCCATTTGGTTTCCCGTCCGTGGCATTGCGAAGTGAACCCGGTAGATCGGAGGAAAACCTCGTCTACTCGGTTGCGCGTGTCGGTGAGATCGTGTTTCACGAATACCACCGACCAAAAAAGCAAATTATTACAGTCCACTCGTTGCTGCGCCAAATCGGCAGTTAGCTCTCCTCTGCGCCCACCAGACAATCGTTTGGAGCGTGAGGTAAGCAGCTGACGTGCGCGTTAACTTGATCGCTGTCCGCAGATACTTATACTTTTCGTATAATTGTGTTACAGAAACCAATAACCAAAAGGAAGGAGGAGACGCGGCCGAAAGGAGAGCCGTCGTCTCATTTATTTTCTTTTTAGTTTAAGGTTTTTTTGTAATTGATATTTTTGGTTTATATTTTGTAATAAAAACGATAATTGAAATCTTGTACCAATTTCTCTACCCTGTCTTTTCCCTCGTCCGGAACCACACCGTTAGAGTCCCTTAGTACTCTAACACACGGTGTTGACGCACTGGCGATGCGGGGGTAAGTCGGTTGACAATAGAGGCCGTAATAGGATTTATACCGGTTCACGGATTCTATATGGTTTAAAATTGATACAAAAGGGTACTGTAGCCCGATCTCACGAAATGCAACTGACTGTCAGAACCGTGGACAGCGTAACGAGACGTGATGTTGACTCTAAACGTAACTGTACGATTCTGATCCCCAGAGTAATGAAGTCGCGGGGTTTATATACCCAAAAATCTGTGGGGGCGGATTGAAAAGTACGTTAGAAATTACCGCATTCGGTATTCTCCGAATTGTGTTAATTACCGGATTCGGTATTCTCCGAATTGTCTTAATTACCGGGCTACTGTATCTCGACGGAAGTGACCCCCATTCCAAAGGTTAGATACGTAGCAGGGCGATTTCCCAATGCACGCAAGTGGCAAGAAAAATTTGAGGGACGAAACGTTCGGCATACGTAAGATCTCCCCCCCCAAGATGAAACATCGCGTTATGCGTGATGCTTTCACATTAGACGGAAAACGCCCTGTTACTTATTTATGAAAGAAAACAATAACAGTCGCGAAAAGTAAAATAATTGGAAGCTAGACGTGTCGGGGTGTGTAGTGTCGTGTTGTGATGTGTACTTATCAGTAATGGTGCATTGAAGGTGTCCCATTCCTTGGTGAGGTTGTAGTCCGGGTCCGGCCAGTTATCAGTGGTATTAAGGGTATTACTCGGATGAAGATCATGTTTGTTTTTTAATTAAAGGTGAGCAGTAGGCAGGTTTTAATTTGTCTTGATGTTTTGTGATTATTTTACTGCCAGTTTGAATTACTACATTATTTCGATCTGTTATGTCTAGAATCTTGTATGGTCCAATGTAGTGTGGGTCGAACTTATTTGTACGAGGTTCCAGGAGTACGTAAACATAGTCGCCTATTTCGAAACCTACTGGTTTTGAACGTCTGTCGTAGTAATCTTTTGAACGGAGTTTTGATTTATTTAGATTGTTTGACGTGATTTGGTCATATGTGAAATCAAATCTTGTAAATAATCTCCGTATGATTTTAAATTTTCATTATCCGGGAACGAGCTGGGTTCTCGAGCTACTTTTCCAAAGATTAACTCGTATGGTGTGAAATTTGTTGCTTCGTGTACCGATGTGTTGTATGGAGAACATTGCAAAAGGAATTAGTAAATCCCAATCTTCGTAGTTATCCATGTAGTGCTTAAGATATTCGGTGAGCACGATGTGACTTCTTTCCAACGATCCGTTAGTTTGTGGTCTGTATCCGGAAGTTGTTATTTGTTTGATTTTAAATATTTCTGCCAAATTCATCATTAAATTTCCAATGAAACTAGTTCCTTTGTCCGTTAATATTGCGCGAGGGGTACCGTAGATTGCGATGAAATGTCGGGCAAAGGCATCTGCAATGGTTGTGGCTCGAATATTAGGTATTGCAACTGCCACGCAGTATTTCGTCAGGTTGTCTTGTATGGTAAGGATATGTCTATTTCCATTTGGCGTGATCGGAAGGGGTCCCACGGTGTCCAGTGATATTTTGTCGAATGCATCCAGCGGCGTATCGGTAATTAGCATGGGTTGGCGAGTCTTTGCTCGAACTAATTTTTGTTCTTGGCAACTTTGGCATGCCCTAATGTACTCCTGAATTTCGTTGCGCATTTTTGGCCATTGGAATTTTGATCGGACGCGTTTGTATGTTTTCGTTACCCCTTTATGTCCTCCAATTAAACTATCGTGAGCTTCACAGATTATGTTTAGTCTGTCCGTTTCGGATGGTGTGGTGATGGTACAATTGCATAAAGTAATTTGCTGATCTGTTCCGGTAAAAACTTCTTCCAATATCTTGTAAAATTTGTCGGCTGGCAATTTGTGTAAATCTCCTGTTGCAGACATTCGAAAAGAATTTATTTGATTCTGTTCTAGAGTATGTTTAAGAGTTTTTAATCCATTGAATAAGTCCTCTGCCGTAATATTGTCGTAAAGATTATCGGAAATTATTATTCCGAAGGTTTTATACAATCCATTGTCTGAAGTTAGTACGTGCCTTTTTTGGTTGGAGCCGTCAAAATATCTGATTTATTAATTATTTCGGTGTCCAATAAAACCTTTCCAACGGTAGATATTAAATTGCAATCTGCGGATATGAAGTATGCGTAATGTCCGTGTTCGGCAGTGAGGGTGTTAGAAGAAATGGTTATTTTATGTATTTGTTTTGGCTCATTGTATCGGTACTCGTTATCGTCAGTTGAAACATCTGTGTCGGATGCGTATGGCAGGTAAGGGTCAGGCGTGCGGTCGAAGGCGTCAGGTAGCCGTTCTGCCCTTGTGTGTCGGTTACAACCCTTGCAGGTGGATGAATTATGGCTGGTTGTAAAATTTCGTCTGTAACCTGCGGTATTACCTGTGGAGTACTGAATAAATCCTTTCGAGGATTTTCCATAATTGTATTTTCATTATTGGTAATTTCAAGCTGTTCTTCAAAAGACATTAGGTCATCGGGTGGACTGTTATCTTCATCCGGTGGTGTGTTCCTTGTAGAATTTGCTGCTGGCAGTAGGTTGTTTATGATTTCCTGAGATTCGTCTGGCAATGTTACTTCGTGCGATAAGCTAGGTAGAGTTCGGTGTCTAGCTACTATTGGTGAGTGTTGAATTTTTCCATAAGGGGGGCATTGTTCTTCGTCTGAGCTACTACTAGCCTCCCGGTATTTGGGTCGGTTTCCCCTATCTCGACGTAACTGTTGTATACGGTGACCTATGGACTGCTTATCGGTAGTCGATGGTACTTGAACCCGGATGTCGGGGTCGTCCCTAGACTCCCGTGGAATGAGCGGTAGACAGACAGATGAAGGGTTGCGCGATAACGCGTCTGCGTTCATGTTCGTTTTTCCACACTTGTGGATAACTTGATACTCTTATTCCGAAAGTCGTAATTTCCATTTTATTAACCTGGAGGTCGGGTCCTTAACTGAATGTAGCCAAACTAACGGACGGTGATCTGTGATAAGGGTGAACTTTGTTCCATAAATATAAGGTCGGAAATACTTGACTGCGTAAACCATTGCTAGACATTCCTTTTCTGTTGCCGAATAATTCTTTTCAGGTTTGTTAAGGCTCCTTGATGCATATGCTATTGGTAAATCCTTTCCTATTTCAACCTGGCTAAGTACAGCTCCTATGGCGTATTCAGATGCGTCTGTAGTCACGATGAAGGGTTTGGTGAAATCCGGGTACTGCAATATAGGTTGTTGACAAAGTTCTTTGCGTAACTGATTAAAACTTTGATTTTGTTCTTCTGTCCATTTAAATTTAATGCCTTTTCCTAGTAAATTAATTAACGGTTTTGACTTTGCGGTGAAATCTGGTATAAATCTTCTGTAGTATCCTGCTAAGCCCAAAAATTGTTGAATATTTTTCTGCGTTTTCGGTGTGGGGAAGTCTTGCACAGCTTTAAATTTTCTTGGATCCAGTCTTACTCCCTTTTCGGAAATTATGTGTCCTAAATATGCAACTTCTTTGCGTAGAAATTCGCATTTGTTAGTTTGAAGGGTTAAGCCTTGTTCCCGAAGGCAGTTCAATAATTTTTTAACTTTGATGTTATGTTCTTGTAATGATGAAGCGTAAATGACAATGTCGTCCAGGTAAACGAAGAGGTCTGTTCCTTGTAATCCGGTGAGAACTTGATCCATGAGGCGTTGAAATGTAGGTGGAGCGTTCTTTAATCCAAAAGGCATTCTTGAAAATTCGTAATGTCCATGCGGTGTGGTGAATGCTGTTTTTGCTTGTCCTTTGGGTTCATTTCTATCTGGTGAAAACCGCTGGCGAGATCGAAAACTGAAAAAAATTTCGCTCCTCCTAATCTGTCCAAAATTTCTGTGATTTGTGGTAATGGATATTTGCCGGAGATTTTCTTTTCATTTAATGATCTAAATTCTATTACCATTCGCCAACGTTTGTTTCCTGTGAATCAGCTTTCTTCGGTACGATCCATAAAGGTGAATTGTAGGGTGATTTTTGACGGAGTAATTATGCCTTGTGATAATAATGCGCTAACCTGTTTTTGTATTTCGTCCTGATGTACAGGCGGATATCGATATTGTCTTGTATTTACTGGTATTTCATCTATAGTGTGAATCGAATGATTAAAATCGGCTGCTTTTCCTAATTTGTCTCCAAGCAGGAAAAATCGGTCTGGAAATTCTTTTATTAAATCAATGGCGGATGCTCGTTCCTCTCTATTTAAATGGTTGGTATTTAGTGTATTTAGGATTTTTTCTATCCTATCTTCTTTGTCCTCCAACATTCCAATTCTGGGATTTTGACTTCGAGACGTGGGGCAGGTGTTTCCTTGATGAGGAGTCGTTGTCGAAGTGTACTGTTTTTTGACGACGGTTTTCGTTTCCGCTCATCGTGTCACCGGTACGGTGAGCGCGATTGTAGTTTAAAGATCCGTTTGATTCAGCCGACGAATCTCGCGAGTCGCGTCGATATTTAGGATGACGCGGATTCTTTCTACAAGATTTCCCGTCGTGTCCCGTGGTTCCGCAATGCCAGCAATATAATTCTGGTTCGCGGTATCTTTCGGAGTTTGTTAATGTGGAATAAAGATTTCCTCATCCTTAGGGAAATCGTAAGTGCGCCTCGAAGGGGAAATCGAGGGGCTCCTTTGTCGCACGGACCATGCGGTCGCACGTGGCTGCTCTTCTCGATCCTCTTGAGGTTCGTATGTTCTGGCGTGCCGCCCTCGGTCATAACGACTTGGTGAGCCAGGGTACGACACTTGACTGTCGCGGTGGCGATAATCTTCGGTCTCACGATCCTTTCGTGACCACCTTGCAGGCGATTCGTTCCGGGGCATCTGTCTTCGATTCCTTAGTTTTCTGTCTATGTGCAGCACGGCGTCGTAAGCATCTTCAAGAGTTTGTATGTCTCTGAAATGTGCCGACACCTTCCAAGAAATCCGATCCGGCAAGCTTTCGATGAAATTTTCCAAGACATCTTTTTCCGTCTCCTTGATGAAATCTTCGGCGTTGTCCCGGTATTTTTCTCGAATGGCTCCGCGCGCGCAATAAACCAGATGACTAGTCCTGTCGACATATTGTCGCAGACTTTCACCTTCGCGGATACGTAAATTCGCGATGTCTACTTGGAAATACGACAAACTTTTTCCCGGCGCAAATCTCTTTTAGATGTTTAATCAATTCGCTGATACTCGCAGGAGGGTGTAATGTCGTGAACGAACCCGATGCGTAATCGGGGAGTCACTAGGATGGTTAATAACGACGCAGACGAACCCAATGCGAAATTGGGGAGCTGCTAGGAGGTTGGAAGAAACGCAGACGAACTCGATGCGTAATCGAGGAGCTGCTGGGAGGTTGGATAAATCACAGACGAACATGATGCGTAATCAGGGAGCTGTAGGATGCGGACGAACCTGGTGCGTAAGCAGGGAGCCGCTAGGATGGTATTAGATTGCGTGGACGAACTCGATGCGTAATCGAGGAACCACTAGGTTGTAAGAATTTGTATTTGGATTAAGGATATGTTAATTGACCTCGTAACTTCAATTATTAAATATAATATAACCTGAGCGGTAAGGTTATATTATTGTGGGAACGTTTAACTAACAATAATCGCTTTATATAATGATGGGTTGAAGAAGATAAGTAACTCTGATTTAATAATGAAACTAGATATATTCTTAACAAACAAATAGATACACGTGTCTTGTGTCAGTTATGTCGCGTTGTAAGAATGATTATAATTACCTAAGAATGATTTTTTGCACGGTGTTGACGCACTGGCGATGCGGGGGTAAGTCGGTTGACAATAGAGGCCGTAATAGGATTTATACCGGTTCACGGATTCTATATGGTTTAAAATTGATACAAAAGGGTACTGTAGCCCGATCTCACGAAATGCAACTGACTGTCAGAACCGTGGACAGCGTAACGAGACGTGATGTTGACTCTAAACGTAACTGTACGATTCTGATCCCCAGAGTAATGAAGTCGCGGGGTTTATATACCCAAAAATCTGTGGGGGCGGATTGAAAAGTACGTTAGAAATTACCGCATTCGGTATTCTCCGAATTGTGTTAATTACCGGATTCGGTATTCTCCGAATTGTCTTAATTACCGGGCTACTGTATCTCGACGGAAGTGACCCCCATTCCAAAGGTTAGATACGTAGCAGGGCGATTTCCCAATGCACGCAAGTGGCAAGAAAAATTTTAGGGACGAAACGTTCGGCATACGTAACATGCTCACGGATCTAAGACGATCGAACTCGTCTGTTAACTCCATGAGCTGATCCTCAATGTCGGCACGCGACATGGACTCGGATAACGCCATAGCGAGTTTGTCGGGGATTAATCAACTCGATTCAACTCTTACGTGTTAATTTCGTCACGTGCAAATGCAGTCACCTTTTCCCGTTCCAATCAACCTCGTTTGATCCGGCTCGAAGGACCTTATGTTAGAGGGAGAAGGTTTGAAAAACCTCGCCTAACGGTGGTCCGGATCGTGAGGGAAGGAACGTCGACTAAATAAATACAAGTTTTCAATTTAATTTTCGCTTAGTCGAATGACTCGACTAAGCCTTTTATTTGGAAACGTTTGGAAACAAAAATTATATAATGATTGCCTGCCCGGCCAGACGCCGCTGCAGTTAATCCTGTTTGGTAAACCTGTAACAGAAAGAGACACGAATAGGCGTTAAATACCTGTGAACGTGAGTCACGCTGTGTGTCTTACTTTCTTCCGCGCTCGTCTGGTCTGTGCTTGTCGCACCCAGGAGCGGGGATCTCAGCCGCCGCGATGCGCAGCTAAGCTAGTGGACTGAATGTGTGAGCGTTCCCGTTAAAGCGGGAATCGCTTGCTTATTATTGTCGTGTACGAGATTTCTGCTCGTCTAATTTCACGACTGCAATTTCTGACTGCAATTTATGACTGTGATTTATGACTGTCGCAGGAGAAGGTGATCGGAGGGAGGTTGTAAGGCTCCAACCTTTCAGCCGGTCCCCGGCCCTTCACCGCCTTCGTAAGTGCATACGGCACTGTGTGGTGCAGGCTTGTCAACGGCGCCCTTAGGTCGACTTACGGTTGGGCCTGAGACCACGTTGCTTGTTGGATGCTCCGTCCTACACACAGGGACCGTACTCCCTGGCGATTTTAAGACGTGTCCTAGCTTTCGCCGATAGCTGGGGTTTAAAAAAGTGTCCCGCTTCGACTGGAAGACTTCTCTAAACTCGGGCGTTTAAACCGCTTGTTTCAAAATCGAACGTTAATTTAAATCGTTCGCGTGACTTTACAGAAAACCTCGAGAACCGTGTTTTTCTGTCCTCTAATATTTTGAATAGCGGCGCGTCGACCTAGAATCTTCCTGGTCGGTCGCGTAACCGAAAACAAACCGGGTAACGAATTGTTTCGGATTTAAATTAAATTTCGCATTTTATTCGTTATTTAAACACGGTGTTAGAGTACTAAGGGACTCTAACGGTGTGGTTCCGGACGAGGGAAAAGACAGGGTAGAGAAACTGGTACAAGATTTCAATTAATTTTCTTTATTATAACAAGAGTCAAATAAAAATACAAATGGTGAATGATTCAGAAAGATAACAGAAATTAAAGGGATTTTCCTTGACGCCGACCGCTCAATTTGGTCGCGTCTCCTCTTTCCTTTGGTTATTGGTTTCTGTAACACAATTATACGAAAAGTATAAGTATCTGCGGACAGCGATCAAGTTAACGCGCACGTCAGCTGCTTACCTCACGCTCCAAACGATTGTCTGGTGGGCGCAGAGGAGAGCTAACTGCCGATTTGGCGCAGCAACGAGTGGACTGTAATAATTTGCTTTTTTGGTCGGTGGTATTCGTGAAACACGATCTCACCGACACGCGCAACCGAGTAGACGAGGTTTTCCTCCGATCTACCGGGTTCACTTCGCAATGCCACGGACGGGAAACCAAATGGAGGTTGTAAGGCTCCAAGAGGCTATATCCCGCGAGCACGCTCACCGTGCGGGTGGCGTCTGGACGCCACCGACGCAAGAGGACTTTTTGACTGTTCTGGGTACCTCGACGGCGGCTCCTCAGGAGCGACCTGCGGCCTGCCCACGCAGCTGCCTCGATAACGGTTCCTATCAAAGGACCGCCCGGCAGCCTGCCGTGACTACCTCGACAGTGGCTCCTATGCAACGAGGAGCGACCTGCGGCCTGCCGGAATCAGACGAAGCCCTCTGCAACTCCAACCACCCTACGCGCACAGCCCAGTGTGAATCACACAGCTGGTAGTGGGGTAGAGGCGGAAGGAAGGCTCTTCGAACCCTTTGCTCCACCGTACGCTTGTGCTCCAACGATCGTCACCTCACGACGGGATCACTGGAGCGGGTTCTCCGCAGCCCGATGCACGGAGAGCACCACGAGGAGATACCAGTACCTGGATATCTACCTACCGGCAACTCTACACCGTATAGCTTCAACGGGTCGACGAAACCACAACTCCACCGGTCGGTGCACTCTATATGGTACACCAGACGGGTGATTCGAGTGGGTTCCTCGATCCCGTGAAAGGAGAACGCACTTTAAGGAGATACCTGTATGTCGGTATCAACCTTCCAGAGGTTCAACCTTTTCAATAACGGAAAGGACTCAATGTTAACGACACCGAATCCCCAACGTCGTAGTCGTGACAACGAACTGCAACGTTCAATCACAATCCTGCGTCTACGATCGCGTCACACGTAGCGTGCACGGCGATCGCTTCTGACAACAGGCCGATTGTCCTTATTCGGGAAAATCTAAATCGACACGATGAGATTTTCCAATAAATATTTAGCTGCTATCCGCGGATTCAGTACTCGAAGAAGAAGCTTGGCTCACACTCTTCGGAGCTCGAACGAAAACGGAGCGAGATCGTAAACAGGTCTGCTCTCGATCGTCGACGGCTCAGTACTCATCCGTAACGATCTGCAAGCATCGACGGCCGGGGCTGGGTTCCGTCGCGCAGGCGCAAAACCGCATAGCGACGAAACACGCTGCTGGGCCCGGGCGACTACGCGCTGCTTAGCCACGATGCGGCGCTGCCACGTTTCGGCTGTCGATCTCGATTCGATAAATCGATTTCTCTCTCTCTCTCTCGGCGCTAACAACACGATTTCTGGAATTTGTTCTCAGAATCGAGAATTCCAGTGAAGCTAGCTAGCAAAAACACGAAAATAGTCGCGGTATACTAATCTAACGAAGAAGAAATTCTCCGTCAGCAGAACCTTCTAGAATTACGCGAATTCATGATAAATACGGGAATCGCGGCCGAGTTTTTACGTCTCGGACTCACGCGATATTTAAACACACGGTGTGACAGTGAAATTTCCTCGGAACGCAAGACGATCAGACGATGTGCTCTGGGTATGTTTGCCTGTTAAAATAATTTTTCATTTAAAAAAAAACTGCATATACTAATTATAAAAAAAATATAGTATGTGTTTTTTTGCCTTATTCTTTATTTGAACTTGTGCTGCATTCCGATTCAGCATCAGTGTCTTCGTCTGTTGTAATCAGACCCATTGATTCCATCATATCTTCTAACAATCCATCTTTCTCCCAATATTCGTTTTCTAATTTTTCGATATGTTTACAGCAATTGCTCCAATGAGTAACGCTAATTCCTCTAATTGCTTCTGAGGTATAAGTCTCTAATTCATCTTTTGTGTATGCTGAAATATTTCTTTCTCTCAATTTTCTTTTAATTCAGCCCATATCAATTCAATAGGATTTAGATCGCAGTTGTAGGGCGGTAAGCGCAAAATGTTATGTCCATGTAGCCTCATAATTTGATCAATTTTGAAACTTTTCTGAGGTTTACTTTTTTCGACTAAATCAAATAGTTGCAATTTTCTCATAGTCAAAGAGAATTTTATGTTGTTTTCGGTTAACCACTTCACCATAGCAGCTTTGGTAGACGATTTTGTTGGTGGCTTATTTAACTGGGTTGAGTGGTATGGAGCGTTATCCATAACAACTGAACTTTGTGGAATATTAGGTAATAATTTTTCCACTATCCACTTTTCAAATTTCTCCGCATCCATTTGCCCGTGATAGTCTCCTACTGTTGAAGTCGGCTTATAAATTAATTCGGCCCCATTAATGAATCCATTTTCTCCTCCTGCATGCACAATGACTAGACGGTGTGAAGAGCTGTTATTTCTTGAAATACCAATAATTTCGTTGCTTTGCCAGCATTTGCTAAAGCTCAAGGTGTTATCTACCCACGTCTCGTCTATATATACTATGTTTCTTTTCTGCAACCTATAATGTTGCATAGCATGTAAATATTTTCCTCGCCACGCAACAATGTCCGGTCTTTCTATTAAAAGTTTTCGCACGCTTTGGCTTCGCTTCCATTTGAATCCCATACTTCTTAATAACCTATATAATGTGGTCAATTTCCATGGGAAAGCAATTCGTACTCGAATAGCCACCAATAATTTTTGGCCCGTTGCACAGTGGTCCCAAATGACGAAAAGTTGGCCATAATATGAAGGAGTTCTTCAATTTAGCTAAAAATTTGTAGGTAGGGGTTATCGAGGTCGCTGATTACGAATCAAAAGTCATAATTAAAAACAAAATGGCGGCTCCGATATAGCTCACACATATGCGAAAGAAATGTCGGAATTACCTGAAATTTGATACATAGTTACTATCGAGGTTGCTGATTACGAATCAAAAGTCATAATTTAAAAACAAAATGGCGGCTTCGATATAGCTCACACATATGCGAAAGAAATGTCGGAATCACCTGAAATTTGATACATAGTTACTATCGAGGTTGCTGATTACGAATTAAAGGAAAAATTACAAATAAATAATCAATTGCATTTATTAAATGAAATGACTCCAAAACATCTTACGCCAATTATATATATACTGCTAAGTTTCAAGCAGAATCATCGGAATCATATTCATTATCAGATATGTCGCTTTCTGTGCTGGATTCTGTTATTAACATTTGTTGATTGAGGTTTCGTTAAAAAGTTATAGAAACATTTCCGGCAACACAGTATATTTTCTATAAAGAATTTTTTTCTCTAAAACACGTCGAATTTCGTAGGTATGTGTTATCCTCAAAAATCATTATAATTGAGCCCCGCATCCAAAAATAATTTTTTCAGAATGATTTGAAATTTTTAAATTAATTTTTTAATAACTTTTTAATGAAGCCTCAGTAAAGAAATTGATACTCTTGATTTTCGTCTTATTTTGGCCTCTAGAATCTTCCATTAACATTTTTCCCAGGGGTGGCCGAATACCCTGCAAAAGTAAAAAATCTAAATGAAAACGAAAGAAAGAGAAAACGAAAGGCAATACCGCACAAATGTTTTATGTCTGTCATAAAGTAAGGCAGGTATAAGGCACAGTTTACAGCTTACAGCAGTGCCTTCATATTATTTGATTCTTAGTGCTTTTACATGGCAAATGCGAAAAATGTTTTAGTGTGGAATTCTCAAATTTTATTAACTATTTTCGAAATAAATAATTTTTCATGTAGATAGTTTAATGCAGATTTATAGTCAATAATGAAGTAGATCAACTGGTTCATTGAAAAATATACAATATTTAATAATGAAAATTATTTATGCATTAATTTAAAAATTTATTAAATCTAATAATAAGTCCACCTGTTGTAGACGGGTTAAATCATGGTGGTTCCGGGTCTTATTAATTTACGCATTTTGACGATATATTTATTTATTACCATTTTACCAAACTGTACATTATCTAAATAAATGTTACCGGTTGATCGACAGCGCGTGCGCTGCCGCGGGCTCAGCGCCTCTCCCCCCAGACCCCGCGAGCACCCCGGGTGGATCGAGCAGCTCGGGCTCTCCGGGGAGTGGGGCAAGAGGAGAGCGTCGAGCGATAGCGCGCATTACAGCTGATCGCACTCAACCGTATTGTTTCGACCAGCGAGTTTAGCGTCTGTTTTTCTCTTGTGACCTCCTCGTTCCGTCGATATTCAAAACGCAGAATAAGTTGGCAAGTTTCCGACCACGGAAAACCCATTTTATTCGAAACACCACCCAAAATTATACATTATTTATTTTAAAAAATTTGTGATTTAGTAACGCAGTCACCCTCCATTATAAAATAGGGTGGTACGACGTTACTTGCAATAACTTGCAGCTAATTCTTGCAAATTCTGCAAGGTGAAAGTATCACATACAAGCCTGACCAAACATGGCAGTGGGATCTTGAAGGATGAGCAACTTTTGCCTACTTGTTTGTTATGCATGCATGAAATTTTACATTTTATTTTCAGTAATGAATGTACCGGATTAAAAATTAATGGATAACAATTTCTAATATGTTAGTACTCAGAAATGTTCTACTTACTTCCAGGAACAGCATCCATTTTGCAGAATTGAAATTGATGTCTTCTAAAAAACTTATGCACTTTTCACTCTGTGGTACGAATTGACGCTTACGCTCTCGACAAACGACTGACTAACGAAGCCGAAGTTTGGATCGCAATTGCCATCCAGGTATAAAAATATGACTCATTTCATTTTCCCTACCCTAAAGAGACACATCCTTAAACTGCCGATTCCAACAGGTAAAACCTCCATACCGAAAAATTATTTTTGGGGTTTTGGCCACGTTTTCACGATTTGGGACCACTGTGCGTTGGCACAATTCTCTGAACTGTATAGAAATCGGAGATAATGCTTTTTATTACTTCTCTGTCTTCAGCGGAGCAATGAAATTTGTTCTCCTCTGTCTTCGGACGTTTCTTTCCGGGCGACGATAACTGTTCCTCCTCGCTGCATGATGCATCTTCTTTACGAATGCGTGACACAGTTTTCGTTGATATTCCACAGTATTCAGCAACACGGGCGTTTGCTTGCTCAATAGGGTGAATCAGTTGGTTTGAAAACTTTTCTTCATCACACCGTTTTATTACATGGCGAACTATATTTCGGGCCTCACTGTGGATGGTTTGCCCTTGTTTACGTTCCATAATGATTTTTTTTTATTTAATTTAATAAATTAAAAAAACGTTAAAATTGAAAAATGTAAATAAAAGGAATATAATTTAAAATATCAAATCTTAAAAACTATAGAACTGCTAAAATATTTAAACAAAATAGAAATGAAAAAACTAAAAAATGATAATATAAAACTACAACTATGCCAAAAAAGTAACACTAAAACTAAAACTACGATTAAACACTTATATAAAAATTACACTAAAAATAGAACAAAAATACGAGATATTACAATAAAACAATAAAACTATAATAGTAAAACAATAGAAAACTATACTCTAGAAATGATAAATATTGAATAATAAATTAAATAATAAAAATCGCTATGAATCGCTATACAGAAAAAAACGTTTGAACTTGACTGGCTGAAGACTTGGAGGAATATGAAGAGCTCCGAGATGGTTCCTTATATATAGATCGAGATTGTTTATATAAACGACAAATAGTGATGCCATGGTCGCCATAGAATTTCTTAGAAGCGATGAGCTGGGACTAATTGTAACAAGTGTATATTACTGTTTATGTTTAAACACAGGAACGTTGACACGAGAAGGAAATGTTATCGTTGGTGCCGATGATGGAAGTGTTTAGGCTTAGATCACATGCGTATCGATGTGCAAAATATTTAGGTTTAGGTCAAAATTCATTCGAGAGTCAGCTCCTTGAACGTGCGTAGTAAAAGGGGTCCTCCATGTCGGTGACTTTTTTGTTTATGATATGTAGATATGAATTGGGACGGTTCGACTTCGACAGCAAAAATGCATCGAACTTGGGTCAAGAGTAATCGACTCATGGTTTTTACCCTTATAATTTAATGCTTTTTTTGAGGAAACTGACTAGAGTTGAATTGGATTATCTCAGACAAAATATTTGATCCCATTAAGAAAAACTAATTATATCTCAAAATCATCTTTATTGCTCCACTTATAAAAAAAGTGCTAATATTACATATTGTTCCTTCCTATATTAACACATTGCGTACGGGTGACGAGATATCTCGTGTTCATGTTTTTTCGACTCCATCGATGTCTTAAGGAACTAAAAATAGATTTTTTATGAAACAGCATACCCTTGAACCAATAATAGGCAAAGGCAAAAAGAAACTCCCAACCAAAAAATGTAAAGTCTGCTTGTCCAGTAGAGAAAGAAGCGAAACTAGATATAGTTGCAAATTGTACCAAACACCATTGCACAAAGGAGAATGCTTCACCAGATATCATAATCTGAAGCATTATTCAAGTGTGTAAAATAAATAATAGTTAAAATGTAAAAAGTCTACATAATAAATAAATGTATAAAAAATATACAGGGTGTTCGGCAACTAATAGTAAAAATTTTAATGAGCGATAGTAGAGGCCAAAATAAGACGAAAATCAAGAATACCAATTGCCCAACTGAAGCTTCTTTATAATGTTATTAACGTTTAAAGTCCCGCTCGTACTGAATTTTTTCTCGAAAATGCGCAAGATTTCGGGGATATGTCTATTCACGAAAAATTATTATAATTGACTCTGCAACCGAAAATAATTTTTCCAAAACGATTTGAAATTTTTGAATTAAATTGTTAATAACTTTAACGAAGCCTCAGTTAGGTCCCTCAGGGGATGTGTCCGGCAATCGTCGGCCGCAGTACGGGGCGTAGCGACCCCGAGGTACCTGAAGCTAATCACACCGTAAGCCTCCTGTTGGTCGTCACAACGACCCACTCACAATTCCTTTTTTTTTTTTTTTTTTGATTTTGTGAATGGTACATGACGGCAGGAGAAGCGGGGGCCTTGGCTTAACCGCCTGGGCCAAGAGTATCGCGAATCTATAAAATCGCCCTCCAATCCTAAGCTATGGTGCGCGGCGATGGGATGCATGGTTGGGGGAGAAGGCCCAATCCCAAGCGACCACCTCCGGGGCACCTGCCGAACCCCCGGAGTATTATGCTTACCCGGGTGGACCTTTATTTCCGACCTACGCGTGGGAATTATATGGATTCACAAATTAAAACGGGGATGGGACGGGTTGTTTCGGTTGGGGAGGACGAAGACGGTGCTGGGGCTGGAGTGACGGTGCTCGCGCCTCACTCAGCGCCTGGCCTGGCTTCGTGGAAGGTGGAGGAGGACGACGAGACTGCGTCAGTCTCGTCCTTCTCCTCCACGAGGAGCCACATAGGCTCCAAGAGGAAGCGGACGGGGCAGGCCGTCGACGGAGTGGACCGGGCGATGAACCCGGTCGTGATGGTGAGTTGCCTCAGGGCGAGGTAACCGAGGAGATATCCGAGAGGATCTCCTCGTCCCTGAGGCGGGTCGAGAAGGTTGCCGCTTCCTGCTCTCTAAAGGGGAAGAAAAGCAGCTTGGCTGAGGCCCTGCGAGAGGCTGCGCAAGATATGGGGGAGGCGGCGCAGGAGCTGAGCGGACGAAATGCCCGGCTGCAGCTCCTGGTGGAGGAGGAGCGACGGGGGAGGATGAGGGCAGAGGCGCGCTGGAACAGCGCAGCCATCCCTCCTATCCTCCCTCCTCCTCCACCTCCACCACCACGATCCACGGTCGTGGAAAATAAGCGGAGTGCGGCGGCGGTGTTGCGTGGCCCTTCCACCCGCACTCCGCCGGTGCAGAGTTCCCCATTCTCCTCAGAGGACGAACTTCTGAGGAGGATCGGGAACATGATAGATAGTAAGCTGGCCGCCTTCCGGGAGGAGCTCCTCCACGGAGGTGCGGTCAGCAACAAGAAGGCGGTGCCTCCCCGACCAAAGTCGGTTCAGGTGGGGAAGGCAAAGGTGGGGGGGGGGGGGGAAGGCTCCACCCACCGTGGCCGTTCCGGTGCACCCGCGTAGTGTACCCGCGGCCCCGGTGCGCGCGTCCTCTGTGGCACCATCCCAAGGGGGGTCTCCCACCGCATACCGGCCCATCTGTCTCCTCGATGAGGTGGGCAAGCTCTTCGAGCGGGTGATTGCTGCCCGCCTCGTCGAGCACCTGGCGCGGGGTGCCCCGGCCTGGCCGACTGCCAGTACGGTTCCCGGGTGGTGCGAGCGCCCATCGACGCGACAGGTCGTGACAGGGCCTTCTCGGAGGCGGCCGTCGCCGGGGGTGGGGTGGCTTTGGCAATATCCGTGGATATTGCAAACGCCTTTAACACCCTGCCCCGGGAGGAGATAAGGAGGCTCGAATATCATCGGGTCCCCCTTGTCTCGGGGCGGTCATCGGGGATTATCTCCGCGGCAGGTGGATCGAGTATCCGAGCCGGGATGGGCATATGCGGAGGGAGGTGTACTGCGGTGTTCCGCAGGGGTCGGTCCTCGGGCCACTCCTGTGGAACATCGCGTACGACGCAGTGTTGCGGGCCGACCTCCCCGACGGCGTCAGCGCCGTGTGTTATGCAGATGACACACTGGTGCTGGCCGTCGGGGTGCACTGGGGGAGGGCCAAGCGTCTCGCGGAGGAGGGGGCGCAACGCGTCGTCGACCGGATCTGAGGGATGGGGATGACGGTGGCGGTCCATAAGACCGAGGTGATAGCGTTCCATTCACCTCTGATCCGCGTGAGTGAGGCTAATATCGAGGTGAAGCCCCAGATGAGGTATCTGGGGCTGATCCTCGATAGCCACTGGCGCTTCGAGGAGCATTTCCGCTGCCTGGTCCCTCGGCTGGAGAGGATGGTCGGGGCTTTGGGCCGAATTCTGCCCAACCTGGGGGGCCCGGCGGGCCGAGTTCGCCGCCTCTATGTGGCAATGGTTCAGTCGGTGGTCCGATACGGGGCCCCCGTTCGGGCGGACGACCTGGCGGCCTCCCGGCGCGGCATGACTAGGCTGCGTCGGATGCAGAGGCGGATGGCTCTAAGGGTCGTCCGCGGGTACATGAGGCGGTGACGGTTCTTGCGGGATGCCGCCCATGGATCTCCTCGCGCGGTCGCACGCGATGATGTATCGTCACCGCGTCGACCGTCGCGCGGGGGTGGGGCGGTCCCGGGTGTGCAGGAACCTGCTTGGGGCGAGTTGAAGCGCCAGGCCCGGCAGTCCGTGGTGCACGCGTGGAAAGAGCGGTTGGCTCTGCCTACCGCGGGGCACCGGACAGTCGTGGCTGTTCGGCCACTCCTATGTGAGTGGCTGGACAGAGGCCATGGAAGCCTCACTTACAGGATGGCACAGGTGTTCTCGGGGCATGGCAGCTTCGGGAGATACCTGTGCCGGATAGGAAGGAGCCGACGGCGCGTTGCTGCCATTGTGACGCTGAGCAGGACACGGCGGAACATACCCTCGAGGTATGCGCTGCATGGGAGGGTGAACGCCGTGTCCTGATCGGCGTCATCGGGCGGATGTCTCGCTGCCGGGCATGGTGCGCGCCATGCTCGGCAGCGAGGAGAAGTGGAGGGCCGTGGCCTCCTTCTGCGAAATCGTAATGTTGCAGAAGGAGACCGCGGGAAGGAGCGCGAGCGTCAGCGGCGTGCTGAGGCTCGCGCTCGTTTGGTGGCGGAGAGCGTCGCCTGGGCGTCGGGCGACGCGGGCGGCCCTCGGCGTGGCGCATGACCCAGGCTGGGTGGGGGGTCCTAATAGGAGGCCCCTCCCGACAGGCGATGTACGATCGGACCGGATGGGGTGGCAGTGCCTCCTCTCCGTGTCCGGCGCACGGAGCGGCACTCTCGGTGGCCTGGTGCGGCCTTGTGCTGCCGGCATCCGACGGGTAGAAACGGGGTCGCGGCGGTTGCGAGTTGGGGCTCGCAGCCGCCACTAGACGCGGCCCGGGACGGATGGCGGCAGGACGATGTGGCCTCGTCCCGCCGCTATGAGACAGGGCGATTACCGGTGGGACCGTTTGTCCCCCGCGGGTGGGCGCAAAGCGCGGGCACGGGAGGATACCGGAAGTATGCTTCGAGCGATTCCCGGTATCCTCCCAAATCGTGCGGAAGGGTCACCGTGGGGTTTTTAGTGGGTAGGTCCCGCGCCCGTTATAATGGGCGCGGGGAATTCCACACATCCCTCCCGCCTCTCCCCAAAGAGGTGGGAGGGAGTCTTTCGAAGATTTCCCCCACGACAAAAAAAAACAACCAGTTGGGTAATTGGTATTCTTGATTTTCGTCTGATTTTGCCCTCTACTATCGCTCATTAAAATTTTTACTCTTAGTAGCCGAACACCCTGTATAGTAATATTTAAGAATGTCTTATGTGAATATAATACCAAACGCGAATTAAAAAGTGAATATATGCATCGTATATGGTCTCTAAGCTTTAAATTTGTATACATACTGAAATAGGGACGCGATTAAAATCTGTTCCTACTACTATGTCACACGGCGTGGTCGAAGGTTGGAACTTGCGACTCAGGGAGCGTTAAAGGTGGGGATGGGCGGTCCGACTCTTCTTGCCCCTGTGCCGTCCCGCAGGACTTTGAGTGAGGCGCCTACAGTACCTTATGGTTTGCTTGAGTGCCACACCTCTCCCGTTTATCCTTATCATAGGGGGTCGATCTCTATCCAGAGTACCTTTCAAGAGAATCATCTCGGTCTTCGTCGCAGATAGTGCAAGTTTCTGTGTGGCGCACCACCCAGAAATTGTATCTGCGATTCTTTGCCCTTTTTGCTGCAACTCGTTTCTCGAGTTTCCGGAGAATACCACGAGTAAGTCGTCAGCGTAGGCTATTGGCTCGCAAGCCAGGTGTTCGTTTGTTAGGAGCTGCAGAACTTCGTCAAAGACTAGATTCCAGCAGCTCGGACCGAGTATTGACCCTTGCGGGCAACCCTTGGTGACTTGCTTACGCACATTACCGTGTTTGGAAACTATTGTAACCACACCGCCAGCGAAGTAGTCGACCATAAGTCGATAAAGATTACGGGAACACCCCCGGCGTTTCAGCTTCTGAAGGATGCTTGGCCACCAAACATTATCAAAAGCTCCGGCGAGGTCGCAGGGGAGACCCCTGATATAATACTCCGCTCGCTGGGATATCAATTCCTGAGCTTCACCACGGCGTCTTCCGTGGATCGTCCAGGCCTGAATCCGTATTGCCGATCGGAGCAAAAGTCTGGGTTTAGGAACACATTTCTCATTCTGTTGAGCATTAGTCTTTCTAACACTTTGCCTAAGATGGATAGCAGGCATATTGGTCTATACGACTTGACGTCTGTTGGTGGTTTATCGGGGCCTTACAGAATTGCTCTGATCGATCCGATTTTCCACCTAACAGGGAAACCCCGTGCGCTAGACACCCGTTCTAGAGTCTTAGTAGGGCATTATGGATGGATCCATAAGCACATTTAACTACTTCGGCCTCTACACGGTCCAGCCCGGGGCATTTGCTTCGCTTTAAGCGTGATACCGCAGCTCCGAGCTCATTCCTCGTGAAGACTGGAGAGTCTTCAGTCGGCGGATCGGTTGCGGCATCAGCTCTGGTGTTTGCTTGCTCCGGCGTTTCATCCGTGACCGTATCGTCCGGGATTAGCACCTGTAGGAGCTGCGAGGCAGTGGATTCCCAGTCAGTCGTATAACCTTCTTGCGTTCGAATGTTTGAGACCGCAGTCTCAACACAGAGTTTGTTCTGGGCGATCTTGTAAACAAGTCCCCATGGCTCTTTGTTCCCCTGCTCCGTAACAAAGTTTTTCCAACTTTGCGACTTCGCAGCGCGCACCGCGGCTGTGTAGGCGAGTCTAGATGTTCGATACTCAGCCTCCTTAGCCGCACTTCTTGGGGCGCATTGAGGCATTGCACGCATCGATGATCGATTTCTCGACCTCTTGTGCTAGGTGTTCGACTTCCCTGCGGCACCCAGTGCCGAGGGGTAATTGCCTCGCGCCCTCAATCAGAACTCGATCAAAACGCTCCCAGTTCGCATGCAACGTGCAGAATCTAGGCTGTGGGCTTCGATTCTCATTCACGTCCGTGAACTGTAAGACAAGTTCAATAACTCGATGATCGCTGGAGGTCCAATCCTTGTGAACCGTCCAGTTTTGCACGATTGTCGTCATGTCGCTAGTCGCTAATGTGATGTCGATCCATGACTCACCGGCCGGGCTGGAGTATGTAGGAATACTACCAGCCTCGTTCAAAATCGTCAGGTCGTGTAATGCGATAAACTCCATGAGTTTCTCGCCTCGGGTGTCCGTTCGAACGCCGTCTCCCCCCCCCCCCCCAAGGCGGGATCTGGCATTGACGTCCGCGGCTATCACGACTCGACGGTGTTGGAGAGCATCGTGTCTTCTCCAAACGTGCCAGACTTGGTTCAATGTCTTCTGACCATTGAAAGTACTAGCTGACGAGGTAGAAACTACCGAAGGGTCCGCTGATGCAAACGCAGGAGGTGTGAGTATCACACAGATCTATGATTTTTACCACCGTGAGGTCCGGGTTTCTGACCACTATTGCAGCCATAGCCGGGACACCCTCGGTGATCACCTTCGCCGTGAGCCCAAAGCCTCGAACCCGTCCCTGGTATTGGTAAGGTTCCTGCATGAGCAACACGTCGATCTCCTTTGCGTGCATTAGCTCGCTCACCTCACCATGAACAATCAGCGCACGCCGCATATTATGCTGCGCGATACGCAATTGCCTTAGAGGATTCTCCGGGTCGTTTCTATCCATAATTCGTTCGAGATACTGCTAGTTCGAGTGCTGCCGTATAGGCAGGGCAGTTTTTGTCTGGTGACTTATGGTCGTGCTTCTAACCTCTTGTTCTGCAGTTGGAGCAAACCGGGGGTTGCTCTTCCCTGTGCAAGAGGCAATGGTATGCCCTTCTTCTGAGCAGTGACCGCAAACCTCGTCTTTCGCTTTTGCAATGTTTGGCCATATGGCCAAACATTTGACACTTAAGGGGCCTTTCTACCTTGTGGGATTAAAAAAATTGATATTTTTTTTTTGCATTTTCCTTTAGTATGTAGTCTCGAAAATATGTCTACCAAATATTAAATTGAAATTCGGAAAACTAACGAAGTTATAGGCTGCTGAAATGTACCGAGCTCAGGTATAACAACTGCACGTGAAACTTTAAAGCTGTTTTTCTCGAAACTACATTTTTCGGCACTGCGTGCGTGATAACTAAAAACTATTCAAGATATCAACATCAAATTTATACAGTATCTTCAGATCTGGTCTCCTATAGCATGAACTAGGATAATTGCGATATATGCAATACTTTTTATTTTAATAAAAACAAATCAAACAAATATATGAAAATTTTCACTATTTTTTCGTTAAATATCTTCCATTTTGCCATTTTTTTTTTTTTTTTGAAAAGATCATAGTTAGGTTCCTATCCTAGCTATAACCACACTCATCTATATTAAGAATATCGTTGGTTTTAGGATTTCGAATAACTTGTTCGCAAGATATCACGTACGCAGTCGGGTGCCGTTCGTAAAAACTGTTGTTTGATGATCAACAAAAACAGCGTAATCAATAGATATTATGCGTTGCAAAAATTCGTAAATATAGCTAAATATATAATAAATGTATCTACAAAATCCGGAATTAATCGCTCTTTAATAACCCGAAAAAAAATCACAAAGAAACACGTATTTTTCATGCCTACAAGGTAGAATGGCCCTTAAAGCATCGTGTCACTGAAACATAGTCCTGCACTCTGCATGACGACCACGCCAGGTACACTCTGCCCGAGCTCTTCAGCTGCTGGCGAACCGGCGGACTGACTTCCATGACCCAGTTGGCAGTGTCCTTATCCTTCGGGCCGGTTGCAAACCGAACCTTCAGGTTGGACGACAGATCCGCCTGGGACATATCGCTGAGGTTCTGCTTCCAAATGCTGGAAGCGACCTCCTCCTTACTCATCGACTTGGGAACATCGTACACAATGATTGTGGGGTTCCTCAAAGTCGGTAGAGTTGCTGAAAGCCCTACTTCTTTCAGCTTCGCGCAATTGACGAAGGCCTTTAGATCCTCTTTGCGCTTGGTTTCGACGGCTATGCCACCGGAGTGGATGCGTCGGACAGACCTCACGCGGATCTTGGCTTTCGCCGGCTTCACCAGGGACAGAACAGTTTGTTTAGTAACATCACTGTTCTGTCCTTTCACAATTGCCGGAAAAATTTTCACGACATGACGTGGTGGTTTAACCGCTTCCGGGGAAACTCGATTCGCATCGACTTTCACCGCTTGGGCGTAGGTCGACGCTGGTCGAACAGGTGTTTGTTTCGCAGTCGGACGAGATCCCGTCGTCTGCGAAACTGAAGCGACAACCCTCTCTGCGACCGCCTCTTGACGGATCGCCGCGAGCTGTCCTTCTAGAAAGCTATTCCGAAGAAGAACTTCCTGGACGAGCTCGTAGAGCGCTGCCGCGTTGCCAACATTCAAGGCTCCGGTTTCCTTTGCTGAGCCTGACTTCTTTACCAAGACAGCTGGTCCGGGTGCCCTTGACGAGTTACGAGGCCTCTCCACTAATGACGTCGAGAGGCCTGATCGAAAGGTCTAGGTGTCGCCTCCGCCGACACCTTTCCTGGCTTTCCTTTGCCGCTTTTTGGGGCTTTCGCCACCCTCAGCGGCGTCTCTTCTTGGCGACGGTTATCCAACCGTCGCTGTCCACTTCATTGCCCTTTCCTCCGTCCGAAGACGTGGCGTTGCTCTTCTGAAGAGGCCTTCGGCTTTTGGCCTCCGGCTTCTTCGGTGGAGTTGTACGGGTGGTGTCCCCGATCCGTCCGTTTCTGATTTTATTCTGGGCGCGGGAGATGTTATTCCCGCTGGCTTGGATCTTGTAGCCATGCCCTTTGGTGTTGGGGGCTTACTGCTGGGGGACGTTTTTGTGCCCTTACCAGCTTCAACCGCCTTCACTTTCATCTGAGGTGGTGAAACCACACCAGCCTTTTTGCTCACCGCTGTTGTTCTACCGTGAGCAACGACATCGGCCTCCTTAACTCCCCTTTCTCCCTTTCGGGGTACTGAGGCGTCAATTTTGTTGAGTTCGATTTTAGGTTCCATACTTGCATGTATTCCTTTGGTCCCGGAGTGTGCCCCGGCCTCCATGGACCCTCAATTGGAACCCGGCTACTGCCTGGGTTAGGACTTGCACCCGGGATATAGTCCGCGAACAAAGGCCGACCGGGCTTTCCCCGGACTCCTAGGTTCACTTCCTCGCCCGAATAGAACCCACGAATGGTGTTCCAAGCCGGTTGACTAGGCACAGGGCCGCTTTTCTCGCCTAGCCGCATGTCTAGACGAAGCAGAGGCCAAAGGTACGTGTTGGGCAGCTACACTCCCGCAGGAGAGAGGGCCCTCAGATCCCAGGATCCCCTTTTCCGCCGACACAGGTCGCCACGCACGGCAAACACGTGGGGAACAAACCTCAAGCAGATGTTCCCTCTGCTTCGCTACGCCCGGTTTCTGCTCCCTGTAGGGAGCCCGCGCTGCGTAACTAGGACATGACCACGGGCATCATGTTCCTTGTAGCATTAGCTCCAAAACGTGGGACTCGTCCTTAGCAACTAGTTGATCTCACTGTGCCATCATCGACTGTGCTCTGGACGCTTCAGCGTCTTTTTGCCATCGCCAACGACGTTAGCTGCTATGTGCAGCGCAACGACGGTCTTACCATGTATCATGTACATGTTCGTATCGTCGTTGGCGTACCTTATGTATTTTTCGTCATGCGCTGCATATCCTTCCTATATGCAGCGTCCGTATGGCAAGGACTCCGAGTCTGACAGAGCCGTACACCACCGGCTTACAGCTCGGAGTTGAGCTGGTCTAGGCGGAGTCTTCTAATGGCCAGGGAGCGATCCAAGCTTCGAGGCCCGTCTCCTACCTAGGATACTAGCATGGATAAATCACAGCCCACACCGTCAGGCAGTAGGGAGCAGCTCAGCTACTTATACGGTGGCCTCCTTCCGCCGATCGTCTGGCATGTCGACGTCTGCCACCAGATGTTTTGGTGTGCTGGACCTTGCCAAGTCCAGCGGCGTATTGCTTTCCCAGCGGCGTATTGCTTTTGGGGACGCATACAGACGTCGTTTCGTGTCTCGTTTTGCGGTATTAAAATTGCTTAACGTGAAAAGGGGGCATATAGCCCCCTTTTGTTTGTGGTGTCAGTACTCGCCTTCTTGGGAATTTTCATTAATGCGAAAAGGGGGCATATAGCCCCCTTTGATGTAATATACGCTAATTTTCTTTCCCATCTCTCCTTCTTGCTTTCCCGATACCACGGTTTCTGACACCTCTTGCTGTTTATAGCACATGCCGATCGACGGATCCCATCTTTGCTCGGGTAGGTGGGGTTGCTACTCCCATACGGTGTGCCCCTGCACCGCCCCTGCCTAAAGCCAGAGCCCCGTTCGCCGGCTTGCCGTTGCCCGGCGTCCACCGCTTGGAGGAGAGGTTGGCTCATGCTGTGGGGCCGGTGGGAGGTGCTATACCTCCCCCACAACTTTGGACACCTAGTAGATAGGGACAGTGGGAATCTCGTTAATCCATTCATGCGCGTCACTAATTAGATGACGAGGCATTTGGCTAAATTTCATTTGAGAAAGGATCGGCAGGTTCATCCGGTACCACAATTTTGGTGGATGGGTTTGATGATGTTCAATTATTTGAGCAATCCTTTGACTTCCATTTCTAGAATTTCGCTAGGAAGAAAACCTGTCGTATTGTTCTCAGGTAACTCAGCTACTTGTGTGCTCAAAAAATAATATAACTCAAAAGGATCATCAAAACGTAAGTCCTGCAAGTTGGCATTATGTAATCCCGCACGTATCTGCTCCATCCTACGTTTTACTTTTATCTGTTCCTGCGCATGCCATCGTTGAAATTTTTGCACTAGCCATTGTTCTGTTTGAGTATAATTAACAGTTTTCTTTCCTAAAGAGTTGCGATCCGTAACTGAGCGATATTTAACGAATTCTAACTGTTCAAACCTTTCCTGCTGTTCCGACGTCATTTCTCGATTAGAAACCCCAGCATACTCGTGCTTCTTTAGGGCATGTAATAATACATCGCGCCTCCGCCAAATAGCTTCAGGTGTATGTGCCAAACAATCTACGGGAGGAAACGCTTGGTTACACAGCAATATAACCACAAGGATTTCCTCTAATCTTCTTCTCTTCCAGATGAGCCATTTCCGGTATAAAAGTTGCTGTGGATTTTAACTGATATAACTCAGATAATTACTGCAATAATGAAGTAGACTCCGTTAAATTTGCCCAATCATCGTAAACTATAATTGGTTGATCTCGATATCCTGACCAAAATTTAGATGCTGGCATTCGAAAGTATGTAGCTCCACTATGCGGTCTATGCAAATTAACACCTTTAACAGGGCTGCTGAAAGGGTTCCAACTAGTTCTGATTTACCAATTCCCGAACATCCTCGATACATATCACAAATGGCTCATACCGAACTGGTGATGAGGATATGTCAATAAATTTTTCATTACTTTGCCGTATCACGTCACTACAAAGTTTAGATAACACTGGAGATGCACTATTTACTGGCGCTGTTATTAATAGACGTTGTATCTGATATGCCTGCATCACTGTATTCCAATACATCATTCTAAAGCCAGGATGTTGGGTCATACTTGCATTGGCCTCCGTAGTAATCATCTGTGCATCAACAATAAACTTTTGCATGACCGCCGAAGTCCCCGACAACATTTTAAGTGCCATATTTACAGGTGACACATATCCCAATGCTTGCATAATCATTTCTTTCACAGTCGTGAAAGTAGCTTCGACGAATTTCAAAACGCACATCAAATAACTAACAGTTAATCGCACTAGCAGATCATTAAAATAAGTATGACCTATTCGTGGTGACATACGAACTCCCATTAAGGTTCCAACAATTCCAGTCAAAATACCAACTACTGTAGCTTCCCTTGTAGGTGGCGCTTGCACTCTTGCTCGTTGTGGTCTCATCATCTCCGCAATTTGTTCTCCTAATTGCATTGCATGATCCATCAGTGACGAAACCATTTTCACACCTAATAACTTAGTTAAAAATCTGACAATTCCAACCCCAATAGCTGTCCAACTCTTATCAATCCATGCTATTAATATGTCTAATATCATATCAAAGGCATACTCTACATAAGTTCCGGCTTCGGAAACACCTCCTAACATCTTCTCTACACTTGTTTTAACTGTCTGTGTCAAATAATCTATAGATGTGCCTAATTTTGAGGAAACTTCGTTCAATTTTCCATCCAACATAGTAGAAGCCTTATCCATATTATCAGTAACATTGTTTCGTATACTACCCAGCGTTTCTAGTGCCACAGCAGTTGAATACATTGGTCCAATTCCCGGAACAGCGCATACTGCTGCTGTCATTAACCGTTCAGGGTTGACAACACGCTTAACTGCTTTGTATAATGTATTAACCGAAGCCAATACATTAGAAGTGTAAAAATCCACTTGACGTGTGGTTGATTTTCTTGTATCCACTACCACTTCCTCTAATGCATCCTCGTATTCATCTTCTTGAGAATCGTCCATTTGCACTCTTGCTTTATGATCAGTATGCTGGTATCTCTGATGTATAGTTCGTACCTCTGGTATTCCGTAAAAATTAGCGACTTCAAAATCATCACCAGCAGACCACCACACTGACACATTTACATCCTTCACACACGATATTACCAAGTGTCCAGAGTTTGTGGCACCTTTATCGCGCCATGAATAATCACGCTGCGCGTCTTCTTCAAACGTTAAAGCCCAATTATTTTCTGTGTCAAATGGAGCCTCAACACATACGGACGGGTTAACGCTAGGAATAATAACTTCCGTAGTCAAACCACACGCATATATTGGGCGAGAGCTCATACCAAGGTTCTTTAAATTGTTAACATTCATCTGGCCAAATTTGCGAATTCCCGTATGAGGTAAATGAGTCACATAAACAGGCGAATTTTGAACAGTGTGTACAATAATTGTATACCTCATTGAACCCCGCCAGAATCTAAATAAATTCATTAAAGCTGCTTGCGGTGTATGGCCTAATAATTCTTGCCATTGGGTCGACCCATCCTCAAGATTCCATTGCATCATCCGAGAGGGTGGCATAAGAGGGATAAAACCTGTATAAGTCCTTAAAACTGCCACATTTTGAAACAAGAGAACAGGACGTCGCAAAATATCTTTAATACCCACTTGAGTATCTACCGATTGAAAAACCAAACGTACTTTGGCCATCTCCGAAATCCTCCGTAGGATCCTCATCCTCCTTACTACCATTATCCATTTGCGCCCTTGGGACACGACGAAATTCGTTCCAGATATTAGTTAACGGCTGAGGTAAAAACGGATTATGGGCTTTTGCTTTTCTTGTGTTGCTTCCCTTTTGACTTGGTTTTCCCGGCAGGTATTACGTCAGGGATAACTTTATATCCATCGCTTGGAAAGCTATCCATAGCGACTATATCACGAGCGTCAATATATGTGGACTGTTTCAAGCTATGTAAAGCATAGTTTTTCCCTGCGCGCATGAACATAAGAATGTCAATTTCCTGAGGTGCTGATTGGATTGGTCGTAACTCGTTAATGATACGCATTTTAACTCGCATCCGCGACTCAGGTCTAATTCCTACGGCTGTATCTCGAATGACATCATCAGGAACAGGCTCATCTACTGAGGATTATAACACATTGCTGTGTTTCGTCGCATTACAGTATCGTATATATAAGGAACAGTGAAGTGAACCGATTTTTGGTCACCTAAATGGAACGTCTTAGTTATTCGACACAAAGTCAAAACGTAGTTCTATAGTTCCTGACCAAAACTGGTACAGTCCGGTCGCATATTCTACAGGTGTAATCTGGCCAACGTAGTCTGTATTGTATCGCCTCAAGCCAGGATCCAATATTGTGTTGAATAGCTCAGAGCCTGCAGCGGCAGTACTATTCCACGTAACTATGCTACGTAATCCCCAAATACGCGCAATATCCAGAGTAGTTTTAGGATCATCACTGTAAGCACGTACTTCATTAAAACTTGTTAATGCTGTGGGATTCATTCTCAACGGGACTTAATTAGATTACGCTTTGCCATGGGGAAAACATAAACGAGGCCGTGGAACCATGATAGTTGTTCTATTGTCGGTCGGCTTGTCTTGATTTGTACTTCACCCTAATTGATCTAAAGTTATCTCAACGCCTATTAAGATACTCTTCAAAGCACGCGTAGGCAGTGCTTGAGCCAAATCAGTTAAGGTATCAATTTGTGTCAAAGCAACTTTGTACGACATACCTGCAAATTCAGCCCGTCTATACCGGTAATATGGACGAATATCCATATTGTTGGAAGCATCCCGCCCAGTTCTTAAAGGGGATAAAATTTGTACATACACGCTTGCATATTTACCAGGTCGCACTCCTAAAGTAGCCGTTGCGTGAGTTAAATTTCTCACGAATGCTCTGTGATATCTAAATGGTACTTGAATAGTCCCTTCATTGTTTGCACTTAAATCCAATATGATGTGCGGTCGCGACAATGCTGCCTGAAATCCTGCATTAATATCGTCCGCTTGATATGAATCAAATTTCACGCTCACGACTATTTTCCCACATTGAAATTTGTTGGCATTTACAACAAATTTCATGTCAATATCATACTGGCCGTACACAAAAGTTTCAAACGGAATTGTATTTGGTGCACAACCTGCTTGCTCCGATAAAAACGTTTCTGGCAAATAATATGACTTTACCATCTCCCATCTTCATATTAGTATTAATTTTAATAACGTTGATGGGCATCCATCTTCCAACCAAAGTTTGAAACTGATGTGTTTTTTCCGATGAAGCATATCTACATCCTGCTCCCAAAGTTCCCGCAACAACTGCTGTAGTTTGTTGTTGATCTCGTGTTACTATAGTATTTTCATCCTTAGTACTTTGCTGAGTGGCGTTCCCCTGAATGGATTCTTTCGAGGGTGTTTCGTCACTCTGTACACGTGGATAATAAAAACACCGTAGCAATAAATGGCAACATTGTTCGTTCGCGCACTTCAAACTCATAGACTGCGCATGGGCACTCTGTTCTAAAGCTCCGTTTGCGGTCCGGAATAATACTCTTCTGCGCACGTGCCACGTTCTTCTGCCGTTTTCGTCCCTGGTTGTTTCTGTGTAGTACACGTTTTTATCCGCAAACATACCAGAAATCCAATGATTATAAACATCGAAATAAGAATGTACTTTACTAAACGCGATGTTATTGACGGTAAGATATGCTTGTATTCGCGCAACTCCTGCACTAAACGCCTCATCTGGAGTGGCGTATGTACTGGGTCCCTTAGATCTACATTTGACCATATCATCTCCTCCTGCTCGTCTCGCTCGACTAGCGCAACTTCGTACATTATAGTATTGCTGATCTATTTCTTCCATACTTTTGTATACCTAATTAGTGCCCGTATTCTGGGTTTCGGAAATTACTCCTAGTTTATTACACGTAATAAACACTGGCGACACTAATTAAAGAACACACAATATAAATCACGATTTATATTCTATATTACCTTGAGAGAGTCATCGGTACTTCCTCCGAGCACAGGCCTATACTCTCTGGCCCGAAGGACATCATGGCTACTCGTCCCGCAAATACGCAAGTGTTCACACCGGACGGTTCCGCCCTACGTCTGAGCAAATAGCTTACCTTGGCAAGCGCCCTCACTCGAACCGGTCGCCCGTGAGTCCATACGACCGCCAGAAGCGGGCGTATGCTCACGCGCGGTGGTATGCATATAGGGGCGCCCCCATTCACCAGAGCCGATGACACGGTTGCGCCAGTTAGCCCCGGCGGCGGGCACCGGTGATGGCTGTACAGGGGAATGCGAAGTGGCGCATTTGGCTCCCAAGTACACTTGGTCCATCACCAGCCAGGATTACCCATGAGGGATGGGCAGCGCCTGTAGCACATTCAGCCTTCAGCCCTTCCGGTCCAGGTCTTGGGAACGACCACCAGGTACTTCGCCCCAATTGACCTATGGCCCTCGCTCACCCGCGGGATAAATCCCTACCAGGTGTTTTATTAGCATTGCTCTTGGGCTTAGTCGAGACACTAACTCGGATCCCGACGAGAACGAATAAATCCGTTCGACGCCGTTCACCTCGCTCAGGCCCGGCACGTTAGCCAGACCCCCTTCCCGACCAAGCCCGACACGCCCCGCTCCTCAAAGCCAATCCATATTCCGAAGTTACGGATCCAATTTGCCGACTTCCCTTACCTACATTAATCTATCGACTAGAGGCTCTTTACATTGGAGACCTGCTGCGGATATGGGTACGAACCGGCGCGACACCTCCACGTGGCCCTCTCCTGGATTTTCAAGTTACGAGGGGAGTTCGTGGTGCACGCGTGACAAGAGCGGTTGGCTCTGCCTACCGCGGGGCACCGGACAGTCGGGGCTGTTCGGCCACTGCTATGTGAGTGGCTGGACAGAGGCCATGGAAGCCTCACTTACAGGATGGCACAGGTGTTTTCGGGGCATGGCAGCTGACGAGCCGACGGCGCGTTGCTGCCATTGTGACGCTGAGCAGGACACGGCGGAACATACCCTCGAGGTATGCGCTGCGTGGGAGGGGGAGCGCCGTGTCCTGGTCGGCGTCATTGGGCGGGATGTCTCGCTGCCGGGCATGGTGCGCGCCATGCTCGGCAGCGAGGAGAAGTGGAGGGCCGTGGCCTCCTTCTGCGAAATCGTAATGTTGCAGAAGGAGACCGCGGGAAGGGAGCGCGAGCAGCAGCGGCGTGCTGAGGCTCGTGCTCGTTTGGTGGCGAGAGAGCGTCGCCTGGGCGTCAGGCGACGCGGGCAGCCATCTCGGCGTGGCGCATGACCCAGGCTGGGAGGGGGGTCCTGATAGGAGCCCCCTCCCGCCAGGCGGCGTAGGGTCGGACCGGATGGGGTGGCAGTGCCTCCTGTCCGGGTCCGGCGTACGGAGCGGCACCCTCGGTGGGCTGGAGCGGCCATTAGCTGTCGGCCGCCGAAGGGTAGAAACGGGGTCGCGGGCGGTTGCGATTTGGGGCTCGCAGCCGCCACTAGACGCGGCCCCGGGACGGATGGCGGCAGGACGATGTGGCCTCTAATCATTCGCTTTACCAGATGAAACTCGCACGCGTTCACGAATGAACGAGCGAGTGCCAGTTATCCTGAGGGAAACTTCGGAGGAACCAGCTACTAGATGGTTCGATTAGTCTTTCACCCTATACCCAGTTCCGACGATCGATTTGCACGTCAGAATCGCTACGGACCTCCACCAGGGTTTCCTGACTTCGTCCTGACCAGGCATAGTTCACCATCTTCGGGTCCCAACGTACGCTCTGGGTGCGCCTCTTCTCAACGAGAACGAGACGCCCTGGAGTGCGAGGCCGCGACGTGACGCGGCCCATCCTCCCTTGGTCGACGCTACGACGACTTTCACTTTCATTTCGCCTTTAGGTTTCAATGTCCCAACGACTCGCGCACATGTTAGACTCCTTGGTCCGTGTTTCAAGACGGGTCCTGAGAGTACCCAAAGCAATAGCGTCCCTGACCGGTAATTCGAAGCTTGGCCGGTCCGAGGACACCGTCTGCTAACAGCTGGCCTGACCCGGGGAGGGCGCTGCGACCACGCGCTCCGGGTGCTGTCCGAGCTTGCGACGGGCCTGGACGCATATAGCATTCGAGAATGGATTGGTTGCGGCCCGATACCGTCGGAGTACCGTCGTGCAGCCGGCCGTGCGACCGAGCCTCTGCCGCGAGCGACGTAATGCCACCGCGACAGACAAAATGCCCAGGCCGTAGACCGAGGGGCCCCTATCTGGGCGGACGACCTGGCGGCCTCCCGGCGCAGCATGACGATGCTGCGTCGGGTGCAGAGGCGGATGGCGCTAAGGGTCGTCCGCAGGTACCGGACCGTGTCGCATGAGGCGGCGACGGTTCTTGCGGGGATGCCGCCCATGGATCTCCTCGCGCGGTCGCACGCGATTGTGTATCGTCACCGCGTCGACCGTCGCGCGGGGGTGGGGCGGTCCCGGGAGTGCAGGAACCTGCTTGGGGCAAGTTGAAGCGCCAGGCCCGGCAGTTCGTGGTGCACGCGTGGCAGGAGCGGTTGGCTCTGCCTACCGCGGGGCACCGTACAGTCGGGGCTGTTCGGCCACTTTTGAGTGAGTGGCTGGACAGGAGCCATGGAAGCCTCACCTTCCGGATGGCACAGGTGTTTTCGGGGCATGGCAGCTTCGGGAGATACCTGTGCCGGATAGGAAAGGAGCCGACGGCGCGTTGCTGCCATTGTGACGCTGAGCAGGACACGGCGGAACATACCCTCGAGGTATGCACTGCGTGGGAGGGGGAGCGCCGTGTCCTGGTGGGCGTCATGGGGCGGGTTGTCTCGCTGCCGGGCATGGTACGCGCCATGCTCGGCAGCGAGGAGAAGTGGAGGGCCGTGGCCTCCTTCTGCGAAATCGTAATGTTGCAGAAGGAGACCGCGGGAATGGAGCGCGAGCGTCAGCGGCGCGCTGAGGCTCGCGCTCGTTTGGTGGCGAGAGCGTCGCCTGGGCGTCAGGCGACGCGGGCGGCCCCCTTGGCGTGGCGCATGCCCCAGGCTGTGAGGGGGGTCCTGATAGGAGGCCCCTCCCGCCAGGCGGCGTAGGGTCGGACCGGATGGGGTGGCAGTGCCTCCTGTCCGGGTCCGGCGCACGGAGCGGCACCCTCGGTGGCCTGGTGCGGCCTTGAGCTGCCGGCCTCCGAGGGGTAGAAACGGGGTCGCGGCGGTTGCGAGTTGGGGCTCGCAGCCGCCACTAGTCGCGGCCCCGGGACGGATGGCGGCAGGACAATGTGGCCTCGTCCTGCCGCTATGAGACAGGGCGATTACCGGGGACCGTTTGTCCCCGCGGGTGGGCGCAAAGCGCGGGCACGCGGAGGATACCGGAAGTATGCCTCGACCGATTCCCGGTATCCTCCTAAATCGTGCGGAAGGGTCACCGTGGGGTTTTTAGTGGGTAGGTCCCGCGCCAGTGATAATGGGCGCGGGGAATCCCACACAGCCCTCCCGCCTCTCCCCAAAGAGGTGGGAGGGAGTCTTTCGAAGATTTTCCCCACGACAAAAAAAAAGCCCCCCAGTCATCTAACCGAAATTCCATATTCTTGTTTTTATGCATTCTGGAAATTATATATACTATTAACTGTTTAACAAGACTTTCCTTTTTATATTCACCTCGAAATATTGAAAATATTTTTTGTTTCTCGGAAACGAGCTCGGTGACCGATTATTTTAACGACGGCATCGTGATCCCCGAATTTCATCCTACAGGATAGCGTGTCGATTTTTAGCCCTACGACGGTATTTACCGCCGGAGCGATCATTCGGAGCCGGAGGGACTTTGACACGTTGCGCGCGTCGACCGCCGGACCAATCGCTCTTGGCCGTTTTTCGCGATTAACTCGAAAACGAGCACGTCAACGCGTATTTTCGTTTATACGAAACTTGTGCAGTTTTACGTCCTCTACGCGGTGGAAAGGTTGTATTTTTTCCTTGAATTTTGAGAATTTTTTTTTTGTTTCTCGGAATCGAGCACGACGACCTGCGATTTTGACGGCGGCATCGTGATCCCTGAATTTTTTCCCACAGGATACCGTGTCGATTTTTTTCCCTAGGACGGTATTTACCGCCGGAGCGATCATTCGGAGCCGGAGGGACTTTTTTTTTTTTTGTCGTGGGGAAAATCTTCGAAAGACACCCTCCCACCTCTTTGGGGAGAGGCGGGAGGGGTGTGTGGGATTCCCCGCGCCCATTATCACTGGCGCGGGACCTACCCACTAAAAACCCCACGGTGACCCTTCCGCACGATTTAGGAGGATACCGGGAATCGCTCGAACCATACTTCCGGTATCATCCCCGTGCCCGCGCTTTGCGCAAACCCGCGGGGGGGCAATCGGCCCCCCGGCAATCGCCCTGTCTCATAGCGGCAGGACGAGGCCACTTCGTCCTGCCGCCATCCGTCCCGGGGCCGCGTCTAGTGGCGGCTGCGAGCCCCAACTCGCAACCGCCCGCGACCCCGTTTCTACCCCGCGGCGGCCGGCAGCTAATGGCCGCACCATGCCACGAGGAGTGCATGACTGGGGGGCTGCGCCCCCCAGACCCCCGTCCCTGCTAAACTAGACCAAACCTAACTCATTTTTGTATTTCATATAATTCGATACTGTGGTTTTGTATAGATAAGTACGTTATATATTCTAATAAACATATTAAATGCACATTATATGCTAGTAACTTTTTACTTTAGAACGAGTGTCGCCTAAAGCCTCTTGGATATTGTTTCTGGAGGATGACCTTGATAACATACGTCAAGGTCAGGGTTAGGACTGGCTTAGGTCCAAGTCTGGGTTTGGTCCAGGTTAGGTCTGGGTTAGGTCTGGGTTAGGACTGGGTTACGTCTGGTTAGGTCTGGGTTATGTCTGGGTTAGGAATAGGTTAGGTCTTTTTTTTTTTTTTTTTTTTTTTTTTTTCGTGGGGAAAATCTTCGAAAGACTCCCTCCCACCTCTTTGGGGAGAGGCGAGAGGGGTGTGGGATTCCCCGCGCCCATTATACCGGGCGCGGGACCTACCCACTAAAAACCCCACGGTGACGCTTCCGCACGATTTGGGAGGATACCGGGAATCGCTCGAAGTATACTTCCGGTATCCTCCCCGTGCCCGCGCCTTGCGCCCACCCGCGGGGGGACAAACGGTCCCCCCGGTAATCGCCCTGTCTCATAGCGGCAGGACGAGGCCACATCGTCCTGCCGCCATCCGTCCCGGGGCCGCGTTTTAGAGGCAATAGGTTAGGTCTTGGTTATGTCTGGGTTAGGTCTGGGTTAGGACTGGGTTAGGTCTGGGTTAGGGATGGGTTGTGGCTGGGTTAGGTCTGGGTTAGGTCTGGGTTAGGTCTGGGTTGGGTTAGGTCTGGGTTAGGTCTGGGTTAGGTACTCCCTGTGGCTGCTACCTTGTCGTGGTGGGGAGCTTGAGTGCCCTGATGATCTCTGGAGCTATGCCGGCGGGGGTCTTTGACCCCTGGCAGGTTCTACCATGCCGGACAAGTTCAGGTGAAGGGTCAGACTAAATGCAGCCAACACACGCACACACACACACACACACACACACACAGTGCGCACACTTAAGAAACAACGAAGGTGCCATCATTCAACATTAACTTGTAGGATAAACTACTTATTGCGCGCATACTTACATACAACGTTGTATTTACCTGCATTTTGGCGCTCGCGCACATACACGTACACTCACACTCACACATACATACACCACTGGGCATGGCCGACCCAGGGGTTTCGGCGGCCAACTATAAATATGGACATGGACAAGACAAAGGAAGATGTTACCGGTCCAGGGGTGCTCGGAGCCCCAGGTCCCGGCTCGAGTTGTGGCGTGCGGACAGGTCACACCGGGTCGTCAACCGACGACTGTCCAACGCACCTGGTGGAACCCAGGCCGGTGCGGGGAACTTTGCGACTGGGAGAAAGAAGGAAGGACAACATGGGACAGAACAGGCCACGGACAATGGTCATAGAGACGGACAAGGATAAGGGTGGTGGAATGGAGGAGTCGGCTGTTTTAACCGACGACAGCGAATTGTTCCTTACGCCCACTAATAGAGCGAGCAGAGTGGCACACCAAGCAGGAGCTACGGATGTGTTTGCTGCGAGAAGCAGGATAGCCAGGTCACCCGTCAAAAGGACGGCGAGTATTGGCCAAAGTAGACAGGCGGTGAGTCTAAGGTACGAGACCGAAACGGAGACGGAATCGGAAGCGGAGGACTCAGTACAGGAGAGAGGAGAGGATAGGCAAATCAAGGATACGATCTCAAGTGTTTATCGCGGGGTGAAAAGGGTTGGGAAATACCTGTATGCGGAAAAGCACGTCAGCCTCGAGGCAAAGAACACCATATGTGATGTTTACAAGGAACTTAAGGTACTGAAGACATACCTTAAGGAAAATAGAGCAAGGGAAATTAGGGCACTGGAAGAGCTCAAAAGTATGAGGGAGGAAATGGAAAAGATGAGGGAAAGGGACAATGCTAGGGAAATGGAACTAGAAAGGATGAGGAACAACGATAAGGAGAGAGAGAGAGAAGTTAGAGAAGAACTTGGGCGAATGAGGGAAAGGGACAAGGCCAGGGATAAGGAACTGGTTGAACTTAGAGAGAGGATAAGCCCAGAAAATAGCAGGAGTGGGGATATCGGTAACGCAAACAGTAAGCGTAAATTGCGGTCGCCTGCAACGGAAATGGGCATTAACACTGAGTCCAGAAGGGTTAGAAGGAAAAGGAAGTGGGAAGAAGAGTCGGTACAGGAGAGAAGGAAGGGCCCCGAGGAGGGAAAGAAGGATATCAGGGATACTGAGGAACACGGGACCAGGGAAATGGACAGGGACATAGGAGGGCCAGAGAACACCATGGGTAATGAATGGAGCTTGGTGAGTAGGAGAAAGGGTAACAGGAAGGGTATAGAGAGTACTCCACAAGGGCAAAAGACACCTGCAAGAGGAAGCGAGAGGAGCGAGGGAAGGACAAGGAAGGAACAAGGTAAGGAAAATGCTGGAGGAATGCGACCCGCAGGACAACGGAGAGGTACGAGGCGTACCGGCCACAGGACTGAGGCCATATGCGTCACATCCGGGGAAAACATACGCAGAGGTTTTTAAAGAGATTGCGAACAAGGCGAAACGGTGTCTGAAGGACATTAAAACCGTGCGAAGGTCGAGGAAGGGCGAGTTAATCGTGGAGTACACCATGTCTGGAAGCGCTGCGACGGCGGTTGAAACCATTCACAGCGAGCTGGGTGAGGGTTATAATGTCAGAGCAATGGTCCCAACAGTGGAGGTGCAGATTAGGGATTTGGATCCTATCTGCGACAATCATGAGGTGATAGAAGGATTCTGTAACGTTTATGGAGTGGCGGATAAAAGCGGAGTCAGGGTTAAAGTGCTTCGGACGACATACTGGGGCACCCAGATGGCGGTGTTCGAAGTGACTGCTGCGCTAGCATCTAAAATAGAGAACCAGGACAAGGTGAGGATTGGGTACACATCTGTAAGGGTTAAGGTCGCCCCAAAGGTCATTAGGTGTTTCAGGTGTCACGCTTTCGGTCACGTGGGTGCTGTTTGCCCTAGGGTTGGGACCGATGTAATAATCTGCAGAAGATGTGGAGAAGAAGGGCATATCATGAGCTCGTGTGTTAAAACACCTGCGTGCATACTATGCCTCAAGACTGGGATCCAGGAAGATAATAGACGTCATGTTGCGGGATCCTTCCGGTGCCCGCAATTCCAAGAAGCCCTGCGGAGGAACAGGACTAATTAAAAACTTATATAATATTAAGAATGCGATGTTTACAGATTAACCTCAACCACTGTCGTCTGGCGCAGGATCTGTTGATAAGAGCCGCAGAAGAGCTGCGGGTAGACGTGGTCGCGATCGCTGAACCCTATCGTATTAGGGGCTAACTGGGATGCTGACGTCACTGGTAGAGCTGCGATCTGGGTCACCAAGTTCAACGGCAAAAAACACAAGCAGGACAAATCTGAAAAAGGAAACGGTTATGTGAGCGTAGAAATCGACGAGATTACTTTAGCTAGTTGCTATTACTCACCCCGTTACAACAGCGATACGTTTACTCGTGCCATCGATGACCTTGAAGCTGCCCGCAGATCCTGGAAGCCTAGATGTTTAATCATGGGAGATTTCAATGCGAAATCTCCCGCGTGGGGGTCCAAGCTCATGGACACTAAAGGAAGAATACTATATGAAGGACTTACCAGAATGGACCTTTTGGCAGTCGACAGCAACGGTGACTTCACCTACGAAAAAGGAAACAGATGCTCCAAAATAGACTTTCTGGCGTGCGATTCGGTGTCCATACGCATACTCACCAATAGCGATGTCCTTACGAAATTTACTGCCTCGGATCACCTGTACGTCCTTCACGAGTTCGCAGGCTGCACGAACTCGCGACCTCGACAGGCATGTGGCTGGAAAACTGACACCCTCGACATTGATAGGATGCCGAGGAAACTTGATGACGAGACGACTGGTGTCGATCTCACGCGCCCTTTAAGTTGTGCGAACGTGGAAAGGGTCCTCGATGCTCTCGAAGCGTCCTGTGCTGCATCCATGGAGCCTAGGAGATCTGCACCCTGCAACAAACCGTCAAAAATATGGTGGTCTAGAGAAATCGCAGAATTAAGATCACTTACCAATGCTAGCAGTAGGAGATACCAACGTGCGTTGAAGAGAGGCCGGCCAGAAGCGGTGCAGCATGCGGAGACCTACAAGAGTAACAGGAAAGCACTGAACATGCAAATAATACAAAATAAAATTAAAGCCTGGCGCGAGCTGTGTGGTATGGTCGAAAGCGACGTGTGGGGCAGGCCTTTTAAGGCTGTCATGAAAATTGTCAAGCCCAGGAAGGAGCCGCCAGAGATATCCAGCGGCCGAATGGAGAACATACTCGACGAGTTGTTCCCTCGTGGCTCACAAGGTAACATCACCCGACAGGCTGATGTCGCACGGAATGTCCGCGTAGGGGTGTGCTTGACCTCGACAGACGAGATAATGGAGGCCACCAGATCCATGAAATTCAACAAGGCGCCGGGATTGGATATGGTCCCTGGATTAGTAGTTAAGCTTACTATAGAACATAGAATTAATTTAGTTGTAAGTCTAATTAATGGCTGCATTTTGCAGGGTGTTGTGCCCACTAGGTGGAAGAGACAGAGGTTAGTGTTGCTATACAAGGAGGGTAGAGACCCTTTATTACCATCGGCATACAGGCCGTTATGTTTAATTAGCCACTGGGCTAAACTCTATGAGAGCATATTAAAATTAAGGATACTGACGGCACTGGGACCCACTGGACTCTCCCTAGACAATACGGCTTTCGTAAGGGGTGCAGCACCTGCAGGCGCTGCGTGGTGTTGCGGACATCGCGGACGAGGCGAAGGGTAAACAAAGGTATTGCCTATTGGTTACCTTTGATGTCAAAAATGCGTTCAACACCATCCCTCTCCAGCTCGTGGTACAAGAATGTAGGCGGAAAAACCTCCCTCCGTACCTGGTGCAAATCATTATGGATTACTTGAGCGACAGGAAAATATATTATAAAACCGAAGGCAGATGGGCCTCAAGCGATTACTTGCATGGGTGTTCCACAGGGATCCGTTATCGGGCCTATCCTGTGGAACATCGCTTATGACGGTGTACTTACCCTACAGCTTCGTCGTGGTTGCGAGACCTTTGGATTCGCCGATGATCTGGCTCTGGTTGTTACACACCACAACCTGGAAGACCTGAAACAGAAAATAAATATTAGTATCGCTAGTATTATTCGATGGTTCGACGGCAGCAAGCTGAAAATTGCGCCAGAAAAACGGAACTGATGTTCCTGAACAAAAAGAGGCACGGTCAGGAATTCTGGATTAACGTCCTGGAGAAGATCATTAAGCCCGGGACCGAGGTGAAGTATTTGGGGCTCACGTTTGATAAGAGCCCAATTTTTAAGCGGCATATCGAAATGGCTACGAACAAAGGCACTAAAGTTATGTCGGCCTTGGCGCGAATATTGCCAAAGACTGGTGGAGCAGGTCATAAGACGAGCCTGCTGTACTATCACGTTCTAGAATCTATTCTATTATATGTAGCTCCCATATGGGCACGTTGGGCCAATATCGAAGCCAACCGGAGAAAGCTGCAGTGCGCGCAGTGTTCTGGTCTGTGCCGGGTGATTAAGGCGTTCCGTACAGCTCCTCGCGTGGTCCTCCCGGTGATCGCAGGTGTCTTACCGATCATGCTAAAAATAGAAGAGCGAGTTTTGGTAATGCATGCAGAAAATGATGTCAGAGAGTTGCTCGGCGCCGAACATCCGGATCTCAAAACAACTATCGTGGCTGAAAGGAGGAGAATCCGCGACCTTATGTTAGAAGAGTGGCAAACCAACTGGGACCAGGATGCTGGGCAGAAACTCGCTCATAGATGGATCCCTAGCATCCGGGATTGGATAGAGAGTCCATGCGGGCAGGTCACCTTCCATATGGCACAGGCGTTCACGGGTCACGGCTATTTTGCCACCTATAGGAAAAGAATCGGCAAGACACAATCGGACCTCTGCTGGTATGGGTGTGGCGTTGCAGACACAGCAGAACACACTTTGATATTTTGTGACAAATGGGCAGCGCAGCGTAGTAGGCTTAGCGATACCCTACAGATAGGTGGGACTCTCAGTATTGAGAGACTGGGGTCAAAATGATCCAAGGTAGCAAAGAATGGAACGCGATAAAAACTTTTATAACGGAGATAATGACCGAGAAGGGCAAGTTGGAGAGGGAAATGGACAAAAATCTGAGAGCAGGGCGTGCAAGGACATAAGCTACCTTGATTCGGGTGGCGTTGTGTCATTTGACTTAAGCTTATTTTATTTTACTTTTGACTTTTGTTTATTTTATTTTATTTTATTTTACTTTTTATTAATTTGTTTATTTATTTATCGATTTATGTCCTTATTTAATTATTTACTTTGTTATCTATTTTATTTATTTATTTCAATGCTATTTATTTTATTTTATTTCATTTAGTTTATTTATGTTATGTTATTTAGTTACTTAGTTATTGACTTTTGTCTACTCTTTTATTGATTGACCATTCTGTAACTTCACACCGGTGACAATGGTTTCTTTTACATTTTACACATTGACCTCATATTTCATTCCGTTTACATTTACCTAGAACTCACTTTCATCGTGCGCATATACAGCTATTTACATTTATAATTAGTTTTACTGGACACCTTACATCCAACGCATATATCTCTAGGGTTTTTTGTTTATACTTAGCAGCATGGGTTACTGCTTTACTTTTTTTTTTTTTTTTTCTTCTTCAATATTATTTATTTTTATATCTCATTGTATATTCTAATTTATCTTTTTCAATTTCTGTTATATTATATTATATTTATATGTACATCTATTGCGTAGCAAGAAATATGTAATTGTTTTGTAACAACGAGTATATTTATATGTTATTAATAAAGGTATCGCGTGGGCATAGTCCTGACCTTTAGTATAACCCACCCTCGAGCTTCACTCGACGGTGGGCAGTTTGTGTGCCCATATGTCATCAGGACTTCCCTGGTGACCTCCTCGGGGCGAAGTAATGCGGAAAGCAGTTCAGCCCTGAGGTGTGGGGGTCAGTGGAGGGTTTAAAAAAAAAAAAAAAAAAAAAAAAAAGGTCTGGGTTAGGTCTGGGTTAGGACTGGGTTAGGACTGGGTTAGGTCTGGGTTAGGTCTTGGGGCTGGGGGCTGTGGCCCCAGCAAACAAGCAGGCGGAGCCCGCTGTTGCCCTCCCGTCTATGGAGGTGGATGAAGCTGCCGGGGATGGGCCCCTTCCGGCGGCGGTGTCGAAGAGGGAGGTCACCTCCCGACAGAGGGTAATGGCCTGGAGGAGGTCGTGAAAGCCTAGAGTTCACACTCCTCCAGGCCAATTTGGCGAGGGCTCGCAGGGCACAGGACATGTTTGTCCACACCCTGCGGGCCCAAAGGGTAGGCCTGGCCATCGCCGCCGAGCCGTATATGGTTCCCGACCAGCCCAATTGCCTCAGGGGATGTGTCCGGCAATCGTCGGTCGCAGTACTGGGCGTAGCGACCCCGAGGTACCTGAAGCTAATCACACCGTAAGCCTCCTGTTGGTCGTCACAACGACCCCACTCACAATTCCTTTTTTTTGGTTTTGTGAGTGGTACGTGACGGCAGGAGAAGCGGGGGCCTTGGCTTAACCGCCTGGGCCAAGAGTATGACGACTCTATAAAATCGCCCTCCAATCCTAAGCTATGGTGCGCGGCGATGGGATGCATGGTTGGGGGAGATGGCCCATTCCCAAGCGACCACCTCCGGGGCACTTGCCGAACCCCCGGAGTAGTAGTGTTTAAATATCGAGTAAAATGCGAAATTTAATTTAAATCCGAAACAATTCGTTACCCGGTTTGTTTTCGGTTACGCGACCAACCAGGAAGATTCTAGGTCGACGCGTCCGCTATTCAAAATATTAGAGGACAGAAAAACACGGTTCTCGAGGTTTTCTGTAAAGTCACGCGAACGATTAATTAACGTTCAATTTTGAAACAAGCGGTTTAAACGCCCGAGTTTAGAGAAGGTACGAAAACTCTATAATAGACAGAGACGGACGAGAGACACGGCGACAGCGCCGCGTGACGGAAGACTCTCCCCCCTCACGCGCTCACTTTTGGCAGCTCGTGCTCGTCCGTCACTCGCTATCAAACCACTGCCACGAGCACTTCGGTATACGAACACGCTCAGCAGTTGCATACCAGAATAATTCGAGCAATCCGAACCGAGTCGAGTTCTTCGACTACCCTCGGAGTTGCAAAGGAATTATTCGCGAGTTATCGTATCGAGCCAGTCGGTACACGACCGAGCTCGGTACTCAAAGTTCATTTAATTTGGAATAGACTCGAAGTTCTTCGAGTGCTTCCGGGGAAACGACTCCATAATCCAGGTGTGGGAAGAAACCCTGAGTGGAATCATCGTGCCCTAGAGGATCGAGGTACAAACTCCTTCCTCCAATTGACTGTAAAAACGGCTTCGAACCCACCATACAGGGGTGAATAATGCCCTGGTGGATTTGCCGTCTTCTAGTCGAAGCGGGACACATTTTTAAACCCCAGCTATCGGCGAAAGCTAGGACACGACCCAAAAATCGCCAGGGAGTACGGTCCCTGCGCGTAGGACGGAGACTCCGACAAGCAACGTGGTCTCAGGCCCAACCGTAAAGTCGCCCTAAGGGCGCCGTTGACAAGCCTGCACCACACAGTGCCCGTACGCACTTACGAAGGCGGTGAAGGGCCGGGGACCGGCTGAAAGGTTGGAGCCTTACAACCTCCCTCCGATCACCTTCTCCTGCGACAGTCATAAATTACAGTCAGAAATTGCAGTCAGAAATTGCAGTCGTGAAATTAGACGAGCAGAAATCTCGTACACGACAATAATAAGCAAGCGATTCCCGATTTAACGGGAACGCTCACACATACAGTCCACTAGCTTAGCTGCGCATCGCGGCGGCTGAGATCCCCGCTCCTGGGTGCGACAAGCACAGACCAGACGAGAACGGAAGAAAGTAACACACACACAGCGTGACTCACGTTCACAGGTATTTAACGCCTATTCGTGTCTCTTTCTGTTACAGATTTCCAAAACAGGATTAAATGCAGCGGCGTCTGGCCGCGCAGACAACTTCTTATACAAGTTTTTGTTCCACAATTTAATAAAAATAAGCGGCTTAGTCGAAGCATTCGACTAAGCGAAAATTAAATTCAAAATCTGTATTTTTTCCCGACGTTCCTTCCTCACGATCCGGACCACCGTTAGGCGAGGTTTTTTCAAACCTACTCCCCCTAACAATTAGGCTTACCCGGGTAAGGCGGCTTTGACCGGGTGGACCTTTATTTCCGACCTACGCGTGGGAACTATATGGACTCAATAATTAAAACGGTGACGGGACGGGTTATATTGGAGGGGGAGGACGAAGACGGTGTTGGGGCTAGGGTGACGGCGCTCGCGCCTCACTTAGCGCCTGGCCCGGCTTCATGGAAGGTGGAGGAGGACGACGAGACTGCGTCAGTCACGTCCTTCTCCTCCACGAGGATCCACATCGGCTCCAAGCGGAAGCGGACGGGGCAGGCCGTCGACGAAGTAGTGAACCGGGCTATGAACCCGGTCGTGATGGTGAGTTGCCTCAGGGACGAGGTGACCGAGGAGATATCCGAGATTATCTCCTCGTCCCTGAGGCGGGTCGAGAAGGTTGCCGCAGCCTGCTCTCTAAAGGGGCAGAAAAGCAGCGTGGCTGAGGCCCTGCGAGAGGCTGCCCAAAATATGGGTGGGCGGCGCAGGAGTTGTGCGGGCGAAATGTCCGGCTGCAGCTCCAGATGGTGGAGGAGCGACGGGGGAGGATGAGGGCCGAGGCGCGCTGGAACAGCGCAGCCCTCCCTCCTATCCTCCCTCCTCCTCCACCTTCCACCACCACGACCCACGGTCGTGGAAAAAGCGGAGTGCGGCGGCGGTGTTGCGGGGACCTTCCACCCGCACTCCGCTCCGCGCAGAAAGCCTCCCATTCTCCTCAGAGGACGAACTTCTGAGGAGGACCGGGAACGTGATAGATAGTAAGCTGGCCGCCTTCCGGGAGGAGCTCCTCCACGGAGGTGCGGTCAGCAACAACAAGAAGGTGGTGCCTCCCCGACCAATGTCGGTTCAGGCGGGGAAGGCAAAGGTGGGGGGAAGGAAGGCTCCACCCACCGTGGCCGTTCCTGGGTGCCATCCCAGGGGGGTACTTTAACTACACGCACGTGCCTGTCTTTGCCCGGAAAAATTTCCTCTATCCGTCCCATTTCCCATTGGTTTGGGGGCAGGAGAGGGTTTTGCACCAACACCAAATCGTTTGGTTTTAGCTGTGCGTGGGCGGTACGCCACTTGTAGCGATTCTGGAGGTGCGTGAGATAATCACGTGTCCAATGCCTCCAAAGTTGCTCATGGAATTTCTGAATCGCTGTCCAGCGTGTAAGCCGGGAAAGATTTTCAGTTTCCACTGACTCGACCGGAAGTGCATTTATTGGGCTTCCGATCAAGAAGTGGCCCGGTGTGAGGGGCGCATATTCCTCCGGGCTATCGCTTAAAGCGGCGATCGGTCGAGGATTTAAGCTCGCTTCGATCTTGCAGAGTAATGTCTGCATTTCTTCGCTTGTTGGCGCGAATTCGCCGAGAATGCGTTTGAGGTGATGTTTCACCGATTTCTCACCGGCCTCTTGCATACCGCCGAAATGGGGTGCACTAGGTGGATTAAATTTCCACTTAATACCCCTTTGGCCGCACTTATTGCGCATTTCCGGTGTATTGTACACGATATTGAAATGTTCTCGCAATTCTCGATCCGCACCGACGAAATTCGTTCCGTTATCACTGAACATGCAGGACGGAACTCCTCGACGGGCTATAAATCGATCTAAGGCGGCCAAAAATACACTTGTTGTGTAATCATGCACGAGTTCGATATGCACGGCTCTCGTAGCAAAGCAGACGAATACTGCGATATATGCTTTGTGAGCCGTTTTTCCGCGTCCGGCGGAGTCACGGACCCGAAATGGTCCGGCGTAATCGACTCCGCAGTTCGAACAAACTCGTGCAGCGCGGCTGCGTTCCGGAATTAAATCCTGCATTATCTGCGTGGAGGCGTTTGCTTGCCATCTCACGCATCGAATGCAATTATGGATGACCGTACGCGCCGCATTACGACAACCGATGATCCAAAACTTTTGTCTCACCGTGTACATGGTTAATTGCAAACCCCGTGCAACGTATCAACGTGGCATTGCCTGATTATCATGTTAGAAACATGATGCTTTGGCAGAATTATCGGGTGTTTTGTTTCCCATGCAATTGCTGCATTCTCCAGCCGTCCACCCACTCTCAAGACGTCTTTGTCGTCGAGAAAAGGGTTTAGGCATTTCAACGGAGACTTTGCAGGAATTCCCTTCTGCTTTTTTAAGCTTTGGTACTCCTCCGCAAAGTGCATGCGTTGCAGGTAGCGCACAATTCTTTCTGCTGCACGCTGTAATTCCGGCGCTTCGACGATTTTGGCATCGAATGACCGTCGCTCGCCCTCCCACGTCTTCCTTAATCGAAGACAGTAGGCGGTTACGCGAAGTAGCTTACTCCATTTGGAAAATCGGAATACAAAATCCCATTCCTTTTCCGGAGTTGCTACGAGGGTATGCGATACGCGTTTACCCTCCTCGGTCTCGATCGAAACAGGCGTTTTTGGCCAATTTTCTCTCGTTTTCCGAAGCCACGTCGGGCCGGAAATCCAGAGCTCCGACTGAAGGAGTTCCGCCGCGTCGACCCCACGCGAATTTAAATCCGCAGGGTTCTGATCGCGTGGGAACATGATTCCATTCAGCGTTCGGGAGAATCGTCTGGATTTTCGACACGCGGTTGGCGATTACAACCTTCCATGTCGAGGCGTGCTTCCTTAACCAAGCTTAGTGCAATCGTGGAATCTGTCCAGCAGATTATGCGGTTCACCTTTATTGAGAGAGACCGCTTCACGTGCACCACAAGCTCGGAAAGGAGTACAGCCCCGTTCAATTCTAGAACGGGGATGGACTGCGTTTTGATCGGAGCGACTCGCGTTTTTGCCATCAGCAACGTCGTAAATACTTCGTTGCTGATCGTCGTCACGCGTAAATACGTGACGGCCGAATAGGCCGCGAGCGAGGCGTCGCAGAAACCATGCAATTCTATTGACACCGTATCAGCTCCATAACGTATCCATCTGGGAATTTTTAATTCCTTTAAGCTGCTCCAATCCGTACAAAACGCGTTCCACGTTTTTTGCGTATTCGCGGAGATTTGATCGTCCCACTGAATTTTCTCCAGCCACTGAGACTGCATCAAAATCTTTGCGCGAATTACAACCGGCGATAGCCAGCCGAGCGGATCGAAGAGCTTGGCAATCTCCGAAAACAAATTTCTTTTTGTCATCGGTGTTGCCGACGGTTGGAACCGTTGGAGATTGAAATAGAAATAATCTCCAGACGGTATCCATCGTAAACCGAGCACCTTTATTTCGGAGTCATCGAACAAAGTGAGGTCTACTGCGTGGGAGTGAGAGCTGTGGGGATATTTCGCAATAATTGTGGCGAATTTCCTGCCCACTTTCTCAGCTGAAACCCACCTCCTTGCAGGAGCTCGCATACTTGCGTACGGATTTTCTCCACCAAGGATTTATCTGGTGCTCCCATGAATACATCGTCGACGTAAATGTCCTTCTCGAGGATCGGAGCGGCAAGCGGAAATTTCTTTCCGTCCTGCTCCTTTAACTCGAGAAGGGTACGCATCGACAGGTATGGGGCGCACGACGTTCCGTATGTGACGGTATTTAATTCGAACGCTGTCAGCTGTTCGTTTTCGGTGCACTCCATACAATGCATTGGAAACGACGATCCTCTGGGGCGACGAGAATCTGTCGAAACATCTTCTCGATATCGGCCACCAGCACGTATTCGTACAAACGCCATCTCGTTAATACCGAGGTAATGTCGTTTTGTAATTTCGGACCTACGTGTAGGATGTCGTTTAGCTAGCGTCCACCCGCCGTTCTGCTGGTCGCATTGAATACGACCCGCAGTTTGGTGGTCGCGCTGTCCGTACGAATGACCGCGCCTCTGCGTATTCTTTACCGAGGGTCGGGTTCGTGTCCAGTTTCCTCCTCAGCCTTGTGAGAGCGTAGAGCGCGATATGGAATGAATTTCCCAACGCCTCCTCCGGTCTCGGGTAATTGAGGGGTAGTCGGACCACAAACCGACCTGTTTCGTTACGGGTAACGGTTTTTTGGAAGAATTCTTCGCATTCCTCCTCTGCTTTAGTGCGCATGGAGGTTGCGGGAATTTCTTCCATTTCCCAGAACTTTCGAACCGCTTGATCCAGCGTTTCGAGTACGGTGCAGTGCAGTGTCCGCACCGTGTTCTGAGCGCCGCCCCCTGCTTCTATCGGCCCGGATATTACCCAGCCGAATGCAGTTTTTTGGGCGATGGGACCTGCGTCGGTTCCGCGACGGAAACCGGATCGCATAATCTGCGCATACAGGACCGCGCCGATCAAAACTTCAATGGTTTGATCAGACGTGGGGTCGGGGTCGGCGAGCGGTAGGTCATGGAACGCTTTGTTACCGAGCGTTCCTACCGATGGAGTCGCGTAAGTCGTGATTTGAGACACGACATACGCATCTACCTCACACATCGGTTTCCTACCGTTTCTTTCGCCTAAACTCAGTCCGACACTATATTTGATCGATTGGGTTCGGTCACCCCCTAAGCCCGTCACCGTGGCTGGGGGTTTCCTCCGCGCGAGCTTAAGGTCATTGACCTAGTTCGCGGCTATGAAGGAAGTTTCCGATCCCCGATCAAGTAGCGCGCGCGCGATTCGCGACGCACCATTCTTGCCGAATACTGTACTCGAGCTGTCGCTAAAAGCACTGGCCTCGGTGCGCCTGTACCGAGAGCGGTACAGTGCGATGTCGAAGCGGGTGTCGTTTTAGCACTCGCCGAGGTATTGGCCTTCGGCCCTCGGTTTCGTAGGCCGGCGGGATGCGGCGTTTGAAAGCCTCTCCTTACGGTTGCCGAACTCAGGTTTTGGTATCGGCTGATTCCGCTGAGGTTCCTGCTCTTGTTCGAAGTGCAGCAGGGATGATGCATCCCGCCGCACTTCGTACATGCCGTGGAGCTCCTGCATTTCGTCACCGTGTGGGTGGTGCCCAAGCATTGTAAGCACCACCGACGGTGTCTAACATATTGACTGCGCATTTTTGCAGTCAATAGCCCGAAATGGTTGCAGTTCGTCAAAACGTGCGGCCCGTTACAGAACCCGCACGGTTTCGTGGACGGTTTTCCAACATGCCTAACGTTGTCTGAACCCGTATCCCTTGGCTGTTCAGCCTGGACGTGTTCCATGACAACGTTGTGGCTTCTCACGTTTTTCGAAGAGGTGCCGTTATCACGCACCGAGCTTCGATTGTGCGTGGTTTTGTTGGAAGCCCCAGCGCGGCTTTTCTGCGCTCCTCGTTCATGGAGAGCAAGGCGCGTGACCGTTTGTCAACGAACTTCCTTACGTCCTCGAACGTAGGATATTCGGACGAGAGGTCTAGCGTTTTTGCCATTCCAGCTCCATTTCGGGGGTGAAATGTTGCTTCACCCAATGAGCGAGGAGTTATATCTCGTTGCTGTTCCGGTGTACCCTTGGTATCCAGAACAGCAATGGCTTGGTGCAACCCACGGTCACTTGTTGCATGCTGGTCAAGTCATTCATATCAATAGGCTTCAGATATAAAAGCTTGTCCAACAGCTTTCCAGTGACTAAGCGTGGTAGGCCGAATTCGTTCTTCAGCCTTGCCCACGCTTCCGTGAAGTTGCGACCCACTACTGGAAGGGAAGCAACGGTTGCAGCAGCCGGCCCCTCAAGGCAGGCGTTTAAAAAATACAACCGTTGGATGTCTCCCAGTGCAGCATTATTAATTACCCGGGTGGTAAACAGATCCTCGAAATGTTCCCATTCACGAGGATCACCACCGAATTTGGGTATTCGCTGCTTGGGGAGCTCGATCGGTACGTTGCAATGCTCGACCGACACCGCTGTGGCTTTGTCAGCGGTAAGTCGGTCAATTTCCGTGCTTACGAGATCCACAAAATCTTGGAAATCGTTCTCGGCGGTCAAGATAACGTTCTGTTTGAAGAAATCGTGACTCTGCCTTTGCGCCGGTTTTAGAAGCTTGCGGGCCTCTGAGTACCGATCGTTTATCTCCTTCCATAAAGTTTTGGCATATTCTACAGATTCCTCGATAAGCCTCACCGAGTAATTCGCTCTGCCTGCTTTTTTCAGGTTAGTACCCAACTTGCTAAGGCGGTGGTGAATTTTGCACATAGTTTCTATGTGCTCATCAACCTCCGTCCACGTGGATTCTTTAGCCACGGCCATTGTTGGGTTTATCGAGGATTAATCAGCTCGAACTAACCTCTTACGTGGATATTCGACACGTGTAAGAGTGTGTACCTTTAGCTATTCCACTCAACCTCGTGTAAATCCGGCTCGAAGGACCTTTTGTTTAAATAGGTGCGAGTTAATGTCGCTCTCACCCTTTAACGAGGTGTCCGAATTACGAGGGAGTGGGAATGTGTGGGAAAGTGAATGGTACACTTGGTAATTTCTTTTCGCCTAGTCTCGTAGACTAGGCCGTTTATTTTAAATTTTGAAAATAAAAGTAAAAACAAGAAAAAATAAAATAAACCAAAGAAAATAAAAAAAATAAGAAATTTAAATTTTTAAAATCCAACACCCGGGAAAAAAGATCCCAGTTCGTGGGCTCGTAAAACTACCTGGCCGCGCCGTAGGCCACTTACGGCTCTCGTCTCGGGCTTCTGCAACAAAAGAGACCGAAATTTGGTTGAAAATATGTGACAACGCTCGTCGCGTTGTCTGACTCGCGTCAATCCACACGCTCCTGTCTCTGTTTATGATAAACAGGAGCGGGATTCCTTCACAGCGATACGCAACTGTGTTAGTGGAGTGTATACTTAAAGGTTTCTCGTGTGATCGAGAAACGTTCGACTGCAGTTCTGGAAAATTTTTAACAGCAGATGGGGAAGACAAGATTTGAGCCTCGATCTTCCCTCTACTGCTAGCTTGAATTTTGGCTGGAGGTGACAACAGTTGGAGGTTGTAAGGCTCCAAAATTGTCCACGCCGTGATTCAGCGTCGTTTCCTGGTCCGTACGGGACCGGTGTGATGCAAGAATTAACTGCGCTAGAAGCGTCTGAAGGTTAAGGTGCTTACACCACGGCGCCCTTTTGAACGTCGCTCTACACCGAGTGTCCGTACACACTGGTGATGAGTGACCGACGTTCGAGCTAATCGAATTCAGCCGAGAGCACCCAGGAATACGCCAAATAAGGCCCCTATGGGGTGGTACTCAAACTGAGATTTCGACCCTCGGAAACGACAATCCCACTCAGGGTATACGCCAAAGGCCCCTATCAGAGTGTTTGAATCGCACAAAAATTCAAGGAAAACCGAGAAGTTTTCTCGGTTCTCGTTGCACGACAGCTGATTACAGCGGTACGTGCCTTCCACACAACGGTGGCGACAATCGAACACTATTTAAATGTTACGACGATTGTTATCAGCCACCGGTTGTTAATGTGGGAAATCTACTTATGATTTGAAACAATTGACGCAACGGTGGCGATAATCGAACACTATTGAAGTGCACACACGATTATGATCAGCCACCGGTTGTTCACTGTAAATTGTTTCAATGCTGCGTTTTCCAGAACGTTTCTGTTCACACAACGATCAATAAACTCACGAAACCGTGAGGTACTAAATCCGACTAGTTTAATTCTTTCGAATTTACCACAGTCTTAATTTCGTTCCGTTTCGTTTCTGTGGTGAAACTATACAAATAAAAGGATTTAATTGCGCGTATATCGTGATCGCGTTGTTGGTCGAGGTCGGCTTGGAAGTAGCTTACTCTTAGATAAGAAGATAGCATTTGTTCGTAGAGACAGACTCTCGTATCCGCGATCGCGAGAGGGGAAATTGTCTGTCTCGTTTTAATTTTGAATCCTCTCTGTTATTTCGGCGTAGTAACACCTGTTCTCATGGAACCGTTACTGGGCCGATAGCGTGACTATGATTGAAGGTAAATTTGGATTTTTCTACACGGTATTGCTCCCGAAGCAGGTTACGACGCAGAGAAGGCTCTCGAATGTCGCGAACACTGAGGACAACACCGTATAAGAAATGTCCCATTTTTTTCAAAAGATCACGCGAGAATTTAACTGCCGTTTCTTAATAACGAATTAACGCGTTATTTAAACAGGTATTGTTAGGGGGAGTAGGTTTGAAAAAACCTCGCCTAACGGTGGTCCGGATCGTGAGGGAAGGAACGTAGTGAAAAGAATACAAATTTTAATTTAATTTTTCGCTTAGTCGAATGACTCGACTAAGCCTTTTATTATGTAACGTTTGTAAACCAAAGATTATTTAAGGATGGTTTGCCCGGCCAGACGCCGCTGCAATTAATCCTGTTTGATAAACCTGTAACAGAAAGAGACACGAATAGGCGTTAAATACCTGTGAACGCGAGTCACGCTGTGTGTCTTACTTTCTTCCGCGCTCGTCTGGTCTGTGCTTGTCGCACCCAGGAGCGGGGATCTCAGCCGCCGCGATGCGCAGCTAAGCTAGTGGACTGAATGTGTGAGCGTTCCCGTTAAAGCGGGAATCGCTTGCTTATTATTGTCGTGTACGAGATTTCTGCTCGTCTAATTTCACGACTGCAATTTCTGACTGCAATTTAAGACTTTGTTGTATGACTGTCGCAGGAAAAGGTGATCGGAGGGAGGTTGTAAGGCTCCAACCTTTCAGCCGGTCCACGGCCCTTCACCGCCTTCGTAAGTGCGTACGGCACTGTGTGGTGCAGGCTTGTCAACGGCGCCCTAGGTCGACTTACGGTTGTGCCTGAGACCACGTTGCTTTGTCTGATGCTCCGTCCTACGCACAGGGACCGTACTCCTGGAGTTGTTTGGACGTGTCCTAGCTTTCGCTGATAGATTGGGTTTAATATAGTGTCCCGCTTCGACTGGAAGACGGCAAATCCACCCAGGGTATTATTCACTCCTGTATGGTGGGTTCGAAGCCGTTTCTGACAGCCAATTGGAGGAAGGAGTTTGTATCTCGTTCCTCTAGTGCACGATGATTCCACTCAGGGTTTCTTCCCACACCTGGATTATGGAGTCGTGCACTAAGAAAGGTGCGAAAAACCTCGCACCTATAAATTGGGATGAGCTTAGCCCTCTATCCCTGGGGAAACGATTGAGTCCACTCAGGGTTTCTTCCCACACCTGTTTATGGATCGATTCCCCGGAAGCACTCGGTCGGGTACCGACTGGCTCGATACGATAACTCGCGAATAATTCCTTTACAACTCCGAGGGTAGTCGAAGAACTCGACTCGGGTCGGATTGCTCGAATTATTCGTTTATTCGACTGCTGAGCGTGTTCGTATACCGAAGTGCTCGTGGCAGTGGTTTGATAGCGGGTGACGGACGAGCACGAGCTGCCAAAAGTGAGCGCGTGAGTGGTGAGAGTCTTCCGTCACGCGGCGCTGTCGCCGTGTCTCTCGTCCGTCTCTGTCTATTATATAGTTTTCGTACCTTCTCTAAACTCGGGCGTTTAAACCGCTTGTTTCAAAATTGAACGTTAATTAATCGTTCGCGTGACTTTGCAGAAAACCTCGAGAACCGTGTTTTCTGTCCTCTAATATTTTGAATAGCGGACGCGTCGACCTAGAATCTTCCTGGTCGGTCGCGTAACCGAAAACAAACCTGGTAACGAATTGTTTCGGATTTAAATTAACTATCGCATTTTAATCGATATTTAAACAGGTATCAATGGTTGGTAATTATCAGAAAGAGATAATTGTCAGATGTCGGTAAATGAGGGGAAAGAAATTAGATGTCTTTTTACTATTTTTTTTTATAAAAGTGATATATTTAATCTTTTATTACAATTCAGTGTGTTTAAAGATTGCATAATGCCGAGCGATTAGCCTCGGCCGCAATTACCGTTAATCCTGTTAACGTACAATAAGCAAGAGATTATCTCTAATTGGATTTGTATAGCGAACGGTGATTGAAAAACGCGTTTATTATGAGTTTTTCTGGCATCGGTAACGGCTCATTACCTTTCGATTCGAGTGTGCTAACGGTGTTAGTGACGTCAGTACCGTGAGAGAGTAGTGCGCCAATAATGTGACAAGGAGAGACGGCCGAAAATCAGACAGCGCCACGGAACGACCAGTAAGAGTACCGCGGCGACGTCTTCGGCTGTCAATCCGTATTCATTCTTACGGCGACTTCTGACCGAGACGCATCGGCTCCCGATCATATTTCGATCAGAAGTTAATCTTCTGTGTGATTGCTCTTCGGCTTAGGAGACACCAAAAGGGAGGCACCTACGTGGTGTACCTCCTGGTGGGCTCACTGTAGTCAGGTCCACGTCCATTTTGGACGTGTGATTTTCGGTCTTCGCCTCCTTATTTCTACAGATCCCGCCGGTGTAACGTTTAGAGGAGCACCAGTGCGGAGAAGTAACGGAGTCGTGGGTCAGGCCCCGCGTAGTTCAAATTACTGCAACGTATCACGTCGAGTAGTGTATTCGTGCAGTGAACAACGTGCTGTCGGGCTTCGCAGTGTAACTCTCGGCCAAATAAGTCATCTGTTGGAACGTGTTAAGAGAAGCCGCAGATTGACGGTCGTGTAGTGCACTGCAGTGCGACTCGACGCACAGACTCAGTGTGCATATTCACGGGAACAGTGCATTAGGAGCCTTACAACCTCCTCTTGCATCCCCGTCCACTGGGCAATCGACCACTGAATCGGCGAGGAAAAGAAGTTGAATTCTTTTCCTAGCCAAAATACAGTCCACTTATATTTCGTAATTTACGAAAGTTTACATTTCTCCGCTCCGATACGTTCGAATTACGAACCAAGGAGCGCGAGCAAACGAGCGCGACGAAGATACGTATAACGTGTACGTGTGTCTAACACATAGTCGTGTTTTTCTGTTCATAGGAATCTTGGCCTGCCTCAACCTTGCGAGTTCGGCGACCCAGCCTCGAGCTAGGCCAGACACGAGGCCAATTTAATTCCCCTGTTCAGTCTCGTTACTGGTTAATTATAATTATTCTTTGGATTTTCTTTGTTTCATTTATTTGTCTATTTTATAATAAAGGTCGGTCTTGAAGACCGACGAAAAGAAAATCATTTGTGTCCGATTCACTTCCCCTATAATACTCCCACACCTCTATCCGGACTTCGTAGTTAAAAGTATATATTCATTACTTTTTAACATAAGGTCCTTCGAGCCGGATATTGAGGTAATCGGAGAAAGGGAAGTGTTGGACGTATAACACGTGAGTTTCTTCCGTGTACGGTTGTTTAGAAGCGTTTAACCTTCAACAACTATGTCCGTTACGAACGATCCCGACTGGTCTGACCTTTGGGGCATACCTCGAGAACCTGACCAGAGGGATGGAACGGATAAATAGGGCATCCATCAACCTCAAAAGATGGGTCGAGCCAAATATACCCAGAAAATTCTGGAAGAAAGGCTCGATTACGTTAAAACTCTGTGGCAACAGATGAACGATCAGTATATGGTCGTGTGTAGGCTTCTCCCTCCTGGGAAACGACACGATTACGAGTTGTTCCAACGGGATTTCATGGGGTAAACCAAAAACGAGTTTCTGGAGTTCCAGGCCTATGTGGCTGCGGAAATAACCCGACTCACCACAGGTCCAAGAACGGTGATGTCGGAAATCCAGCAAACAATACCGGATCGAACTCCCGAAGATGAGGTTGGAGAAATTCGACAGGGATCCTTCGAAATGGGAACATTTCGAGGACCTATTTACCGCCGGAGTAATAAACAACCCCACGTTAACGGATGTGCAAAGGTTACAATACCTAAACACCTGTATAACCGGGAGAGCCGCAGCCGCCATCGCATCTCTTGCGATAACGGATTCAAATTTCTCAGTAGCGTGGTCGACCCTGAAAGCAGAATTCGGGCTCCCACGCTTGGTACTGATCAAGCTACTTGATCGGATTCTGAGATTGACAAAAAGATCCGAAAGGGCGACCTGTCGAGTGTTCAGCAGGTTACCATAGGCTTTCGGCAAGCACTCGCTATCCTTGCTAAAAGGAAAGGCGGAAGAGCAGCTTAGTTGGCTGCTCACGCATATTGTAGCGAGCCAATTCGATGCCGCGTTGCAAGGGGAATGGGAACGATCCTCAAAATGTCAACGGAATATCCCATGATAGAGGAGATATTCAGATTCCTCGATCAGGAGGCGCGGGCTATGTCCGTAATTGACGAACATAACCGCAAAATTGCCTCAAAACAGGAACAGAAGCCACGAGTACGGAGTCATAACACCGTCGTGGATTCCCCCTGCGCAGCGAAAGTGCACGATTTGCGGACAAACGCATGCACTCTCGGAATGCGGCACATTTAAGCGTTTCTCCGCACTGGTACGTTACCAGATCATAAAGCGACAGTCAGGATGTATAGCCTGTCTCGGCCCTGGATCACGACGTAAGAAGCTGCCGGAACCAACAAGGTTGTTCGAGATGCAGTGGCAGGCATCACATCCTGTTGCATTTCGAACAACGCGAAAAAGAGGCGGAAAGCCAAAAGCCGAAATCGAAATATTCGAACGGCAAGCGCGAGGAACGGCGAGATAACGCCCCTCCACAGCGCCGTACGGCTAAGGCGAAAGCCGGCACCGATACCTCGAACGCGCAAGCAGCTACGTCACGGGCCACTACGTCACACTGTACGGCAAGTACAGACGTACCGAGGCCGGTGCTATTAGCAACCGCGATCGTACGAGTGTACGGAGAAAACGGTGCGTCGCGTTTAACGCGCGCGCTGTTAGATCAAGGGTCCGAAACATCCTTCATCTCGGCGAAATTGAGGAATGACCTCAACCTCCCGAGGAAGAAAACCTCCTGCCACGGTATCGGGCTTGGGGGGTGGTCGGACCCAAAAATCAGAAGTACAGCGTAAGGGCTGAATTTGGGAACGGCTTCCGGGGTAACTCCTGTGGTTTCGGCGAGAGCGTACGTCGCGACAAAAATCACGAGTTATGCCTCGCCATCTGTAAACGCGCTCGATAACGACGCGTTGGTGAAACCTGAAGCTCGCCGATCCCGAGCCCGCGTCTGGCCAAAACATTGAAGTTTTGATCGGCGCAGATTTGTACGCTCAAGTTATTCGGTCGGGATTCCGTCGAATATCTCCCGAAGGGCCTATTGCACAAGAAACTGCATTTGGCTGGATATTATCCGGACCGATAGATGCAGCGAGCAAGGCCCAGGGTCACGTGCGAACGTTGCATTGCAACATATTCGAATCGCTGGATCACGCGATTCGACGGTTCCGGGAAATTGAAGAAATTCCCTCGACCTCGGTGCTTACAAAAGCAGAGGAAGAGTGCGAAGCTCATTTCCAAAAAACTGTCGCACGGGATGCAACGGGAAGATTTTATTGTCCGATTGCCGTTTAATCATCCGAAACCGGAAGGTGCATTGGGAGATTCACCCGTATCGCCCTCTCCCGCATTGACAAGGTTGAGAAGGAAATGGACAAGGATCAGACCTCGTACGAGAATATCAAGAATTTCTCACGGAGTATGAGTCGTTGGAACACATGACTCGTATCGAGCCCTCTGAAAAATCCAGGACTCTACATTTCCGCATCGAGCGGTCATCCGTACGGAGAGTGCAACTACCAAACTGCGGAGTCGTGTTTAATGCGACGAGCCGTACGGTGGGTGGAAACTCCTAAACGACATCCTACACGTAGGGCCGAAATTGCAGAACGACATCACGTCCGTTTTGACGAGATGGAGGCTGTACGAATACGTGTTGGTGGCCGATATCGAAAAAATGTTCCGACAAATTCTCGTCGCCCCGCAGGATCGTCGATTTCAGTGCATCTTATGGCGCACGCCCGAAACCAAAGGGCTTCAAGCCTTCGAATTAAAACACCGTTACGTACGGAACGGCGTGTGCACCATATTTATCGATGCTTACTCTTCTCGAGGCTGAAAAAACGGGACGGTGACAGATTTCCTCTCGCCGCTCCGATACTCGAGAAAGACATATACGTTGATGACGTATTTATGGGGGCACCCGATACGACCCTATTGGAAAAAATTCGTATTCAAGTTTGCGAACTCCTACAGGGCGGCGGGTTTAAATTGAGAAAGTGGGCTGGCAATTCACAGAAATTACTGCGAAACATCCCACAAAGTTCTTACTCCCACGCTGTCGATCTCACCTTATTCGATGACACCGAACTCAAGGTGCTCGGATTGCGATGGATACCATCGGGTGATTACTTCTATTTCAACCTGCAACGGTTTCAACCGGCTGCAGGTCCGATTACAAAACGAACTTTGTTTTCCGAAATAGCCAAACTTACGATCCGCTCGGCTGGTTATCACCAGTCGTAATTCGGGCGAAGATTTTGATGCAATCCCAATGGCTGGAAAAAATCCAGTGGGACGATCATGTCTCCGCGAATACGTTAAAAACGTGGAACACGTTTTGCGAGGATTGGAGCAGTTTGGAAAAAGTAAAATTTCCCAGATGGATCCGTTACGGAGCAGACACAGTTTCGGTGGAATTACACGGATTCTGCGATGCTTCGCTCGGAGCGTACTCGGCCGTTACGTATTTACGCGTAACGACCATGACCGAGGAAGTTTACACAACCTTGATCATGGCAAAAACGAGGGTGGCTCCTATAAAAACGCAGTCGATTCCGATTCTCGAATCGAATGGAGCTGTACTGCTTACCGAGCTTATAGTGCACGTGGGACGGTCACTTTCCATAAAAATTGACCGCATAATCTGTTGGTCAGATTCCACTATTACACTTTGCTTGGTTGAAAAAACATGCTTCGACTTGGAAGGTTGTGGATAGCCAACCGAGTATCAAAAATCCAAACCTTGCTTCCGAAGGCTGAATGGAGACACGTTCCCACCCGCTTCAATCCCGCGGATTTGAATTCGCGCGGTGTCGAAGCAGCGGAACTCATTCAGTCGAAGCTATGGATTTCTGGACCAGCATGGTTAAGACAATCTGAAGAAAATTGGCCGAAAACGCCTGATTCCATCGACACGAGCGAGGGCAAGCGCATTCCGCACGCCCACGTTGCAACTCCAGAGAAAGAATGGGAATTCGTGTTTCGATTCTCAACCTGGAGTAAGCTACTTCGCGTAACTGCATATTGTCTCCGATTACGAAGACCGATGCAAGGTGAGCGAAAGTCGTTCGATGCAAACATTGTCGAAGCTTCAGAATTGCAGCTCGCCAAGGAAAGAATCGTCCGCTACATACAGCGAACGCACTTCGCGGGCGAGTACCAGTGCTTAAAAAAGCGCAGGGAAATTCCCGCGAAATCTCCATTAAAACGTCCGGATCCGTTCCTAGACGCCCACGATGTCTTAAGGGTAGGTGGACGATTGGAGAATGCGACGCTGGCATGGGAAGCGAAGCACCCCATAATTTTGCCAAAACATCATGTGTCCACCATGATAATCCGGCAGTGCCACGTAAATACGTTGCATGGGGGCTTGCAGCTGACGATATCCATGGTAAAACAGCAATTTTGGATCCTCGGTTGCAGAACCACGGCTCGAAAGGTCATTCATCAATGCATGAAATGCGTGAGATGGAGGGCACAAACCTCCACGCAGATCATGCAGAATTTGACCTTGGAACGAAGTCGTCCAGCCCGGGCTTTTTCTAAACTGCGGAGTTGATTATGCGGGACCGTACAAAGTCCGCGACTCCGCGGGCCGAGGAAAACCAGCTCATAAAGCGTACATAGCGGTTTTTGTCTGCTTCGCTACAAGAGCTATTCACATTGAACTCGTCCACGATTACACGACGAGTGCATTTTTGGCTGCATTGGAGCGATTCATTGCCCGACGAGGAATCCCGTCCTGCATACGCAGTGACAACGGGACAAATTTCGTCGGTGCAGATCGTGAATTAAGAAAACATTTCAATATGGTGTGTAAAACACCGGAAATGCGAAACGAATGTGGCCAGAAGGGCATTCGGTGGAAATTTAATCCACCCAGTGCCCCCCATTTTGGTGGGATGCAGGAAGCTGGGGTCAAATCAGTGAAGCATCATTTGAAGCGCATCATAGGAGAATTCACTCCCACGAGCGAAGAATTACAGACGTTACTCTGTAAAATCGAAGCCAGTTTAAACTCGCGACCGGATTGCCGCTCTGAGTGACAGCCCAGATGATTACGCGCCTCTCACACCGGCCCACTTCCTAATCGGAGGGCCTACGTTGGCACCCCCAATGCAATCCGTGGAAAATGCAAATATTTCGCATCTTACAAGATGGAGAGCAATGCAAAAATTCCACGAGCAGCTCTGGAGACACTGGACGAGAGATTATCTCACGCATCTCCAGAACCGCTACAAATGGCAGACGGAAAATACACGCCTAAAAAAGAACGATCTTGTTCTGGTACGGAATCCTCTCCTCCCCCAAATCAGTGGGAAATGGGAAGAATAGAGGAAGTATTTCCGGGAAAGGATGGGCATGTACGTGTAGTGAAAGTACGTACAGCCAAATCCACATATACACGACCAATTACGCGATTGTGTAAACTGCCTGTGGCTGAGTTTTCGTTTGAGTCACCTTCGGCAACGGTGCCCGAAGCCGAACAGGGGATCTAAACAAAACCGTTCAAGTTCGAAAAGACAAGGATTTAGGAAGGTGAGAACGGTTGATTCTCACCGGCCACTCTGTCGCCTATGCGAAAACGGAAAGTAGGGGTAATATCCACCAATCTCGTTATCGCTTAGGCACGGGGACAATTAGCCTCCGCTAACGCCCTAAATCGAAATTTGAACGACTCTTCGCCGGAAAAGATCAGTTCGTGATTAAGCATGGAAGGCGAAGGTCCGATTTCGAGCCCCGCGACCCCGGAAACCGCGATCTCTTCGCCGGGTTTCGACGTCGCGTTTGAGCGAATCCTCCAGCTGGGAGGGCTGGCGGAAACCAGTGATAAAAACCGGAAGTCGAGGAGATGCAGCCAGTGCCCTCTGACCAGCAAGGGCCTAGAGGAGCCCCTGATTTTCCGGTGGGCAACCGGGACATAACTGTGCCGGGACATATTCCCCGGACCAGCCGCCGCTGGAAGAGTTTCCTCCCTGGGGGATGCTACGTCCTCCGGTGGTACAAAGACGGGACATTGAAGTCCATCGACCACCGGAAGGACAAGCCACCGACGCCGACTCCACCTGCAGCGTCAGCTGCAGCGGCTGCGCCTGCATCCGCCGGGCAGCCGAAAAAGGCGACGGAGAGAAAGCGGCCACGGCAACGCCAAACCCCCGCCGCCGAGCCGAGGGGGACCGGAACACCGGACCAAAAAGCCGGAGAGCCGGAAGGACAGACGTAGGCGGAGGCCCGCCAACCCCAACCGCCAGTCGGAGGGCAAAATGATTCCGTTGGAGGCCCTGCAGGCGGTCCTTAATTCCAAAACCACCAGCGGCCCCACCCCAACAACTGTAAGGCAGATTGCATTTTTAAATTGCATGCGCCTACTTCTCACTCGGGTCGCGGCTATTCGGTAAAATCGCTCCTAGTTCATTCCACGGACCGTGCAAGGGGGGCGGTATGTTTAAAGATTGCATAATGCCGAGCGATTAGCCTCGGCCGCAATTACCGTTAATCCTGTTAACGTACAATAACCAAGAGATTATCTCTAATTGGATTTGTATAGCGAACGGTGATTGAAAAACGCGTTTATTATGAGTTTTTCTGGCGTCGGTAACGGCTCATTACCTTTCGATTCGAGTGTGCTAACGGTGTTAGTGACGTCAGTACCGTGAGAGAGTAGTGCGCCAATAATGTGACAAGGAGAGACGGCCGAAAATCAGACAGCGCCACGGAACGACCAGTAAGAGTACCGCGGCGACGTCTTCGGCTGTCAATCCGTATTCATTCTTACGGCGACTTCTGACCGAGACGCATCGGCTCCCGATCATATTTCGATCAGAAGTTAATCGCGATCGAAGAGGGAAAATCCTCTTGCGAGAAAGCCATAAAGACTGCTGTATAAAGGGTGTAGCGAGCCTTGCTCGAAAAGGTCGGAAATTCATTCCCACCTTGCTTGGAAAACACGATTCGCATCTCGATTCGTGCTAGTTCACCTGCTTCTCGTTCGAGCAAATCTCGATCGAGTTTAATTAATTTAAATTTACTGCATATTTTGGAGGGCTCGAGAATACACCAATAGGGTGTTCGACCCCTCCTGTGCGGAATTTAAAGGTCGATTCCAACGTATACACGTTGAATCATACAGAAGTCGGCGATACCGTCCATACTTCTGTGTGATTGCCCTTCGGCTTAGGAGACACCAAAAGGGAGGCACCTACGTGGTGTACCTCCTGGTGGGCTCACTGTAGTCAGGTCCACGTCCATTTTGGACGTGTGATTTTCGGTCTTCGCCTCCTTATTTCTACAGATCCCGCCGGTGTAACGTTTAGAGGAGCACCAGTGCGGAGAAGTAACGGAGTCGTGGGTCAGGCCCCCGCGTAGTTCAAATTACTGCAACGTATCACGTCGAGTAGTGTATTCGTGCAGTGAACAACGTGCTGTCGGGCTTCGCAGTGTAACTCTCGGCCAAATAAGTCATCTGTTGAACGTTTTAAGAGAAGCCGCAGATTGACGGTCGTGTAGTGCACTGCAGTGCGACCTCGACGCACAGACTCAGTGTGCATATTCGCGGGAACAGTGCATTAGAGCCTTACAACCTCCTCTTGCATCCCCGTCCACTGGGCAATCGACCACTGAATCGGCGAGGAAAAAGAAGTTAATTCTTTTCCGAGCCAAAATAGAGTCTACTATATTTCGTTATTTACGATAGTTTACATTTCTGCGCTCCGTTACGTTCGCATTTCGAACCTAGGTGCGCGAGCAAACGAGCGCGACGAAGATACGTATAACGTGTACGTGTGTCTAACACATAGTCGTGTTTTTCTGTTCATAGGAATCTTGGCCTGCCTCAACCTTGCGAGTTCGGCGACCCAGCCTCGAGCTAGGCCAGACACGAGGCCAATTTAATTCCCTGTTCAGTCTCGTTACTGGTTAATTATAATTATTCTTTGGATTTTCTTTGTTTCATTTATTTGTCTATTTTATAATAAAAGGTCGGTCTTTAAGACCGACGAAAAGAAAATCATTTGTGTCCGATTCACTTCCCCTATAATACTCCCACACCTCTATCCGGACTTCGTAGTTAAAAGTATATATTCATTACTTTTTAACACAGTGAGAGTATAAATTATTTGGTAATTATCAGAAAGAGGTAATTGTCAGATGCCGGTAAAAGGGGGGAAAGAAATTAGATATCTTTTTGCTATTTTTTATAAAATTTATATATTTAATCTTTTATTACAATTCAGTGAGAGTATAAATTATATAATTACAAAATTAGATATATTTTTTTATTTAATTATTAATAGCATCGTATAACATATTGTCCACTGCAAATGTCAACAGCTTGCAATCCGCAGGAGAATTTTTATCATAATATTCACGAAGGATTTTGACGGCCTCATGTTTATGCGCAATACTGTTCCGTTTTAATATAGTTACAAATTGTTTATATTTCTCGCTGACATAGTGCGTATTTTGACACAGCCACGAATACGCGTGCTCGACACACAGTTCCAGTTCGAATAAAAATAATACAGTCGATGGTTTCATATACATGCAGGCATCATACAATTTCATTTGCACAAGGTTCATGCCACGCATTGTAACCACCGTAAGCACCAAATCACAAATCGTTAATGACGTTGGAGAAGGAGCTGATTTTACATGTTGTTCGATATCCTCGCGTTTCTGGATCAATGTCGTCCATGTCGAGTGTGGCAACAACAACACATTTCCTCGAGTATCGCCAAGAATAATTTCCACAGCGGACATAGGTCCTACCACGATTCTAATATCCAGGTACTTGTATGCCGTGGATGTGAGGGTAAACCTCCTCCCCAGTATATAAGGCGTCGAACGTTGTTTATTGCTATCGTAACATATAGAAAAAGTATGTAAAGAATGAAAGGTAAGTAATAACGCTAAGGAAATGATGATAATAACACTTACTCGCGACTTATGCACACCGTTTCGCGAGAAATGTAGTAATTCATGTTTGTAGAATCCAATAGATAACGTTTCACGACGACGGCGACGACGATACTATCAAAACGAGTGTGCAGCACATCAAAAATGAAACGAAGCATCAAGGGAAGCGAGGAGCGGGGAGAGGAATTTATATGACACCTGATCTTCTGCGAAAACTGCAACTTTTGCAAAAGCGATGTTAGATTACATTGAAAACGTCCATACGTGCAAATTCTATGACATCACATTCGCGGTACGAATCGACCGAAATCATGTGTATCATGCGAAGCGGGTGGGGCATAGTGCGGGGAGAGTAATTTTGATGTCACGTGTTCTTCTTCTTTTGCGAAAAGTGCAATGTTTCCAAATACCTTTTATATTACCATGAACACGTGCAAAAATGCAACCTCAGCAGAACGTATAACATTGACGAGCATTATGGGCGCGGGAAAAGAAATTAGATGCCTTTAAAATATGATATATTTATTAAAGCAACAAATGATTATAAAACATTATTATGGATCCATGAATTGTGCGAGTTATTGAGTCCTAGCCATTTTACGTACACACTGTTCACCTTCTTACGTAATACTTTTTCATCCAGATACACGTCGGTATTAGCAACTCGTTGCAACTAGCGAAAAGTGCAAGTTATGCAAAGCGTTTACAGATTACCTTGAACACGTCCAAACTTGCAACTTGTACAAAGCATATAACCTTGCAATCGACGACGGGGATTTCTTTAATATATCGGAGCATCACCGGGAGCATCATCGGGACAGAGATTTTGTAATATATCGCAAGCATCACCGAGAGTATAATCGGGACACAGATTTTTGTAATATATCGCAAGCATCATTGTGTACGGCAATGCAAAAACGGTAGTATGAGTCATCAAGAGCAGGAGCTGTACGAGCAGGCATCTCAATTAAGGTCGAAGGATGAATACAATTTATGGGAACATCGATTTGATGATTATCTCAATTCGTTGGAGGAACGAAGCCGAATCAAGAGACCGCGACTCTCAATCGGTGAAAAACAATCGCTGATTGCTCGTATCGCTAGATTGGAAAGTCTGAAAGATTCGACACGCATTCGATTTGTACATGTGGGTGCTGGACACAGTGCAAGACTCAGATGGCGCGAAATTGATACGGGCTTTCGTTAACCGTATATTGACCGGTGTGGTGATAAATTCTAACCACATAGAGCCCAGCAATTTTCTCGAAGATGATAGGGACATTGTACTCGATCATGTGTGGAATATTGTGCTGAAACATGACAGTGTAAAAATAAATACTATATTTAACGGCGAATTTGTGGCTGGTAATAAATGTGCAAACAAAAGTGTTAATACAAAAATTGTGAACTGTTTCGCTTGTCTGACCTAAGCGAATGGTATGATTTACGCGTCATCGAACCCATTCTAGCATCCTTAGACGAGTTTCAGGAACGCGATAGTGGGTGGGCGCTGTCGCGTATACTTAATTTAACTGTTAATGCAAATAAATTTATGCCGATGAAGGCAGGGTGTACCATACAATTACCGCGTGAGATACAACTAAAGAAAGCTGTAATCAGCGTATGCTCGACGGACAATGCATGTTTCGCATGGTCAGTGGTGGCTGTTCTGCATCCAGCCAAAAATCACATATATCGGGCATCGACATATCCCTTATTATACAACAGTGTTGAATATCCAGGATATTGAATTTCCAATGACTTTGAACCAAATTAAAAAGTTTGAACATGTTAACAACATATCCATCAACGTCTATACCATTGAGAATAAGAAGGTGCTACCGATACGAGTCGCCGATAAGAAGATGGAGAGGCATGTCAATTTGTTGTATTTAGAAGGAGCAAACGACGTGGGACATTTCGCATGGATCAAGAATTTATCTCTGTCTCGTGAGCACGCAATTGAGTAAACATAATGGTCGAAAATACTTTTGTGATAGGTATGTATAAAATAAATTTTTAAATATTTTTTCGTAGATAAAAATTATTTCTATAATCGCAGTTAAATACAAAATTATGTCTCTTATTGCAGATTCTTGCACTAATTTAGTTAAAATGAGAAGCATGAAGCTCACACCATGGATTGTGAGAAGATGAATGATTGTGCAATCATATTACCAAATGATGATGGTAGGAAGTGGCTCAGCTTCAGCAACTACAGCAGGAAAGAGCGTGTTCCGTTTATCGTATATGCCGATCTGGAATGCATCCTGGAGAAAACGGATACTGATTGAGAAGCGCCAAGATACACATACCAGCATCATCGTGTATTTAGTGTGGGATACTATGTGCGGTGCTCGTACGAACGACTCGTTATCTACGTTTCAATGTCGTCGCGATCCTGACTGCGTGTCATGGTTTGTGAGACAACTCAAAGATTTGTCGCATCGTGTAAAGTCCATTTTATCGACCAATGTACTCATGGAAAATTTGTCAACTGAACAATTGCAAAATTTTAATACTGCAGCACACTGTCACATATGTGAAATACCGTTTGCACAAGATGACAAACGGGTACGCGATCATTGTCATTTGACCGCATTACGCATTTGTCATCCCCGTGGTCTTTCACAATTTATCCGGTTATGATTCACATTTTATTATCAAGGAGATAGCCACGGCATTTGAGGGCGACGTCACTGTATTGCCGATAACAAAAGAGAAGTACATTTCATTTACAAAATACATTGAATACACGGATGAAGAATGGAACTCGCGCAAGCGCATAAAATTGCAATTCATCGTTCGTTTAAATTTTTAAATACAAGTCTCGAGAAATTGGCATCTTTTCTTAGTAAAGATAAACTTCAAATTACACGGTCTGAGTTTCCAAAATTATCTACGGAAGATTTTGATTTATTGACACGGAAAGGGGTGTTCCCGTACGAGTACATTGACTGTGTCGAAAAGTTGGAGCAATCATGTTTGCCATCGCGCAATTCATTTTACAGTTCCTTGACTGGCGATACTGTATCCGAAAATGACTACGAACACGCCGTCAACGTGTGGACGCGGTTCTCCATTCAAACGCTCGGCGAGTATAGCAATTTGTATCTAAAGACTGATGTCTTGCTGTTGGCAGATATTTTTGAAAATTTTCGCAATAGTTGCGTCACAGTTACGGACTCGATCCCGCGCACTATTATACTCTGCCAGGTTTTACGTGGGATGCCATGCTGAAGCATACACGTATCAATTTCGAACTTCTTACCGATATCGACATGGTCCTATTCATCGAACGTGGTATACGCGGTGGTTTAAGTCAATGTTCCAACAGACGCGCACGAGCCAACAACAAGTACATGCAGTCGTACGATGCATCGCAACCGTCGTCATATTTAATGTATTTCGATGTAAATAATTTGTACGGCTGGACAATGTGTCAACCATTACCATACGCCAATTTTCAGTGAGTCAACAACAAAGATATAGATGTAATGGCCATAGCGTTAGACTCAACGATGGGGTATATTTTGGAAGTCGATCTGGAGTATCTACAACATCTGCATGATGCACACACAGATTTACCGTTCTGCCCAACGCGCGATAAACCGCCCGGCAAGCGCCAGGAAAAGCTCCTCGCGACTTATACGATAAGAATCGTTACGTAATACATTACCACAATCTGCAGCAATGTATTCGTCACGGCCTTCGCGTAACTGAAGTTCACCGCGTATTACAGTTTTCACAATCACCATGGCTTCGCGATTACATCGAACTAAATACAAAGTTTAGAACTCTTGCCACATATGAGTTTGAGAAAAATTTATACAAGTTAATGAACAATGCAGTGTTTGGTAAAACTATGGAGAATGTGCGCAATCATGTAGATGTAAAATTAGTAACAAAATGGGAAGGGAGATATGGTGCGGCGGCATTGATCGCTAAACCAAATTTTCACAGTCGCAGCATATTTTCGGAAAACTTAGTTGCAATCGAGCTGCGCAACTGGCCGTAAAATTGAACAAACCAATCTATGTGGGTATGTGTATACTAGATATATCTAAGGTTTGTTTGTATGAATTCCATCACGACTACATGTTACCCACACATAGCGATAAATGTAAAATTATGTACACCGATACAGACAGTTTAATTTATCACATCGAGTGTGACAATATTTATGAACTTATGATACGTGACATTGCCCGATTTGACACGAGCGATTATCCCTCAGATAATCGATATGGTATTCCGCTTGTCAATAAGAAGATACCAGGTTTAATGAAAGACGAAAATAATGGTGCGATTATGACCGAATTTGTTGGACTGAGAGCAAAGATGTACGCCATGCAAGTCGATGGCAAGAACGATACGAAGAAGGTGAAAGGTGTCAAGAGTAATGTTGTAGCACGAACGATAACATACGATGATTATGTGCAATGTTTGATGGGCGAGGTTGAAAAGATTTGCCACCAATCGTGTATAAGATCCACGTTGCATGAAGTGTACACGATATCAGAAACAAAAATTGCTCTGAGTCCGCACGACGACAAACGATATATTGTACCACATTCAACCGAGACCTTACCATGGGGCATTATAAAATTGTGACGAAAGTCACTCGGCAACGCCGCGACCCCGGCAACCCGCCATCCACCGGCCTCGCGCGGACAACCTCCGACGGTGGCCGCGACGCGGCGCCGCGCCGCGAACATCTCTCGCAGCCGAGCGCGCACGTAGCCGAGTATATAAGGAGAGCCCCGATACTCTCCCATCGAGTTCTCTCGAAGCTGGAACAGCATAGTTCGTGCGACAACAGAGAACGCCCAACCGCAGGGAAGAGACCCTCGGTTGTTACCCGTAGGATTCGCCGAAAAACATCAGACCGCGCGGTCGATACCCCGTCGCGCCGCGCCGCGAAATCAGACCGTTGCAGCGCCCGCGTGCGCGTACATATCTAGCATAATCGTACTTTATCTTATTCATAATTTATCTTAGTCATACATTTTCTTAGTCATACATTATCATAGCCATATTTAATAAGCGCGCGTACTCACATCGGACCGGTTAATTCCAGACCGACGAAACCGCAGGACCAAGCGCCGTCCACCCAGCGACCTCCAGAGTCCGAGCCGAGGAGTTATTTTCAATAAATGATATTATTTACCGTTACCGACTCGTAGTCATTTATACCCGCCCGATCCCGCTCCTCCGCGTGGCCGCTGCTTCCGGGAGGAGGTTCGAACGCGGTACCGCGACCCACCGGCGCCACCTAACCGGCGTGTCCCGGAACCCGCGTTACAAAATACCGTCTTAGGCGCACCAGTATACATATGTTAAAAAACATGGTTCAAAATGGTATGAGACACGTTCAAAAGTGGTACCCCTAAATGTTTAACTGATATGGGCTAGTCGAATAATCGGTTTAAAGAAGAAGGAGAAGTGATTCGGCTTAGCCAATGATACGTGCATGGAAGAATGGAAATTGTCAACAAAGATTTCGAAGAACATGAAGAACAAAGACATCCTATTTTGCAACAACTGATATGGAGTAGTCGAATAATCGGTTTAAAGAAGAAGGAGAAGTGATACGGCTTAGGCAATGATACATGCGAGGAAGAATGGAGATGGTCAACAAAAGATTTCAAAGAACATGAAGAACAAAGACATCCTATTTTGCAAGCTATGCATTTTTCGAGATATACGTTTACATGCATGAGCCTGGAGATGCAGCGAGATCAGTTCTCAGTCGACATTCAATGGTTAGCACGAGAATTACACCAGCATTCGAGGGATTGCCCCGGCGAGGCGATGAGGAGGTATGTACATACCAATGTTTATGGCATTTATTACATGTGAATATTATATCAGTTATTGTGGGTTGTAGAACGATCCGTCTCCGCCGCCCTCCCCATCGCCACCGGAGACGCCGACGCCGCCGGAGACGCCGTCGCCGCCAATCAACTGGCGCGAGCGGGTGGAAATAATACGATTCCATTTTTCGTATTTCCGGTGGCCGCGGATGATGCAGCCGTTTGAAAGCGACGATAGGCCACTAAGGCCGCCACGAAGTATTCCTCGGCTTGCGTCGCCACCGCCGCCACCGCCGCCTCCGCCGGAGGATTAATTTTTTTTATTTTTTTATTTTTTTTATTTTTAATTTTTATTGTTTTATTTATTCATTTTTTGTATTTTTTATTCTTTTCATATAAACACCTAACAAAATATATATATATTCATTTAAAACATATATTATTTCTCCAATTTTATTTCAAACTGTCTTCCGCCTTCTCTCCTTGCATAATTCTAAGATTCGACGTTTCAAAAAAAAAAAAACAATATATTCTTCTATTGTAATAATATTGTTAGAGCACCTCAGGGGCTCTAACTTGGTGTGGTTCCGGACGAGGGAGAAGATAGGGTAGAGAAATTGTTACAAGTTTTCAAATAACTTTTTATTACAAAAATAACCAAAACTATTATTTTTACAAATTAGAAAAAAACGGATAAATAAAGGAAAACTGGACCCAGGCTCACGTTTCGGCCTGGTCCGCCTCTTTCTCCGTCCTTGTTACTGCGTCGGAGGTTTTCTGTAACAGAAATTCCAGCAAATATAAATATTTTGCGGACAAGTCAACGATTACGCGCTCGTCAGCTGCTTTTCTCGCGCTCCAGCGACAGTCTGGTGTGCTTGGAGGGGAGCTAACTGGCAATTCAGCGCAATAGCTAGTGGACTGTATTATTTTGCTTTGGTCGGGGATAGTCGTTTTTACGATATCACCGACGCGCACAACCGGGTAGACGAGGTTTTCCTCTGATCTACCGGGTTCGCTTCGCAATGCCACGGACGGGAAACCAAATGGATGTTGTAAGGCTCCAAATGGCTATATCCCGCGAGCACGCTCACCGTGCGGGGGGCGGTGGGACGCCACCCCCGCCAGAGGACGGCTCGGCCAGGGACGGGTACCGTGTCGGCGGCTCAGGAACGGCCTGCGGCCAACCCACGCAGCTGCCTCGACAGCGATTCCTTTCCTTGAAGGAATCGCCCGGCAGCCTGCCGTGATCCCTCGTCGGCGGTTCCTTCGCGAGGAACTGGCCTGCGGCTCGCCGAATTACGACGACGTCCTTTGCAATTCCTAACCACCCTACGGTCACAGCCCAGTGTGGTCGACTCACATCTGGTAGTGGGTGTAGCGGTGGAAGGTCGGTGCTTCGAACCCCTTTGCTCCAGTGGTCGCTTGTGCTCAACCTTGTCACCTCACGACTGGTTCACTGGAGCGGGTTCTCTAAAGCCCAGTGCACGGTGAGCACCGCGAAGTGATACCAATATCTGCATATCCAACTTCCGATTGCTCCTACGCCGTATAGCTCACACGGGTCGATGAACCACAACTCCACCGGTCGGTGCACTCTATGGTACACCAGACGGGCGATTCGAGTGGGTTCCTCGATCCCTTCTGAACGGCGAACCACCACCAGGCGATAACCAGTATGTCGGTATCCCCGTTACAGTGGCTCAAACCGTATTCAATGGGAAGAGACTCCAAAGTGATTAACACCGAATCCCTAACGTCGCAGTCGCGGCAACGAACTGCAACGTTCAATCACAATCCTGCGTCTACGATCGTGTCACGCGCGGCGTGCACAGCGATCGCTTCAACAACAGGCAGATTGTCCTTTTATTCGAGAAAATCTCAAGTCGCTATGACGAGATTTCCCTGAATAAATAAATGTCCGCAAACTTGATCCGATTATGAGGAGAGAGATCGTCTCATTCTCCTCGGAGCTTTTTACGAAAATGGGAGAGATCGTCACAGGATCTGCTCCTGATCGCCGACGGCTCACGAATGATCCGTAACGATCTGCAAGCATCGACGGCCACGGCTGGGCTCCGTCGCGCAAGCGCAGAGTCGCGTAGCGACGCATCGCGCAGCTGGGCCCGGGCGGCTACGCGCCGCATAGCCACGACGCGGCGCTGCCGCCTTTCGGCTGTCGATCCTCGATTCGATAAATCGATTCTTCTCTCTCTCTCTCGGCGCTAATAACACGATTTCTGGAATTTGTTCTCAGAATCGAGAATTCCAGTGAAGCTAGCTAGCAAAAACACGAAAATGGCCGCGGTATACTAATCTGACGAAGAAAAATTCTCCGTCAGCAAACCTTCCAGAATTACGCAAATTCATGATAAATACGGGCATCGCGGCCGAGTTTTTACGTCTCGGACTCACACGATATTTTAAACAAATATAGTATCATTTAAAACATATATTATTTCTATAATTTTATTTATTTACCCGTCTTCCACATTCTCTCCTTGCATAAATCTAAGGCTGGACCGTGTACGAAGGAGGGGAAAGAAATTAGATCTCTTTTTAATGATGTAAATTGTTTTAAAAAATACATTTATTTCTGATTTTTTAACCACCAATTATATAATTTGAATACATTTTGTAATGCGCAAATCTTTTTTTTTTTTTTGAAAAACAATCATTTTAATGGATGCTACATAGAAATGTATTATCGCTATCAAGTTCTTCTAAACGATCGATATCTTCATATACAGCATCCATGGTCTCGATTGGCACATGTCCCTCCACCAAATCTACCACCAGTCTCGTTTTGGGATCCTTTCACATATACGAGAGTACTTGATCGTCACCCACAACTGCCGCTGTAATCAATTGTTTTGCTTCGTGGTGTGGAACGAAACCATCCTCATTCCATGACAATCCATGGACGTTCTTCGTCACCCAAGCAGCCTGGGATTTATCGGCTACAGACAACGCACTCCAAGTAAATGGTCTTGAATATACAGGGTATTTCACCTAACTTGACCACCTTAAATATATCGCTTATTTTGTAAGATAGAAAAATGTCAACGGGAGAAAGTATTCTGTCTGAAGGCGCCAATACGGTGATGGATCGAATTTTTTTTCAAGGTCATTTTTTCGATATTTCAAGTTCATAGTTTTTTTTTTAATTGGTAATACATATTTTCGCTACAACAGTCTTATAGCTTATAAATAGTCGAATCCATCGATGTGCGATATGTTGACCTTCACGTGACCTTTAGCGAAGGAATTATGAAATGTTTGTCAGTAACTTCAGTAAGCGTTCGGATACGGTTAATGAATGAATTTCAATTTCATTGAAACAGTCTTAAATTAAATGTTTATTTTAGAAGGTGTTCAAAATGTGCACCATGAACCTGGATACATTTTTGGAGGCGGTAAATAAATTCTTGCTGAACATTTTTCAGTTGTTCTATAGTAATTGATCTACATGCACGTAGAATCCTTTGTCGCATGTTTTCTGCTGTTGTGGGAATATCATTGTAAACTGTATTTTTAGGTGCCCCCACAGAAAGAAATCAAGTGGCGTAAGATCCGGCGATCATAAAATCATTTCCACTTTTTCTGCTGTAGTGTACATGATGGAGAATCTTATTACACTGCTATCGATACCGCAACTTGTTGTGTACGTCGCGGCTTTTTGACAACGCGCTATTGACCCGCTTCGGTCATTCCCCTCTTACAATAATAATGATTGTAAACATACTTCAACCGTTGAAAGGAGAATATGAATATCTATTTATAAGCACCAGAAACAATTACACGGTACACTCTTTCAATGAAATTGAAATTCCTTCATTTACCGTCTCCGAACGCGTACTGCAGTTACTGACAAACATTTCATAATTCCTTCGCTAAAGGTCACGTGAAGGTCAACATATCGCACATCGTTGGATTCGTCTTTTATAAGCTATAAGACTGTTGTAGCGAAAATATGTGGTCCCATTTTAAAAAATACGATGACCTTGAAATCTCGAAAAAATGACCTTGAAAAAATTCGATCCATCACCGTATTGGCGCCTTCGAACAGAATACTTTCTCCGTTGACTTTTTTTCTATCATACAAAATAAGCGATATATTTAAGGTGGTCAAGTTGGGTGAAATACCCTGTATAGTGTGCGATAATGCTTCCTTTTCTCAGCACTGCAACTTCCTTTACGACAAACTTGTCGTTGTGGAAGAATCCTTGTATGTCAACAAACGTTGGTACCATCGCAACAATATCTTTGAAACTATACCGCAATATGATGTGCCCAGCTCTTAAATACTACAGATACTGCTGATGCTACAATTTATGTGATTCTGTGCACAACGTTGGACAGTGGACAGTATTCGACGACACGATCATGCAAAATAAGACAATACGAGGTAGTATTTGTTGGTACGTTTTCTTTACAATCAAATTCTATTCGCACATCTACGGTTGCACTCTTGATTGATTCGTTCTGTCGCGAGCAATCGATTACTACAAACGGTCCATACAACGAAAAGTTGTCTCTGTTGCAAAGCGTTTCGTAACAGTCGTATCCGTAATAAGCTTTACGAAAACGCGCATACATATAAAAAAGAATAGCATATCTGTTTTTATCAAAATCGAGAGTCATCGTATGGATAAAAGTCAGAGTTTAGATAAAGTTTCACGTTGGTCAAGTTGCATGCATCGAAGTTGCTCGCATCTTGAGACATGATGTTCTTTCGACCAGTCTGCAGCGCAAAATTACGTATCGCGGTTTCTCCAGCTGAGTTGCAGTTTTAACGGCCCACGAATGTTTAGTTGTACTTTGCAATAATGGGTACTCGTACAGGTCCCACGAACGAAAACTCATGCTTAGGTATTGCCCGTTTTCCAAAATCCGCAACATCGATAGTTTATTCGTATCGTTCAGTATAATGCGAGGCATTCGCCACTGTATCTTTAGTAATTCGATCTCTGGCTCCAGCGCGGAATTTGCAACGACGCTGTTGTTATCGCTGCGAGCGCGTATAAGAATGAGCTCATGACGAGCATTGATTACTATACGCTTGTAATCTTCGCAAAAACCCAACAACATGTTTAGCGGTACGCAAAAGTTAGAAGTAACCTGTCGGTATGTTTGACTGTGTGACCCATCCTGCATTCCGTAAAATTAACGATTTATCAAATGTTGAGGACACGAAGGTTTTGATGGTACTTGTTATTCCAACGTTTCTGTTACGATCGATCTTCCCACACCATTGAGTTCATATCGAATTTCATCAAACATAAACGCAACACAATTATTTCCGAGATATGCTTCCAACTCCTTGTTTGGCTTTTTTACTCTGAATCTTCCTTCAACGTATAGAAAGCTCTCGCTTGGCAACGTGCATAAATCCTGCTGTTGTATAGGTATTCGTATCTCATCGCTGTGCCCAAACGTTGTGTTGGCGTATGGGTTGTACGTATGAGTCTCCATCTTGACGATGCTGTCGTCAAAGATCGGTTTGTTTCCAATGTTTAAGATATTAGCCATTTCGTACAACAAACCCAACGATTTCAGAAATTCAATATTCGATGCGGTGAGTTTCGTGGGTGATCGAATTGCCTTCTCGCCTGATGGTTTTAGACAGTCAATATTCGATACAGTGAGGTGTGCCGACGATTGAATTGTCTTCTCATTGTTTTCACGTGTTGTCTGTTTCACCTGCTCCGCTTCGTTCAGCACAAGCATCTCCTACTACAGCCGTTGTCTCCGTACATGCAGTCGAACGGTGATCTGTTCAACTCGAAAATCGAGCAATTGACCGTCTTGATCCGCAACGCGAATCGTTAAATCCGGAAATGCTTCGCGCAGTGATTGGGAGGTAAATGATCTCTGCTGGTCTTTCCGATATCTTATATCCAGGTGGAACGGTAGGCGAAAACTCATGTATCGTGTACACGCACTTGTTATTGCTGTAAGCACCAGCCGTCACGTTGCATTCAATGCGAATAATATTTACGTTCATTATATTGATTGGTGCATCCGATTCGTGCCATTTCCGCGGTTGTAGCACCCGGATTCGTCGAAAACCCCAGCAACGAGCCGATAGTATTGGGTTTGGTAAAATTTATGCTGTAATCACACTTGATTTCGCTCTTCATCGTATTGTTGTTGGCTCTAAGCATCATGGGGGGGTCTCTTCATTACCCTGTAAGAAAGCGATCGTTGCAAATTCATGCGAATGTCGTCCAGCTCATAAGATCCCTCGGGAATAATGATTTCCTTATCATCGTTATCGTAGTAAAAATTTATTATTCGACAAATTTATATTCGGTATAGTGTAATAAGTCTCAAAGTCCATAAGACCGAGCTCGTAATCACCATTGCTCAAATCGATGGCTGGAAAATAGCTTACTGCGAGAATGCTACTTTGACCGGTGAGCGTTAACGTCAGCGACATGTTCAAACGGATACTGGAGTTAAGGTGAGCAACGACTGTCCTTAAATTGATTGTCAACCGACTGCAGAAACTGTAAACATAGCTGTCCACAATTGCTTTGATTATAGCGCTGATAAGGCATGTGATTATACTCGATTATGCTATTCTTCAAATATTGTATCAGTTTCCTCGGTGGCTGAAGATTGCCAAAACTATCAAAATATATGGAACATGTTCCCCGTTTTGCGTACGCCACCCAATGAGTACCTGGCCCTTCAACAGTATCCAAATTTACGATTCCGCTCTCGTTCCTGCGTACCCCATCTGTTGGTAAAGTATTGCGCATAAAAATACCTCTGATATATGGAATACGCATGCGCTTTGCGAGTTGCTGTAGTTGTATGTTGGTGGTTACGCCTTCAGGCATTTTAATTTTGACGTTTTTTTTTTTTTCTCTTTGAGATTCCCCGCCCGCGTTTGTACGGCGCGAGATAAAGTCCATGACCTTCCATGGCGAGATTGTGACGTTTCATTTCTTCCAGCTGACGCTGCATTGCCTTCTTATCGTTCACAGCCTTCGCGACTCCTGCCGCCCCTCCGACCAATGAGCCGAGAACCCCCAATAATGGTAAATCGGTAGGATACCGCCACGTTTTGCCATTGGAAGTATTCGTTTCTTCGAACCACTCTTCTTTTTCTTTTTCAAACCCATACCGAATTTTGTCTTAGACTTCATAGCCGCCCAAACGGTTGTAGCGGCGTTTTCCCCGAGACTGGAATCTCTCGCGGTAATGCGTTCTCGCGCTTTCGCTGCTAGGATGTTGTCGGCTGCGTGTCGTTTTCGAGATCGTTATTTTGCGAATACCCTATATCATGCTCGCGGCACGCGGCGTCCAGCGGATTGATACCTTGATCGCCAAGCGCCAAGTGTTTCTTCTAAATGTGTCCCAGGACCACAATACTGATAACCTGGAATATGTAATTCAATCGAAGTGTGTTTATAACGCGATTTAATAGACCTTTTCCAATTTTGTTGACATTCGCCACAGTTGTTTATCAATGGTGATGGACTGTCAATGTGCATTCTGCTGACTCGACAGGCTATATTTGAACACTGATCGTTCCAGCTCTATGCACCGCTATAAATAGACCAGCTCTCTCGAATGGATCTTCATTCGTATAGCATCCCGATAAAATATGCAGTTCGTACGCCAATCACCTATGATCAAAGTGACTAATGTAGACAAAAAGACACAGTCTGAGAAAGAGGTGAGCAAACATGGAAATATGCTGCCGACCTCTATACGCGGTATAACCTGCGATCCATCGAATTGTGGTAAAACGAACGTGTTGATTAGTTTGTTAGAAAGTCCGTACGGCGTTCGTTTCGAAAACATATATGTGTACTGAAATCGTTACAACAACCGAAATATCAATATTTAGAAAATATATTCTCATCGATAGACTAAATCTGGTTATTTTACATTTTCGAATAACAGCGACGCTGTTCCGTCGAGCGAGGCAATTTCCTGAATTCCATTTTTATCTTTGATGACGTGGCATGCGATAAGCAAAACACGGTAAGAGACGTCACTGGTTGTCGTGCGAATCGCATGCTTTCTACGAACCCGCGAAATTGATTTTGATACGTCGAAGCGACGATGAGCCTATCTATAGACCCGTCGTCAAAACAGCTCAGTATTCGAAATGCTTCGTTCTGTCGGATAATTGCGACATTCGAGACATATCCTCTGAGCAGCTGAAATGTATACCAAAGATTATTCTACTAAGAATTTGACAGACACATTGACCAGTTGTGGGACAGACTCCCCCGAGCATATAAAAGCCGATTTTGAGGTTCGGCAGTATCGTCGGTGTCTGGAACATTATAATCGCCCTTGGCAGCGAACGCATATCGACGGTCCAGCACCACTGATTAAAACTGCAGTGAATGTCGCCGACGAGAGTAAAGAAAGGCGGTGGTTTGTTAAATCGAGCGATAAACGCGCTTACTATCGAATTACATATCCCAGGATACCAGTTTTGTGGTCCAGGAACTCATCTGGTTAGCCTGCACTTTTGACGATGCTGTCAATCGATATCAAAATGCCAATCAACAAGTTTGAGTCATCGTTTGGAACAGTGGAATCATACTATCGCTGGAATGGAGTAGTCAGAAATTATGTACGTGACAATGTTCTTTGTATTGCTGGTGCCAATTACGATGCAAAGTCGCGCAAGATTCGACGGGTAGCACCACCTGTAGAGGATGGCGTTGCTATCTACAAGCTGTACTTGCAAGACAACATGACAATTATTAAAAATCGGCAAGATGAGTTCGACAAGAAGATGTTCATATTTCAAGATTCCGTGCAGAGCTTGAAAGACCTGCTGAATCAATTGAGGTATTATCGAATTCCGAAATCAAATACATCAATAGCTGGACGTTGGGACGTTGGGGACGTTGGGATGTTGGGGGCGTTGGGGCGTTGGGACGTTGGGACGTTAGACGTTATGACGTCGAGACGTTGGAGCGTTTGAAGGTCGATTTGATGTTTAATAAGACGTGTACGTCAAGTCTTGGCATCAGTGGCGAGTCATACAAGCCTGAGAAAAAGAAAACCCCAGTATTGAGAAACGGAGTCTTGTGGAAGAATTGCATGCTCCGTCGAGAAGACATTTTCCCCGAAGACGCGTCATAGTACATGGATACGACGATCTGGCGGCAAGCGGACGTGGTCGAGATGCGTCCTACACGCGGTATAACAGAGGCTTCCATTACATACTCACCGTTATCGATGTGCTGAGTAAGCATGGGCTATACCCTCAAAACCAAGAATGGAACTGAGGTTTCTACTGCGATCGGGAAGATAATCCGAGACGGCGGAAGGTATCCGAAAAATTTGCAGACCGACAAAGGAAAGGAATTTTACAACGCAAATGTGCAAAAACTTTGTCAAAATGCAACATAAATGCAACATTATTCAACGTATTCAGTGATGAAAGCATCAGTCGTTGAGCGGTTTAATCGTACGCTCAAAAACAACATGTGGAAAATGTTTACCCTAATGGAAATTACAAATGGATCGACTCGACTCAACATCTCGTATCAAAGTACAACGCGCGAAAGCATCGAACTATTGGTATGCGACCAATTGGACGTTACACCAACAAACGCCGCTAAGCTCTTAACAACGGTGTATAGTCATGTAGTATTGCTGCCCTGCACGATCTCAAAGGAGATGCGGTACGCGTGAGCAAATTTAAGACAATTTTTGAAAAAGGTTACACAATCGAATTGGAGCACTGAAATATTTAGCAATCGCCGAGGCACATTAACCAATCCCGCAACGTATCTGCTGAAAGAGATGCTTATGAAAAACCAATTGCCGGAGGATTCTACGAATACGGAGTTGCAACGAGTTGCTAATTCCGACACGCGTATCTGGCTGAGCAAGTATTACGTAAGAAGGGGAACAGTGTGTACGTTAAAATGGCTAGGACTCAATAGCTCGCACAATTCGTGGATCCATAAAAGTAATGTTTTTATAATCATTTGTTGCTTTAATAAATATATCATATTTTAAAGGCATCTAATTTCTTTTCCCGCGCCCATAATGCTTCGTCAATGCGAGTACGTTCTGGGTTGAGGTTGTGCATTTTTGCACGTGTTCATGCGCAGTAATGATAAAAAGGTATTTGCAAACATTGCACTTTTCGCAAAAGAAGAAGAACACGTGACATCAAAAATCTCTCCTCTCCCCGCACTATGCCCCACCTGTTTTCGCATGATACACATGATTTTGGTCGATTCGTACCCGAAAATGTGATGTCATAGAATTTGCAGCGGCGACGTCAAACTAGTAATCTAAAACGCTTTCGTAAAAGTTGCACTTTTCGCAGAAGCACGATTTTTACATATAAAAATTCCTCTCCCGCACCCGCTGCCGTCTTCTTGATGCATCGTTACATTTTATGTGCTGCACACTCGTTTTGATAGTATCGTCGCTCGCCGTCGTCGTAGAAACGTTATCTATTGGATCTTCTACAAACATGAATTCACTACATTTCTCGCGAGAAACGGTGTGCATAAGGGGTCGCGAGTAAGTGTTATTATCAATTGGCATTTCAGGTTATTACGGCTTCACCTTTCATTCTTTACATACTTTTTTCTATATGTTACGATAGCAATAAACAACGTTCGACGCCTTATATACTGGGGAGGAAGCTTTGCCTCAACATCCACGGCATACAAGTACCTGGATATTAGAATCGTGGTAGGGACCTATGTCCGCTGGGGAAATTATTCTGGCGATACTCGAGGAAATGTGTTGTTGTTGCCATTAATTCGACATGAATGGACGACATTGATCCAGAAACGCGAGGATATCGAACAAACATGTAAAAAAATCATCAGCCCTTTCCTCCAACGTCATTAACGATTTGTGATTTGGTGCTTACGTGGTCACAATGCGTGCATGAACTCAGCAACTGAAACATGATGTGCATGCAAATTGCATGATGCCCGCATGTATATGAAACCATCGACTGGGTATTATTTCTATTCGAAACTGAACTGTGTCGAGCACGCGTTATTCGTGGTTGTGTCAAAGCCGTACGCACTATGTCGGCGAGAGAAATATAAACAATTTGTAATTCATATTAAAAATGAAACAGTATTGCGCATAAACATGAAACATGGAGGTTGCTGCCAAAAATCCTTTCGTGAATATTATGATAAAATTCTTGCGGATTGCGAGCTGCTGACATTTGCAGTGATAATATGTTATACGATGCTATTAATAATTAAATAAAAATATATCTAATTTTGTGTAAATTACGTAATTTATACTCTCACTGAATTGTGTAATAGCATTAAATATATAAATTTTATAAAAATAGCAAAAAAGACATCTAATTTCTTTTCCCCTTTTACTCAGTACCTCCGATAATTACTGCTCTTCTTGATAATTACCAATAATTCATACTCTCACTGAATTGTAATAAATTAATATATCACTTCTTTATAAATTAAAATAGTAAAAAGACATCTAATTTTCATTTCCTCTTTTACTGACATCTGACACCATTATTCGATAATTACATACTGCACACCATTGATACCACCACTCACTAATTGGATACTAATTTACCAACCAAGGTTGATTTTTAATTACCGACCCACTACTTCGAATATAATGACCAGCAAGGGCCCCATATTATCGACCCTCCCCAACGGGCGGGCCCCCACCCCACTCCCCCTGGCCCCTCGGATTCCCCAATCCCCGCACCCCTCCTGGGACCATGTGGCTCAGAACTCCCCTTTATCACCTACATTTTTTCGGGAGCTAACGTTTCGGCGCGTGTATAAAGAGAAGGCACGACAATAATGAAAGTTCGGACAAAGACGAATTCAAATTCGTACAGCGCCGCTAGTCGGAGATTTCTCCTCCGAATTTGACTAACCGAGCTGATCGGTCACTCTGAATTTGGAATCGGTAGCGAGCACATGGGCATACGATCCCGCCTCCTTTAAATTCCAAAACGGCCGACTAGTTCTTCTGGAGCCACTCGAACTATCGGAGAAATTACCAACGTGTGGTACGGAAGTTTGAATGCGAAAAAACGGATTGGCAATCCATCCGGTAACGTCTTTAACTTCCACACACGTTATTTAATGTCAATTAAAATTAGAGTCGGAAGCGCGAGGAAGGTCTCGACGAAAACGGATAGGAAACCTATCCGGTACCGTCAATACTTCCATAATCGCTTACCTATTATCAAGAACAGGTCGGAACATCGATTCCTGATTTCAATTGATTAACTGACTGTAAAATCTCGCAGGTTATGTAGGAGCAAAATAATTGTTCTACAATGCTCTTTAAGACGGTTGCTGCGCGACGGCCCTGCCAAAATGACGAGTGAACGAACGCGAGGATAAGAGTGAGAGAGAGATGAGTGAATCGAGTGAGGAGAGAGAGCGATAACCCCGGGCAACGCGTCAATAGCGAGGAGGAGGACAGCTGGACGGAGAGACGGAGAGGCCTGTCAAAAAAAGTGTAGGACAGAGAAATAAAGAGTTAAAAATTATATCGTTTACCGACGGAATAGAATCTTTATATCACCGCATCCAAGTTAATACTAAACTCCCACAGTTATAATCCGAGATTTCGATTTCCTCAGCAGTGGGTACGATCCACCTCAGCCTGAATTCAGACTCTGTATCCCTGTAATCAGGGATCGTGTCCGAGGTATTCAGCAGTGGCTACGACCCACCTTTGGTCTGAAAAAATAAAAAGTAAAAGAAAACACGTATCGCTGCAATCAGACGTACGTGTTTAAGGTATCGGAGGTTGATTCCTGTACCTCTCTTGAATATCAAAACGGTCTCGAACCCACAATCCAGGGGTGGGCGTATAAAATACCCTGGGTGGATTTACTCACCTTCTAGTCAAAGTGTGACAATTTTAACTCCCAGCTTACGACGAATCCGCAGAATACCCAAAGATCGCCAGTCTAGTACGGTCGCTGGGTGCGTAGGGACGTTAATTCATTAAGCTTACGTGGTGTCAGGCCCAATCGTAAGTCGACCTGGCGGGCGCGCGTTGACACACTGCATCACACCGTGCCCGTACGCACGCAATAAGGTGGTAAAGGCCGTTTAGGAGCGGGTACGGTTGCAGCCTTACCAACCTCCACCCGTTACCCTCTCCTATGACAGTCAAACCTGCAGTCGAGTGAAGAAACTAGGTTGTATCTCGTCTTCCCTAAACTGCAATAATAAGGTTCCCGGTTTAAAGGGAACGCACATAAACATATACATCGAACTTTCGACGACGTGAAAGTCAATATACCGTGATAATTCACTTTTCTATCCTCCTATTCCCTCGTGATCCGGACCCCCCGTTAGACGAGGTTCTCAAATCCGTGTTTGAGACCTTCACCATTTTAACAATTATTATAATATATTTACCTACACCTGCAGTACTATTTCTTATGGTATAGGTTTGGTCTTTTCTATCATTCATTATTAATCGTATTTATCTCAGTCTAGCATTACTATTGATCCGACTGTATCATATTGTATTTTATTTTATTTCATATATTATTCCATTTTCTTATTTTAGCTATTTTATTTTATTTTACTACTTTATAGTAAGTAGTATAGTATTTACAGTATTTACAGTAACTCAAGACAGTATTATAGTAGAATAGTACAATTTACTTTATTTTATCTTATTTCTATCTCTACTTTATTGTATTTATTTTAGTTTATGTCATTTTAGGACATTTACTTTTTATTTCAGTTTATTTTATTCTATTTTATTTTATTTTATTTTTATTTTACTGACATTACTATATTAGTTTACTTTACTTTACTTTCTTTTTACTTCATTTTATCCCATTTGCCGCTATGTCCCGATTATCGTGCAAGTGCATCCCACGGACATCTGTGGGTGCGTCGCACGTCAGGTAGGTTTATGTTAATCAGAGAGGGCCCGCTGGTAAGTAGATCAAGGGACGGCCTGGCCAACAAAGGTGAGTGATTATCACAGGAGGAAGCGACACCGATTGCCGGAGTTACCCTGGCTGATAAGCGAATTGACCTTCCAGGATACTATCGGCTGGTAAGGTGCGGCGAGGGCAACACCGGGAAATAATCAGGTAGGTAAATTTCACCCGCGGTAGAGGTATTGGTGCAGGGTATGATGTCGACGGCGGGGCAGGGTACCGAGGAACACGTCGGCGGTGGACAGTGGCGACGACGTAGGGTACTACCGCCGCTTTGCAATATACCTGCAAGAGAGATTAGACGTGCAGCGAAACTTCGCTGACGATATATTATTCAAGTGAGGGGCCAAAGGCCATAGCTGGTCTACCCTATTATGATACAGTTTTATTTACCTTATTTTATTTTATTTTACTTTATTTTTATTTTATTATTATTCTTTTTTGGATTAGTTACTCTCACTTTACTTTATTTTACGTTACCTTATTTTACTCTACTTTACTGATTTTACTTTACTTTATTTCCTGATTATACATGACTTTATTCCACATCTTATACTACACATTCATTTATTTATATAGCCAGTTTATACATTATCGCATATAGTCTATCCTATTCTATTCTATTCTATTTTAGTTATTTTTATATTTATTATCTTATTTTATTTTATCTACTTATTCTACTTTATTTCTATGTTTAAGTTATTTTATTTTACTCTTACCTTACTTCTGTTTATTATGGCTTATGACTTTATTCCCATATATTTTTCTTATGCTACATATTCATTTATATTTATTTAGCCAGCTTTATATACATTATCGCATTATTATAGTCTCATCCTATCTTCTAGTCTATTCTATTTTATTTATTATTTTTTATTATACTTTATAATTAGCTACTTATTTACTTTATTTTATTTTACGTTATTACATTTTACTTCCTACCTTATTTCTTGATTTCACTTGGGCGACTTTTTTCCCACATTTTATGCTACACATATCAATTTATTTATTTAGCCAGTTTATACATTATCGCATATAGTCTATCCTATTCTAGCTCCATTCTATTTTATTTATTTTAGTTTTGTTTAATTATCGCGTTAATTGACGGGTTTGAGAACCGTTAAGAGAATTATCTAATTTAACGTGAACCATAACTGAGGAGCCGTAAATTCCTCGTACAGTTTTTGCTTTCAAGTGTTGCGGCACACGACATTCCAGTAGACTCTCTGATGCGTAGATCGGTACACGGACCAATACAGGTTAGAAGAACCAAGGACACTCAAGTTTGTTTGCTCAGCTAGCCTCTCACGTGATCGACCCAATACCGTATACTTGGGATCGATCGTCGAAGATCCAATAAACAGAGAGGGTATCGAAATATTAAAATTGGAGAAGAGATAGATATCGAAGAGCAGGGATATCGCTTCAGCGAGAGTGGTGATTACCTCTCCCCCTGTGGCCGTGACTGCGGATGTCTATATTCGCTTCGAGATTCGAATTCTGGTCCTCGCAGCGAGCAGATCGACGAACGAATCTGCTCCGTTGCGACGAAGCTTCCCTGTAGATCTCCTCCGTGAAAAAGGGTTCTTCGAGAACAATTCTTCTCGAACCTTTCGTTGAGACTAATCGAATGCTGCGTCGCATTCGCACATTACAAATCGGTGAGTGCATTTTTCCAGCCCCCGATTAAGTGCGACTATATAAATCTCGCCAGGAATTCTTCACGTAGCGCTTGTGTTCTCTCGCGGCCGTGAGAGGCGCGAACTCCGAGGAAACTTTCGGCTCCCGGGTTTGTCGAGAGACTTCCAGTCCAAACAGACTGTGGAGGTTTTTCGTCTCAGCCACGTAAAGCGCTTCTGAGTTTCGCGGCCGTATCGAAGCGAATCGAGGAAAATCTCTCTGTCGTTCACGTACGTCGATAACACCAGGTCCCAGCCAAGGGCTAAGGCCTTCCAGTTTCAGTGCTGACGGCTCCACGGACTGCTGTGCATTTGACGCGGTCGTGAGAGAGACTGGTTATATCACGGACTGCTGCATTTGACGCGGTCGTGAGGCTGGACTTTCCAACGTCTCGCTGAACTCAGCGGTCGTCGGAAGTACAGTTTCAGCCAGTGGCTACGGTCACTTCAGTGACTGACCTTCACACGGACTCAAGCTGCATTGACGACGCGCGGTCGTGTGAGGCTGATTTTATCCACGTAGCGCTTGAGCTTCACGGCCGTGGAAGAGCAAATTGGTCGCACTGCGTACTGCTGCATTTGACGCGGTCGTGATAGACATTGAATTGGTCCGCACGGTTTTGGAATTCTTCACCCCCAGGGTAGCCTTTGGTCGATACCCGGTGGGCTTGCCGTTTTGTCAGGTCGGAGCTGGAGTGAAAAATCGGATTCTTCCCCGCTTCCGGACACGCTCAAGCTAACGCTCCTTGACCGCCAGTGTGTACGTACCTGTGCAAAGCAGAGCACCGCAAAAAGAGCACCGTGGTGTACGCCCTTAAACGTAAGACGTTCTCCGTGCGCCGTTAAGGGCTACACCACACCGCGCCTTGTGCGCATACGGAGAGCGGTGAGAACTGCTGCGTGGATTTGAGCAACATTTGGAGCCTTACAACCCCCACCTGTTGTCCATTCGCGTATGGCGGCATTTCAACGATCGCAAAAAGCGGAGAATTCTGAGAAATTAAATCTCTTCTTCCGCACTGCGATAGAACGTTTCCTCAGTTTACGAGAACGTTCACATATACAGTCTCACATAGACTTCGCCTAGTTCGCTGGACGAGCACGGTTCGATATTCCTGCTCCTGAGTGCGACTAGCACAGACAGAAGCGTGCGAAATAAAGCGAGACGGGCAACGCGACAAGCGTTACAAGCAGTATTAAAATCCAGCTTCCTTGTCTTCTTCCCTTGTTACAGACCAAACAACGAGGGGCTGAGGGTGAGCGGCAAGCCATAGGTCCCTTCTCCCAACGTCTGGCTGGACGTCGAGGGGTGGTTTTTTTTTCCTATTCTTTTTCTTTTGTTACTAATAAATCAAAGTTAAAATAATAAACGGCTTGGCCGCGATTGTTAATTGCCGAATTGCCGAAAATCTAAATCAAGTGCGATCAATTTTTAATATACTTTTTCCTAAAGTCCTTTCCCCTCGTAATCCGGACCCCGTTAGGCCAGGAAAACCCAGCATTCTCACAACATTTGTTAAAAAGTTGATACTTTTAACGAATGAGTCCGGATAGAGGTGTGGAGTATTATCGGGGAAGTGAATCGGACACAAATGGTTTTCTTTTTCGTCGGTCTTTAGGACTGACCTTTTATTACAAAAATAAAGTAAAGGATACAAAAAGAAAACCAACGAATAACTATAATAAAATAACGTGGACTGGAACAATAAGAATCAATCATTTGGCCTCGTTTCTGGCCGTTCCAAGGAGTGTTGCCAGGTCGTTCCTCTCTGCCAGCTTGAGGTAGGCCAGGATTCCTATGAACAGAAAAATCACAGACTATGTGTTAGACACACGTACACGAGTATACGTATCTTCGTCGCGCCTGCACAAATGTTTGCTCGCGCTCCTGGCTTCGTAATTCGAACGTAACGGAGCTTAGAGAATTCGTAAACTTTCGTAAATTACGAATTATAAAGTGGATCTGTATTTTGGCTAGGAAAAAGAATCTTCAAACTTCTTTTCTTTCGCCGATTCAGAGGTCGATTGCCCAGTGGACGGGGATGCAAGAGCCGAGGTTGGGGCGCTCCTAATGCAACTGTTTCCCTGCAGAGTATGCACTCCTGAGTTCTGTGCGTCGAGTCGCACTGCAAATGCAACGGCACGACCGTCAATCTGCGGCTTCTCTTTCACACGTTCCAACAGATTGACTTATTGAGCCGAGAGTTGCACTTGCGAAGCCCGACGCAAACACACGTTGTTCACTGTACACGAATGCACTACTCGATGCGGATACGTTGCAGCATTTTTGAACTACGCGGGGGCCTGGACCTACAATGACTCCGTTACTTCTCCGCACTGGTGCCCTCTAAACGTTACACCGGCGGGATCTGTAGAAGTAAGGAGGCGAAGACCGAAAATCACACGTCCTGAAATGGACGCCGACCTGACTACAGTGAGCCCACCTGAGGTACACCACGTAGGTGCCTCCTTTGCGTGCTCCTAAGCCGAAGCGGCAATCACATTGGACAGAAGTATGGACGGTAACCGCCGTCTTCTATATGCGGATTCAACGTTTATACGTTGGAATCGACCAAATTACCCTGCACGTGAGGGGTCAGTCCAACACCCTATTGGTGTATTCCTCGGAGCCCTCCAAAAATCTGCAGTAACTTTAATTGATTAAACCCCCGATCGAGATTTCCTCGAACGAGATTCAGGTGTGCAACTTGCACGAATCGGGATGCGAATCGTGTTTTCCAAGCAAAGGTGGGAATAAATTTTCCGACCTTTCGAGCAAGGCCTACTACACCCTTTAAATAGCAGTCTTTTTCGGCTTTCTGCAAGAGTGAGTTTCCTCTTAAATCGCGGGAGATTAACTTTCTGATCGAATATGATCGGGAGCCGATGCGTCTCTGCCCAGAAGCCGCCGTAAGAATGGTACTGGATTGACAGCCGAAGACGTCTCCCGTGGTACTTTACTGGTAGATCTCGTGGCGCTGTCTGGAATTTCGGCCGTCTCTCCTTGTCAGCATTATCGGCGCACTTACTCTCTCACGGTAATTGGACGTCACTTCAACACCGTTAGCAACACTCGAATCGAAAGGTATATGAGCCGTTACCGATATGCCAGAAAGAACTAATAATACACACGTTTTTCAATCACCGTTCTGCTATAATTAAATCTTATTAGAGATAATTCTCTGCTTATATTGTACGTTAACAGGATTAACGGGTAATTGCGGCAGAGGATAATCGCTCGGCATTATGTGCAATCTTAAACAACATTATTATCTTATTTTTATTTTTTATCTACTTATTTTACTTCTTATTTCATCTTAAGTTATTTTTATTTTACTTTACCTTACTTCAATATTACGGCGACTTTATTATCCACATTTTATGCTAAGTATATTTCATTTATTTATTTAGCCAGTTTATATATTATCGCATATAGTCTATCCTATTCTAGTCTATTCTATTTTATTTTTATCATCATTATATATTTTATTCTTGACATTATATCCTACACTCTAACTGGTAATATAGGCTAGATGTAGATATGATATGATATATGATATCACTTTAAGCAAAATTTCAAAATTTCACTCTCTATTGCATCTTACATTTTAGCGTATATAGTAGCTACAATGCTATTATCTTATATTTTGGTATATACATATAAAATGTCATCACATATCCTATGTGACTGGAGTTATAAGCTTGTACCACATCGCATATCTATCTTTAATCTATCTTATCTATTTTATCTATTTATCTGATCTATCTATTTTACCTTCTCACATACACCTTCATTCTCTATCCCCTATTTTTCTACACCTTTCTTTTTTTTTAATACTCTACCTATTTAAATCCATTCTTCCTCAACAGTTTAGTTTGCTTTTTACCATACTCACATCACTTTTAGTCATATCCGCGGTTAGTTAGAATCTACACACACATACATCAGTCTAGGTGTTAGAATATGGAGGGCTCAAATATTGAATTTGAGAACCTCGTCTAACGGGTGTCCGGATTACGAAATGGAGTAGGACGAAGGAAAAGTAAATCGTTTCTTTTTAATTGAGCGCGAGTTCGTCGATCTTCGACGACGCCGTTTATTTGAAAACTAAAGAATAGGAACAAAACAAACTTGCAAAAAGAAACTTGTAATAATTAATTCCAAAGAACATAAAAATATAAATCAGAAACGAAAATAAATGAAAAGAACTTGTAGTGGCCGTTTGCCGGATATTAATAATTAAAGAACTCGCTCTCTGTCGTCTGGCCATGAATCGTCGGCTGGCGTCAGTCTTTCTTGTAACAAAAGGACGGAACTTCTGGTGTAAATACACGGTAACGTTAGGTCACGCTTTCCGTCTCGTTCTGATGTTCTCGCGCTCCTAGCTGTGCTTGTCGCACTCAGGAGCGGGGATTCACCTTCTGCCGCTATGGCGTTACGCGGCGAAACAGGTGGACTGTGATTTCTTATGTGTGTGCGTTCCCTCTTAAACCGGGAAACAGCTGATTGCAGTTCTAAGGAAGACGAGATTATACCTCGATTCTTCCTATACTTGCGTTATCTTGACTGTCGTAGTGAAAGGGCAACAGATGGAGGCTTGTAAGGCTCCAAAATGTTGTCGAATCCTCGGTTTCTTACCGTCCTCGTGAGATCCGTCCTGTACGGGTGTGGGAAATGTACCTCTCGGTCTGCGTTCACAACGACTTTACGGTTAGCGTGTACGTTTCCCATCTGTTGCTCTTGGAGCGGTATTCCACGCACACGTTGGCGTATTTTCGAAATACCGCTTCAGCAGGTCGCCTCGATGCTGGACAATACGTGAGTTAAATTCCTGTAGCACCGACTGGAGGTGGCGGCAAGTCCACCCACGGAATACCACGTGGTCCGTCTAGGTGGGGTTTTAACCGTTCGACAGTCAAGGGAGGTTCTGTGGGTCAAACTGAATAACCTTTCGGATACGACTGATCGGTTCAACGATACGTATCCTTGTTTCCTCAGTCTTAGGTGGTTTTTACCACTGCTGCTCTTAGAAACGTTCTGGAAATAACCCACGAGATTCCTCGTTAGAAACGGAAGTGACGTTATGTACTGGGATGGTATCCCCAATCCGTTTAGGTACTGCACTTCTTTGCGTTTCCGACTCTTTTTCACTCCAGTTAAAACGTGTAGCGGAAGTATTTGCGTTACCGGATCGGACCCCAATCCGTTCTCGCACTGCACCTTCTTCTCACCACGCGTTCTTAACTGGCTCGGAAAGAACGACAAGCTTTACACAATTCTTTTTCTATATGAGATGTACGGAGGAGCGGGATCGTATGCCCATCTCAAGCTCTCTGCCGTTTCCAAATCAAGAGTGATATCGCTTTAACGAAAGTGAGAGTCAAATTCGGAGAACGATTTCCGACCGGCGGCGCTGTAGCCGAATTTGGAGTTTATCCTTGTCTATCTTTCGGATTGTCTTTCCTTGTCTATATTACTGCGTTTCCGAAACGTTAGCTTGAAATTCTGCGTAGTTTGGTCTGATCGCGTGATGCGTTTCGAAGAAAATCCGTATGTGACCGTTTTTGTATCCGGTCTTGTTTACGCGTAGCGGACATGAGCGCCGAACATTATCGAGTATGTTACATACGCAGAAAAACAATACCGGGTGACGAATAATATTCCTACTATTCTTGCACGTCGAATTAACGCGATATTTAAACACTTAGGTATTATATCATATCATAATATATATCATACCTTTTATCATACCTTCTACCTATACTTATTACGTGCCGACTAAGGTTTCTATTATTACAGTCTGCAGTACAGACACAGATATTCACAACATATGTTGCTGTGGTTAGTTAACTGCTTGCAGCAGCGGTTCTAGGCTAGTAAGACTGAGATAATTTTTAATAATAATTTTAATTTTAAATTTTATTATATTTCTTATTTTATTTTATATTTCTATTTTATTTCTATTCTTCACTTCTTTCTTACTTGTATTTCAATTCTAATTTAATTTAATTTTATGGGTACTCTATCTAAAGTAAATAACCTTGGTCTCTATCTAAGTATTTTGATTATATTTCGGTTATACTCACACACTCTTGGCATAACTATATATTACATGTACTTTATACTTATAGTTTCCTTAGTTATTCTACTTTACTCTTTACATTTTCACTACTTTTACTTTTGCTTCTGCTACCCCAGAGAGGTCTCTTCTTTATTTTATTTTATTTCATTTATTTTTGATTTTTTATTTTATTTTATTATCTTAACACTCTTGCACACACACGTGCAAAAGTGTGCACGATAAATATGGGACACTGGTCATGGACTCTCAACTGCAGTGTTAGTGAGTAATATACACTCCATACACACACCGGTGTCCCTGGAGTTGGGGACACAGGGTATGGGGTATGAGGACAAGGGGGCCCATAGGTATTGGGGGGGTCCTCAGACCAGGACGATCTAGTGAGTATATTACCAGTGGGGTAACATGGACCACGGCAAAACGGGGCGACGGTGGAGCCAGCAGGTATGCCACATGGGCCTAACATGGCTTGTCTTTGTCTTGTTATATGTCTGCGTGCAGCGCGATTAGCTTTTAGCTTAATGTGTGTGCTGTTCTTGTGATGTTATATTGACGAGGCCAATTGGCTGAACAGGCATGCGAGCCCAAGGGGGTGCTACCCTTCTACACTGCGAGCCCCTAGGGGTTTTGCGACACGTACCCTCAACCTGCGGGTTAGGGTAGTGTTGACGAAGAGGGTGGGGGTGAATGGTACCTCCCCATGGTAGGCTACTCCGCCTGCAGGAGGATACCCCGGAGGGGTCACCAGGGGTGGCTCCTCCGGGAGGAAGAGGGTGTCGCTGCCGCCGCGCAAAAACATCGGGCGGCCACTGCCCCGGGAGCGAAGTAATGTGTTACAACAATGCCGCCCCTTCGTGGGAGCACAGTGTGCGGCGGAGGGGTTTTAGTCGGTAGGAACTGGACAGTACCCGGGGTGTCTTATGCAAAAATTTCCTCCGCTTCAAAAAAAAAAAAAAAAAAAAAAAAGGTCTGGTTAGGACTGGGTTAGACTGGTTAGGTGACGCAGTCCATGCCCCGGACGCAGTCATGCCCCCGGCCACCAGCTCCCGAGCCGCCGGGGGTCCAGGTACTGCGGTCGGGCGTCATAGCAGGACTCTACGCACTCGGTGCGTTCTCGCCCGACGTGCCGGTGGCCACCCGCGCCAGAAGACGGCGCGGTGCAACGGGAGGCAGAGGTGGTGGGTTTGCGCTGGGAATTTTCCCCTGGCGCGCAGAACACTCCGCCGGGCCATCGCAACTGCGAAAGCCCAGGCATGAGATGAAGCTTCTGGCTCTCTGGATGCAAATCCATGGGGGCGCCCGTATCACAGAGAGCGCCTCGACCCCCAGCTGCTCGGGGAAAACGATCAGCGTGTACTTCTTTCCCGGTCGGGGAGAGGCGATCACGAGTATCTCTCCACCCCGCCACAGCCGGGCCGCCAGTTTTGGTGGTCCGACGACCTGGGGGTCTCCGAGGAGGAGCTAGCCAGGGCCGTCCGGAGAATGGTTGCCAAGAAAACGGCACCATAACCGGACGGCGTACATGGCAAGGCCTGGGCTATAGCGGTGGGCGTCCTGGGTGCCGGCCTGGTGCGCGTCTTTGACGCATGCATGCGGACCGGCCAGTTCCACTTCCGTATGGAAGGTGGCGAGGCTGGTCCTCCTCCACAAAACCAGTGAAGCCCGCGGACACTCCATCCGCGTTCCGGACCCATATGCGTCTATTGGACGAGGCTGGAAAGCCCTCCTTGAGCGCATCATAGTGGCGCGTCTCTCGGAGGGGCACCTGTCCCGCGTCGGCCCCGGATCTGGCCTGACCGGACAGTTCGGCTCTCCGCCGTGGGGGCCTGCTCCACGGTCGACGCCATATCGACCGTGCGGACCTCTGGCGGAATCGGCACCTCCCGCGTGGCGTTGGCAGTCCTCGCTTGGACTATTGCAAGCAACGCCTCTTAATACGGTCTCCTGGGGGCGGATAGGCCGGGCACTCCAGTATCACCAGAGTGCCTGCCTCATCTATGCGTGCCGATCGATCGGGGACTACCTGCGGGACAGGATAGTCCACAATACCCGGGTCGGAACGGGATGGAGCAGAGAAGCAGTGCACCGCGGCGTTCCACAGGGGTCGGTCCTCGGGCCGTTCCTGTGGAATCTTGGCCTACGACGCAGTGCGTTGCGGGCTGACCTCCCGCTCGGCGTGTCGTTGCGTGGCTGCTATGCCGACGACACCCTCGTGATAGCCGGCGGGGATACGTGGAGGGGGCCGTGGGTCCCTCGCGGGAGGATGTGGACGGCACGAGTCGTCGCCGAAGTACAGCGCCTGGGTGTTACGTCGTGGCAACCAACCAAGCAAACCGAGACCATCTGGCTGTGCAATCGGTCAGTGGTCGCGGGTGCCGCGCCACAGGCGTCTTCTACGGGTGGGCGGAGCCCAAGTCGGGGTGGGGCGACGGATGACGGTATCTGGGCCTCACACCTGACAGCTACTGGCGTTTTCGGGCATCATTTGGGGAGTGTTGGGTCTCCCCGTATTGGAGGAGGCGGCAGCGGCCGCGTTAGGCCGCATAATGCCTAATCTGGGTGTGGCTCCAACCATGGCGGCACTGGCGGCTGTATATTTGGGAGTCGTCCGGTCCATGGCACTTTATGGCGCGCCAATATGGGCCGGCGGCTTTGATGGCGAATCGGCGGGGCATCCGTGCTCCGGGCCGGTTGCAGAGGTTGGTCGCCATCAGGGTCGTGCGAGGATACCGCACGATCTCTCCTACACAGCCGCTGGCACCTTGCTGGCGGGTTCCTGGGCGCCGTGTCACCTGCTTTCGGGGCGAAACACTGGACGCAGAGGTGTATCAAAGCTTCTGTCGCCCTTCGCCAGCGGGGCGTGGACCCGTACGGTGAGGAAGCCGCCACGGCCCGGAAGCCAGGCGTCGACGACGCGTGTATTGTCGGTGGCTGGTCTGGTTAACCAAGCCAGACCCGGGGGACGATGGCGGCGCCGCGGCGGTCCGCCCAGTGTTTTCTGCCTGGGTGACCTCGTAGCTGGGGTATGCTCCACTCTACCGCCTCGATTACAGGTGCTGACCGGGCACGGATGCTTGGTCAAGTACCTGCATCGAATAGGGCGGGAGGCGACGGCTGCGTGCCGTCATTGCGAGGGAAGGGGACACCGCGCAGCACACGTTGGAGTTTTGCCCAGCGGCTGCGCAGCGCGGTGTCCTCGTCGATGTGATCAGCGGACCTCTCGCTGCCGGCCGTCATTCGTGCGATGGTCGGCAGCGAGGCGGAGTGGGCGGCCATGGCCTTGTTTTGTGAACAGGTCATGGCCGCGAAGGAGGACGCCGAAAGAGCGCGTGAGGAGGGGGGGGGGCCGTCGGCGTCGCCGCCATTAAGCCCCCCCGCTGCTCCCCGTGGCAGGGGGAGCGCGAAGGGGTCGGTGATGTGGTTTGCGGTGTGGGGTGAGGGGCATTGTTCCTCTGTCCCCGCCACACTCGGCCAATCACCGTACCAGGGGCCCGTGGCAGGCTCCATTTTCGGGGCGGCAGTGTTAGCCGGCCTCGCAGCCGTGGCCGCGATCGGCTGGGGCCCTGGTCGCGGCTAGTAGTAACGGTACGAGTGGGGCGACGTCGCGGGTGACCGCGTGGCGTCGCCGGGGGCAATCAGTTTATTTGCCCTCATTGGGGGAGGAGAATTACATCTTCTCCTCCGTGAAGGGCCTGTAATAGGTAGTTGCGCCAACGGGGTAGTCGCGGTGGTATCGCTAGTTTGGTTCCCGTGACTACAACCATATAAAGGGCGCAGGCGGCCACCGTGGGGTTTTAGCCGGTAAGAGTCCGGCACTACCCCGGTCTCCCTAGAGGCCGGGGTGTCCATGGAGGATCTCCCCACGTTAAAAAAAAAAAAAAAAAAGGACTCTCTCGTGTGATGTAGGAGCGAACGGTCGTGTCCTCGGCGCTCCGGACAAGGGCTGTATTTCGGGGGAAATAAACGGGTTGTATTTCACGGGGGATTAGGTGAAAGGATTGGGGGCTAGTAATAACGTGAGGGAAAAGCTGCGGTGATATCTGCCGAGAAATCGGAGATATTAAGGTTTTAAGAAGTGAGGTGCATTATGGCGGGACAAAAAGTGACAGTTGTCGTGACAGTTTGAACTTTGGAGCGAGTCACACGCGCTGTGTCACATGAGGCGGCGACGGTTCTTGCGGGGATGCCGCCCATGGATCTCCTCGCGCGGTCGCACGCGATGATGTATCGTCACCGCGTCGACCGTCGCGCGGGGGTGGGGCGGTCCCGGGTATGCAGGAACCTGCTTGGGCCGAGGTGAAGCGCCAGGCCCGGCAGTCCGTGGTGCACGCGTGGCAAGAGCGGTTGGCTCTGCCTACCGCGGGGCACCGGACAGTCGGGTTGCTCCGGCCACTCCTATGTGAGTGGCTGGACAGAGGCCATGGAAGCCTCACTTACAGGATGGCACAGGTGTTCTCGGGGCATGGCAGCTTCGGGAGATACCTGTGCCGGATAGGGAAGGAGCCGACGGCGCGTTGCTGCCATTGTGACGCTGAGCAGGACACGGCGGAACATATCCTCGAGGTATGCGCTGCATAGGAGGGTGAGCGCCGTGTCCTGATCGGCGTCATCGGGCGGGATGTCTCGCTGCCGGGCATCGTGCGCGCCATGCTAGGCAGCGAGGAGAAGTGGAGGGCCTTGGCCTCCTTCTGCGAAATCGTAATGTTGCAGAAGGAGACCGCGGGAAGGGAGCGCGAGCAGCAGCGGCGCGCTGAGGCTCGCGCTCGTTTGGTGGCGAGAGAGCGTCGCCTGGGCGTCAGGCGACGCGGGCGGCCCTCGGCGTGGCGCATGACTCCAGGCTGGGAGTGGGGTCCTGATAGGAGCCCCTCCCGCCATGTGGCGTAGGGTCGGACAGGATGGGATGGCACTGCCTCAAGTCCGGCTCAGGCGCACGGAGCGGCTCCCTCGGTGGCCTGGTGCGGCCATGAGCTGCCGGCCTCCGAGGGTAGAAAGGGGTCGCGGCGGTTGCGTGAGTTGGGGCCAGATGTGGCCTCGTCCTGCCGCTATGAGACAGGGCGATTACCGGGGGGACCATCTGTCCAACCGCGGGTGGGCGCAAAGCGCGGGCACGGCGAGGATACCGGAAGTATACTTCGAGCGATTCCCGGTATCCTCCCAAATCGTGCGGAAGGGTCACCGTGGGGTTTTTAGTGGGTAGGTCCCGCGCCCGGTATAATGGGCGCGGGGAATTCCACACCCCTCCCGCCTCTCCCCAAAGAGGTGGAAGAGAGTCTTTCGAAGATTTTCCCCACGAAAAAAAAAAAAAAAGAGTCACACGTGCTGAGAGGATCGAGGATTGGATTTGTTGCTGTTTGGCTGCAGCGGATTAGGCAGAGCGAGACGGGACACGGCAAACGAGTGAGTACCCTGTGGGGGAAATCAATGAATCTGACAGTTTTATTGCCGTGACACATCTCGTTTGATAAAGGAGGAAAGATGGCGGGTAGGCATAGGATAGAGGTATGCGCAGATTACGCGATGATGTCATCGCGCATGCCTCGCTGACAGGGGAAACAGACAAACAAAACAGACGATAAATTCGAGGAAAGGCGGTCTGTCCTGTAAGGGGGAAGTCGGGCGTGAGGCCTCAGGCAAGGGGCAAGACATGAAAGGAAGCCGGGAGGCGGTTTTTGCCGGAAAACACGATATGCACCGGATTTTCCACTCGCGCGCGTATGTCTCACCTCACGGTCACAGGAGGGGGACGCTGTGCCGTCCTTTTCCGGTCGTGGCGGGACGGACGTGTTTTCACGGCTCACATACACTGCACTGCACTACGCGGGTATTGGGGGCGGCGCGGATCCTTGGATGAGTATCTTGTCCCGTTTCTGCCAAAATATCGAAATCGACCGCATGGCATAAGAGAGATATGGCCGACGGAAGTGACCTGGGGTGGAGGTGCGTGCGAGCTGCGAGTTGCTGGCGCTGCGGGATGCCAGAAGATGGCGGCGCCATGCTTTTTATTGTTTGTTTATATAAATTTCCTCTCTTAATTACACTTATTTATTTATTCTATTTATTCACTTACTTATTTATCAGTATACATTTACATATAACTTCACACAGTCATTTAAATCTATCTATCTATATTTTATCCTATAAATGAATAACTATTACTTTACCTCTTGTATTTATTTATGTATTACTCACTGTTAGAATATGGAGGGCTCAAATATTTATTTGAGAACCTCGTCTAACGGGGGGGTCCGAATAACGAGGGAATAGGTGGATTGAAAAGTAATTGTCACACGTTTTATTTTATTTTCGTGTCTTCGAAACAGGTCGACGACGACGGTTATTTGCCTGTAAATGCCCTGCTATTGGCGGTGTATGGCGCCTTCTCGCTTCTCGCAGCTCTGAAACAAAAAAGACGGAACTAGGTGTAAATACTCGGTAACGTTAGTCACTCTATCCGTCTCGCTTTATTTCGTACGCGCTCCCGATTGTGCTTGTCGCACTCAGGAGCGGGAAACTCAGCCGCCGCGTTACGCAGCTAAGCTAGTGGACTGTATATGTATGTGTGCGTTCCCTTTAAACCGGGAAACAGCTGATTGCAGTTTTGGGGAAGACGAGCTTCAACCTCGTTTCTTTCCCGACTGCTGGTTTCGACCATCGTAGGAGAGGGTAACGGATGGAGGTTGTAAGGCTGCAACCGTACCCGGTCCTTGGCCCTTTACCACCTTCTTACGTGCGTACGGGCACGGTGTGGTGCCGGTTTGCCAACGGCGCCCTTGGGTCGACTTACTATTGCCTGACCCCACGTTGCTTAATTAATCAACGTGCTATGGAGGTTCACGGGATGGGGTTGCATTTCACCCCGTTCCGTATTGAACGTCCTGTACAAGTTCACGGTATTGGATTGTCTTCCAATCCGTTCCGTATTGAACTTCCTGTACAAGTTCACGGTATAGGATTGTCCTTCCAATCCTTTCCGTATTTGAACTTCCTGTACAAGTTCACGGTATAGGATTGTCCTTCCAATCCTTTCCGTATTTGAACTTCCTGTACAAGTTCACGTTTACAGCTGTTTTTTAAATAATAAAAATGGTTGGGGAGGTTCACGGTATAAGATTGTTCTTCAATCCGTTCCGTATTGAACGCCCTGTACAAGTTCACGGTATAGGATTGTCTACCAATCCGTTCCGTATTTGAACTTCCTGTACAAGTTCACGTTTACAGCTGGTTTTTAAATAATAAACGGGTTGGGGAGGTTCACGGTATAAGATTGTTCTTCAATCCGTTCCGTATTGAACGCCCTGTACAAGTTCACGGTATAGGATTGTCTACCAATCCGTTCCGTATTGAACTTCCTGTACAAGTTCACGGTATAGGATTGTCCTTCCAATCGTTTCCGTATTTGAACTTGTGGTTCCCGTTTATGACTCTTTGTGGTTTAAATTGTAAACGGGTTTTGTGGAAGTATTGACGTTACCGGATGGGTTCCCTAATCCGTTCTCGTTCTGCACTTCCAACCCACGTTTACAATTTCGTCGAAAAGTTCGAGTGACTCGAAACTATTCGAACTTCTTGGAAGTTACGGGGAGCGGGATCGTATTCCCATCTGCTCATGGGCCGATTCCAAATTAAGAGTGACGATCTAGCACGGTTTGTCAAATTCGAGGGGAGAATCTCCGACTAGCGGCGCTTATATCCGAATTTGAATTCGTCTTCGTTTAACTTATTACCGTCGTACCTTCTCTTTCTACATGCGCCGAGTCGTTAGCTCGAAATCACGCGTAGTTTCGTCGATCGCGTGATGTTTCGAAGAATTCCGTATGTGACAGTTTTTGTATCCGGTCTTGTTTACGCGTAGCGGACATGAGAGCCGATCATTCTCGAGTATGTTACATACGCAGAAAAACAATACCGGGTGACGAATATTATTCTACTATTCTTTTTATGCTTCGACTTCACGCGATATTTAAACACTCACATTTTATCTTTCTTTGCACTTTCCGGTTTTCTGCACACACACTTGCAACATTATATTATAACTATACATATATTATTCTTATTCTTTTATTTTATCTTTATTTTATCTTGTATTTTATCTTTTATTTTATCTTTATTATGTTATGCTATGATGAAACAGACGAACGATACTTTCACCTGGTAAACGTAACCCGGCACAAAGCTCAGAGGAAATTCCGTTATCGCGAAATCGAGGCTGGGTTTTGCTTTTGTTTATCCAGTGTGGAAGATTAGGTTAGACTGGAGGTAGAGAGAGGCAATGCAATGCAGATGCCTTCCCGTGTCAGTGCTTTTGACCTGGTGTAACGCACTAGCTCACTGCACGGGCACTAGGAGTTAGCGCAGACCCACTGTGATCTGCGGAAACAAATTTAATATAACAATATAACAATATATAAACGTAAAGACACCGCACGAGGTAAATGATCAAAATGGCCGACGGGCACTAGTAAGCGGAAAGGTGCGTGCGCCGATAAGGTAGTACGTCACCGCGCCTGCGCATCTGGGGCAAGATGGCCGTTCTTGTCCTGATTCAAATCACCAGTACGAATTACCACCGAATATCCCACTGTCACTTTTCTGTTTTCACTGGAAATCACGATGCTCTGTCATCATTTATAACTTACCTATCTATTAACTATTACTTCTTTATTCTCAGTGTACCATTTTACCTTACCTACTACGATATTAAATACATACATATCACAGTTTTCTTTGTTTCTTTCTTTTTCTTTGTATCGCCTCTATAGGCCCACAGTTCAGAGATATTACGGGGTAAACGTTTTCTGGATAGGAAATAACAGGAGAAAGAACTCGTCTCGGGCGTGTTTTTCCGGCCGCAAGAAAACAGGGTCGCGAAATAAGGGGGTTTCAAGGGATGGGGTATACTACAGGGCGGCACCTCGATAACGAACACGAACATATACACGACGACAGACAGACACATTTCTTAGCCTCTGCACAACCACATCCACACTTATTAATACACTCACATACACAGACCCTGTGCCAGGCCGGAATGTTGGGACAAGTAAACACACGAATATTCAACTTGAAAACCTGCAAGAAGTGAACAAGGGGCTAAGGGCGGGGTCTTACACATACCGGACCGGTCGGGGCCTGGCCATCCCGGCTGGATAGCTCGGCCATTAAAAATAATGAAATGGACAATGATAAAAGGACTATGGTTACCGGATCAGGGGACTTCGGACCCCCAGATCCCGGCCTGATGGTTGGCGAGCGGGAAGGCCGCCACAGGTTGTTATTATGCGACTTCCCTGCGCACCTGGTGGACACCGGGCCGGTGCGCAAGTTCCTGCGACCGGGAATGGGAAAGGGAAAGGGTAAAAATAGAACGGGATGATACGGCTCCCAGACTGGAACGGACACCGAGGGAGAAACGAACTCGGAAGTCTTCCGAACGCCTACTGCAGAGAGGGTGATCTCCAGGATGGGGAGTGGGAAGTAGGGGGGAAATCGACGAGGGCCAGGAGCCCAATCCCGCCGATTCTGGCCCCCCTAGAGGGTTTCGAGCAAGTGACCATCTTTGCTCGGGCCCCGCGGGTCGGGAGAACACCGCCGAGACCCAGGATGAACGACGAGGAAACGCAGGTACTTTCCTCAGACTCGGGGGGACAGGCGGCAAAAAAGACCAGTGCCCCAAAGCAAGTGGGGAAATTTTCCAGTGGGGAAGTAAGGGCGAGCCCGAAGGCTGGATCGGCCGAGAGGAGGGGAAAGGAGGCGAGCAGGACCGAGAATTCGGCTAGCCGGCCGGAAACGGGAGGGATGACAGAGGTCAAGGCGGCAGAAAGGACGGGGAAAAGGGATACGGACCCCAGGAGAAAATGCCGCGCATTGATCGGGAAACATCCTGGCTGAGATGTCAAGGGTTGACGCAACTGGAGGAAAAGATCTGCCAGCTGGAGGAGGAGCTGAGAGAAATCTCAGAATACCTGGGGTCTGACGAAAACGTCAGTTTCTTCTCCTCCTCCTGCAGGAAAAAGGGTCGGCAGGTGTGAGGGCATTATCAGGGAAATACGCGGGAATGGGAAGGCGAGAAGAAACCTCAGTATCATGGCTGCCAGATACATCCAAGGTGAAACAGGCATGGAGAAAAAGGACGAGCGGATCTCGGTGGGGGTAGGGGTCCAAACGGACGGGAAGGGGGAAGGAAAGGATGTAGCCTCGCAGACTGCGGAACCATCGGGAGGTGGGGCTCTGAGCGGATGGGGCAGGGAGGCTCCAAGGGGGCATCGACCACTAAAAGGAAGGGGGGTACGCCGCCGACGGACTCCAGGAACCCTGACGGAGTCAGAAAGATCAGGAGGAGATTCCTCGCGGCGGGTGTGCCCGAGGAAGCAGGAATCGGGAGAAGAAATGGGACGGAAGAGCCGGACAGCAGAATAGGGGAAGGGTTGCTGGAGGAAAGAGCAGACTTCCCCTCCCTTCCTGCCAGCTGCGGCAGGAAAGGAGGCGGGAAAGGTGGGGACAGGCGACCTGCTCCCGAGGGCTGGGAGGGTCAGAGGCGGGCAAGGAGAAAGGAGAGGGAGAAGAAGGACACTGGTGACCCGGGACGAAAGGCTAACGGGGGTGGACCTGACCGTGGACAGGTGGGGGGAACTACACCAGACCCCTAAGATCTCAAGGGCCCCCGAAACGAAGCGATCACCGTAAAGGCCGCGGGGAAAACATGCTCGGAGGTGTTTCGCCCAATTGCGGGGAAGATGGGGGGAAAACTGGACGGGGTCCAAAAAGTTCGCCGTACACGCACAGGAGACCTCATCCTAGAGCTAGGAGGGAGCGGCGGGCTGCCGCGACCTCGGAGGCCATCAGGGAGAAATGGGGAGGAGTATACGGTGAGGCGCTCACCCTCAGGGTAGAGATCGAGGTCAGGGACCTTGACCCGATCGTGCAGGGCAAGGACATCCTGGCGGCGGTGGCCGCGCACTGTGGCAAAGAAGGGGTATTCGACGCCAGGGTGAAGTATATAATAAAAACATTCGTCTGGGGACGACTGGCGGTAGACGAGGACCAACTCAGATGGACTCAGGGAGGAGGCTATTCTAGGTAGCCTAGAATCAGGATCGGATTCACCGTTTGCCGCCTGGCGGGTTGCACCGGAAGGCAGCGGTGCTTCGGATGCCTGGAGTTCGGCCACATAAGGGCCTGCTGCCCGCCGGGAAGGGGGCGAATCTGTGCCACAGGTGCGGTCAAGAGGGACACGTGGCGCGGAGTTGTACTTCACCCCGTCCTGCGTCTTGTGTAAGTGTAGGGCTCCCGGCCGGAAGCCTCGGACACCTGACGGGCTCTGGGTATGCCCGGTGTACCGGGAGTACCTACGAGGGGTGGGGGTGAACCGGTACCTTCACGGTCTTACAGGTAAACCTGAATAGGTGTAGACTGGCCCAGGACCTGCTGTCTCGGACGGCCGACGCGGTGTGGGCGCACGCTGTACTGGTTTCGGAACCGTACAGGGTCCTCCCGTGCTGCGGGTGACGTCACGGGATCGGCGGTGGGTAAGACGGGTATCAACGGACTGCGTCACGTGACCGACAGTGAAACCGTGGGCTGGGGTTTCGCGGCCGTCAGGATAGAAGGGATAACGGTGTGCAGTTGTTATTACTCGCCGAGACTGGGACCGAGGAACTGAACTAGTTAGGGCCAGCTGGGGTCGAGTTGCTGCTGGGGGAGACTTCAACGCCAGCTCACCCGCGTGGGGGTCCAGGTCCTTCGATCCCAGGAAAGGGTGGTCTCCCAGGGGTTTTTGACAGAATGGGACTTGTCCCGGTCAGGACCTCCGGGGCACACCTTGAGAGAAATGGTCGCACGTCCAAGATAGACATCTTGGCGTGCGATCCGGCGACGTTGCGTGTGGTGACGAGGAGCGAGGTCCTTGAGACATTCTCCGCGTCGGACCACAAATACCTACTGCATACCGTGGGGTGAGGGCCCAGATTATGCCCCCGCGACACAGGGGTGGTTGGAGGGTGAATACCTTGAACGAGAATGCGCCTCGAGACCTTCGACCGGCTCTCGGCTGACCTCCGGGCGCCCTTCTGGGACGAGGAGGAGATGGAGGTCCTTCCTGACTCCTGTGAGGGGGCATGCGCTGCTAGCATGGAACCCCGCAGGCAGGCCCCTGTGGCTCGCCGGTTCAAAGCTTGGTGGAACCCGGAAATCGCGGAACTTCGGCGGCAGGCAAATAGATCTCACAGGGCCTACCAGAGGGCAATGAGACGCGACAGACCCTGACCGGGGTCCTCCGGGACAGTCACAGGAGGTTGCGGAAGGCCCTCAGAAGGGCTATAATTAAAAGCAGGATTGCTGCATGGAGAAGCCTGTGTGGGCAGATTGAAGGGGACGTGGGGTAAACCCTACAAGGCGGTAATGAAGATCGTCAAGCCCTGGGCGGATCCGCCGGTGCTTTCGGTGGAAAAAGCCTGGGGGTGGCCGAGGCGTTGTTCCCCAGGGCCACTGGGGAACCCCTGCCCGTGGCTTCGACCCGGGGTGGAGGCGGCACTCGGTGGTTTTGAGCCAGTGGTACCCAAAGAGGTCGTGGAGGCTTGCTCGAGACTGAGGGTGACTGGCCCCGAGTAGGGACAATGTCCCTGGAAGGGTGGTGGCGGTCATTATTCGAAATAGGGCCGAGAAGGTGGCGTGCCTCTTCAACAGCTGTCTGTTGAGGGGGCACGTCCCCCACAGGTGGAGGGAGCAGAGGTTGGTCCTTATTAGGAAGGAGGGCAGGGACCCTGGGTCCCCTTTCCGCCTATCGGCCCCTCTGCCTCAGCGTGTGGGCAAAGACCTTTGAGGCGGTCCTTAGGGAAAGGCTGATGGCCGCCATCGGTCCTGACGGGTTTTCGGACAGCCAATACGGCTTCCGAAGGGGACGAAACACGGCTCATGCCCTCGAAGTGGTCGTGTGGGCGGCCAGAGCGGCGAGAGCCAAGCGTAGGTTCTGCGTTCTGGTCGCCCATGACGTGAGAAACGCCTTCAACACCCTGAGGTGGAGGCATATCCTGGAGGCAGGTGTGGCACGGGGATTCCCGTCGTACCTCATCAGGATTCTGGTGGGGTACTTCAGGGACCGCAGGGTGTGGTACCACACTGAAGAAGGGCCCAGGTATATAGTGGCCGAGATGGGGTACCGCAGGGCTCGGTGTGGGCCCTACCCAGGAACCTTGCGTACGACGGGTTCTCAGGTGCGACCTTGCGCCGGGATGCCGGATGGTGGGGTACGCCGACGACATCACCCTGGTTGCAACGGCGGGGACGATCGGGGCTCTCGAAGAGCGTGTAAACCACTCCATAAGGGTTGTTATGGAGTGGCTCGTTGCGCATGATTTGGAGATAGCACCCTCCAAGACGGAGGTTTTCTCCCTGAATAGGAAGAGGATTGGGGTCTTCAAAGTCACGGTCGCGGGGGCAGAGGTGAGACCCAGCACTCAGATAAAATACCTGGGGGTCACCTTCGATGGGAGCCACAGTTTTCGCGTCCACGTGGAAACTGTGGTTTCTAGGGCGGTACGAGTTATGGCGGCTCTGGCTCGTATTATGCCAAACATCGGGGGACCCGGACAGGCCAAGAGCATGTTCTACTATCGGGTGCTGGAGTCGATCCTTTTATACGCCTCCCCCATTTGGGCGGAGGGACTGGATATCGAGGCCAACAGGAGGAAGCTACGAAGGGCCCAGAGGGCGGGACTGTCCCGGGGTAAAAGCTTATTGCACCGTGTCCCTGGATGCCCTAAATGTGCTGGCGGTGGTTCCACCCATCGAGAGGGTCATAAAGGAAAGGGCGGCCCTCTATGCTCTGGAGAAAAGGGCGATGGAAAGGACAGAACGAGAGACTGAAAGGGAGAGGATTCTTGAGGGAACGTTACAGGAATGGCAGCGTCATTGAGAGAGAAATGCCTGAAAAGGCCACGTATGGGTGGATCCCCAGCATACGTGAGTGGGTCGGAAGGAGACACGGTGTTACGACGTAACACTACCCAGGCGCTTACCGGTCACGGATGTTTCAACGAGTTTAGACATCGGATCGGTAAGGCTGCCTGTGGTATGTGCTGGTACGGCTGCGGGGCGACAGACACGGCGGAACATACACTTTGTGAATACAAAAATGGGAGGAAAAAGGAGGGAGCTGGCGGAGGCCCTTAGAGTGGGAGGGTCACTGTCGGAGATATGGGGAGGAAGATGCTGGAGAGCAGCGATGACTGGGAAATGATCCGGGTGTATGTCACCGAGATCATAAAGGAAAAAGAAGACTTCGAGAGAATGATTGACAGAGTCGGCGAAGGGGCCTCCCCTCTGCTCCCACCGCTGTCGCCGCCGTGGTAGTTTTGCCACCCGGGAGGAATGATCTGGAGTGACGAACGGAGCTGCCAAAATCTAAGTGCATAGTGCCCGCGGATTCGTGGCCCGTGTGAAACGGCGACGTGGTATTGTCCTGTTTTGCTGTGTTTTGGCGGGTTTTACGGCTTGAGTTTATTTATTTATTTATTTATTTAATTATTTATTTATTTATTTATATATTTATTTGCCCTTTTTATTTTAATTTAGTTATTTATTTATTTATTTTTTTTTATTTTGTCTGGCCAATCTTATATTTATTTACGGCAACTATCTATCTACTTTGTAGCTATCTATCTATCTATTTATTTTATTTAATTCAGCTATACCTCTACACCTATACACACACATTTGAGCTGATTTGATTTTTAGCATCTTGTTTGACTGTGCTTAATAGACGTGTGAACGCGTACCTGTACACCCATGGCCCAAAACAACACCCCCTTATGGGCTATTAACCGGCGAAAGGGTGCCTCGGTGCATGTGTCATTGCCAGGGGGACTCTACCCCTCCTTGGGCTCGTCACTTTTATTCTCGAGTTTGGGCTTTGTTTTTGTTTTGTTTTTGTTTTGGTTTTGTTTTGTTTTCAGATCTACACCTGGAACGGAGAAAATTAAAATTATTATTATTAGTTGTTTCTGTTTTACCTTATTTTACCTTACTTTACTTTATTTTTTATTTTATATTTTATTATATTGTTTAAATAACGCGTTAATTCGTTGTTAAGAAACGGCGGTTAAATTCTCGCGTGATCTATAGAAAAACACATTTCTTATACGGTGTTGTCCTCAGTGTTCGCGACATTCCAGAGCCTTCTCTGCGTCGTAACCTGCTTCGGGAGCAATACCGTGTAGAAAACATCCAAATTTACCTTCGATAATAAATCACGTGATCGGCTCCAGTAACGGTTCCATGAGAACCGGTGTTACTACGCCGAAATAACAGAGAGGATTCAAAATTAAAACGAGACAGACAATTTCCCTCTCGCGATCGCGATAAGAGGGTCTGTCTCTAATCACTTGCTATCTGGTTCTCGACGAGTTCGCTTCTTCCAAGCCGACCTAGTCCAACACCGCGATCACGGTATACGCGAAATTAAATTCGTTTAATCGTGTAGTTACACCACAGAACCGAAACGGAACGAGATTAAGACTGTGGTAAATTCGAAAGAATTAACCTAGTCGGATTTCGTACCTCACGGTTTCGTGAGTTTAGTGATCGTTGTGTGTACAGAACCGTTCTGGGAAAACGCAGTATTGAAACAGTTTACAGTGAACAACCGGTGGCTGATCATAATCGTGTGTGCACGTTAATAGTGTTCGATTGTCGCCACCGTTGTGTCGATTGTTTCAAATCAAAAAGCAATTTCCATTATTAACAACCGGTGGCTGATAACAATCGTCGTAACATTTAAATAGTGTTCGATTGTCGCCACTGTTGCGTGGAAGGCACGTACCGCTGTAATCAGCTGTCGTGCAACGAGAACCGAGGAAAAACTTCTCGGTTTTCCTTGAACTTTTGTGCGATTCAACCACTCGGATAGGGCCTTTGACGTATACCCTGAGTGGGATTGTCGTTTCCGAGGGTCGAAATCTCAGTTTGAGTACCACCCCATAGGGGCCTTTATTCGGCGCATTCCTGGGTGCTCTCGGCTGAATTCGATTAGCTCGAACGTCGGTCACTCATCACCAGTGTGTACGGACACTCGGTGTAGAGCGACGTTCAAAAGGGCGCTGTGGTGTAAGCACCTTAACCTTCAGACGCTTCTAGCGCAGTTAAGGGCTTGCATCACACCGGTCCCGTACGGACCAGGAAACGACACGGAATCACGGAGTGGACAATTTTGAGACTTACAACCTCCAACTGCTGTCACCTCCAGCCAAAATTAAGCTAGCAGCAGTGGGAAGATCAATGCTCAAATCTTGTCTTCCCATCTGCTGTTATAAAATTTTCCAGAACTCAGTCGAACGTTTCCTCGATCACACGAGAAACGTTTAAGTATACAGTCCACTAACACAGTTGCGTATCGCTGTGAAGGAATCCCGCCCTGTTTATCATAAACAGAGACAGGAGCGTGTGGATTGACGCGAGTCAGACAACGCGACGAGCGTTGTCACCTATTTTTCAACCAAATTTCGGTTTCTTTTGTTGCAGAAGACCGAGACGAGAGCCGTAGTGGCCTGAGGCACGGCCCGGTTTTCTTTGGTGGTGGGTTTTTTTTTTTAAATATAAACTTTCTTATTTTGTTTGATTTATTATTTTTTTTTTTTATTATTAAATTTCAAATTTTAAAATAAAGGGCATATTCTACGAGACTAGGCTACAGAAATTTAGAAGTGTAACATTCACTTTCCCACACATTCCCACTCCTCGTAATTCGGACACCTCGTTAAAGGTGAGAGTGACATTAACTCGCTCCTATTTTAACAATATTTTTTTTTATATTATTACTTCATGAGGTTTTTACTTTTACTTCTTCCTGACCTCAGGATATAAGGCGTTTCGCTTTCGCTTTACATGATAGCCACGTTCTTTAGTATTTGCCTCATTACCACATGATACATGTTTTCATTTGCACGGCAATCTCTGGCTTGTATTAGTCTTAGCCCAGGTCATGGACAGGGCCCACATTTTAGGTACGTTCTATCAATCATTCACTTGGTCGTTTTCGGTTATATCATCTTGTTTTGTTTTCTTTTACCCACTGACCTTATTTCTTATTCTTATTTCTACTTTTACACAAATCTTTCTATTTTTACACAAATTTTTACTACAATTATATAATATTCCTTTTCTATCTATGTATGTTTAAATAACGCGTTAATTCGTTGTTAAGAAACGGCGGTTAAATTCTCGCGTGATCTATAGAAAAAAAGGGGACATTTCTTATACGGTGTTGTCCTCAGTGTTCGCGACATTCCAGAGTCTTCTCTGCGTCGTAAGCTGCTTCGGGAGCAATACCGTGTAGAAAAAATCCAAATTTACCTTCGATAATAGTCACGTGATCGGCTCCAGCAACGGTTCCATGAGAACCGGTGTTACTACGCCGAAATAACAGAGAGGATTCAAAATTAAAACGAGACAGACAATTTCTCTCGCGATCGCGGATAAGAGAGTCTGTCTCGAAAATCACTTGCTATCTGGTTCTCGACGAGTTCGCTTCTTCCAAGCCGACCTAGTTCAACACCGCGATCACGATATACGCGCAATTAAATCCGTTTAATTGTATAGTTACACCACAGAACCGAAACGGAACGAAATTAAGACTGTGGTAAATTCGAAAGAATTAACCTAGTCGGATTTCGTACCTCACGGTTTCCCGTGAATTTAGTGATCGTTGTGTGTACAGAACCGTTCTGAAAACGCAGCATTGAAACAATTTACAGTGAACAACCGGTGGCTGATCATAATCGTGTGTGCACTTCAATAGTGTTCGGATTATCGCCACCGTTGTGTCAATTGTTTCAAATCATAAGCGATTTCACTTTAACAACCGGTGGCTGATAACAATCGTCGTAACATTTAAATAGTGTTCGATTGTCGCCACTGTTGCGTGGAAGGCACGTACCGCTGTAATCAGCTGTCGTGCAACGAGAACCGAGAAAACTTCTCGGTTTTCCTTGAACTTTGTGCGATTCAACCACTCGGATAGGGGCCTTTTGGCGTATACCCTGAGTGGGATTGTCGTTTCCGAGGGTCGAAATCTCAGTTTGAGTACCACCCCCATAGGGGCCTTTATTCGGCGCATTCCCTGGGTGCATTCCCTCGGTCACTCATCACCAGTGTGTACGGACACTCGGTGTAGAGCGACGTTCAAAAGGGCACCGTGGTGTAAGCACCTTAACCTTCAGACGCTTCTAGCGCAGTTAAGGGCTTGCATCACACCGGTCCCGTACGGACCAGGAAACGACGCTGAATCACGGAGTGGACAATTCTTGAAGCCTTACAACCTCCAACTGTTGTCACCTCCAGCCAAAATTCAAGCCAGTAGCAGTGGGAAGATCGAGGCTCAAATCTTGTCTTCCCCATCTGCTATTAAAAGTTTCCAGAATCAGAGTCGAACGTTTCTCGATCACACGAGAAACGTTTAAGTATACAGTCCACTAACACAGTTGCGTATCACTGTGAAGGAATCCCGCTCCTGTTTATCATAAACAGAGACAGGAGCGTGTGGATTGACGCGAGTCAGACAACGCGACGAGCGTTGTCAAGTATTTACAGCCGAATTTCGGTCTCTTTTTGTAGCAGACGACCGAGACGAGAGCCGTAGTGGCCACAGACCACGGCCAGGTTTTACGAGCCCGCCAACGGGCTCGGTTTTTTCCTGGCGATTATTAAAAATATAAATTTCTTCATTTTTTGTTTTATTTAATTTTGTTTTTTTTTATTAAATTTCAAACATTGTAAATACACGGCCTAGTCGATTGACTAGGCGAAAGAAATTTACAGTGTACAGATTCACTCTTCCCACACATTCCCACTCCCTCGTAATTCGGACTCAATGTTAAAGGGTGAGAGCGATAACAACTCGCACCTATTTTAACAATGTATTTATTACCTTTTGCACAATACTGCAGTTTGTTTTGTTTTATTTTATTTCATTTTACTCTGATTGTTCAAATCACATATTCAAAGCCTTGGTGTAACCGCTGGCAGTTTGTCAACACGGTTTGACTTTGGTGTCAAACCGTCACACCAAACAATTTTATAAACCAGGAGCTCGTCAGGCTCCTCCCGAAGAGGAAGCGAAGGGAGAAAAATAAAGTACGTTACAAAAAATTGATATCCGAACTATCCTCAGTTCAGTGGGCCAGTTTTTTATCCTTCCATCGAATCGGTGTGCTAAACATAGGCCGAGACGATACAAAGTGGTCCTTCGAGCCGGATTAACCGCTGTGACTGTGTCTGCAAAAGTTCGGATGTGCTCGCGTAAGGAGTTCGGTGTGAGCCATATTAAAAATTAAGACTATTGGTTTCTGCCGTGACCTTCTTGACTCGCTCCCGCTCTACAGTTGGACGGAGACCTGTTAGGACCGTTACAATCCGCTCCTTCGCGCTGTTTCGTTAAAAAAAAAAACTCAAGTTTCAAAAGTGTGACTTTATCCTCCCCACGCCTACCCGCGTGTGTGATTCTAGCGAGGTCATCGCTGAACATTGTTTGATTCTTTGAGGCTAATTACTCGACTCGAGGGCTCATTTCGAACTATAATCATGGCCGAAAGAGCAGAAGGCCTTTTTATACAGCAAGTCACCACGATTGCCGCGATACGACGAGTGATCGTGAATTATAAGAAACTCCCGAAGGCTCAAGTTTCGTTGGCCAGGGCAAAAAATCGAAAGGAGAATTTGGAGAAACTATGGACGAATGCCGTGCAACCCACCAGTTGATACTCCAGTCCACCAAAGCGGAGGACCATAAGGGCATCTCCTACTTCAAGGACAACACTTTTCTCGACGCGGAGGACGCCTACTTCGACGCTTCGACTTCCTCAGCGACGCCATCGCCCAGCTGGACGTCGGTAGTAAAACCCAGTCTGATCAAAGTAACGTTTCTATTTGTCACGATTCTGTTGCCTCCGCATCATCGCAATTACCGCGTCTTTCGCTTCCGAAGTTTTCCGGAGACTTCAATCAATGGGGAAACTTCCGTGGTTTATTCAAATCATCTGAAGCGACTTGTTTACTCAAACAAGTCGCTCACGAACATTCAAAAACTACATTATTTGAAAACTAATGTAACCGGTGACGCGGCACTCTTAATAGATAATATAAACATGTCCGACGAAAGTTACGAAGCTGCGTGGAAATTGCTCGTCGACGAATACGAAGATGAGACCGCTCTCATTAATTCGCACATTCATAAATTTATTAGTTTGCCGTCGATGAAGACCGAGCTTGCGACAGAGCTCAAGCGTTTGCGAGATACAGTCACTTCCTCCCTTACCGCGTTAAAAACCTTAACCGCGCCGTCGATTCGTGGGACGATCTTTTAGTATACTTGATTGCGCAAAATTTTCGAAACGCACCCGCGACGAATGGAATTTGCATCGTGGCAGTTCTAAGAAATATCCCACATATAAGGAAATTAACGAGTTCATGACTCTTCGCATACGCGGTCTCACCGACTATCTCGCCGCCAGCGACAGCCCGTCGTATTAAAAACAAAGTCGTTTTCGACGCTCCTAGGAATCGATCAAGCGTCAATAACGTCTCGGTTGTTAAATGTGCTGACTGTTCCGGTGATCATATGCTCTTTAAATGCGAACGATTTAAAGCTAAGTCCCTGGATCAGCGAGTTTCATTTGTAAAGCAAAATAGACTTTGTTTTAATTGCTTACGTTTCGGTCACCTTACTTCCGAATGCAAAAGTACGAACCGATGCTTTCTGTGTAAGCGAACTCATCACCTCGCTTTTGCATCGAGCCGCTACCTCTCTCAACAAGACGACTAGCAACGTATCGGTAAATGAGTCCGTCGACAAAGCTAATGCATCCGACGCTACAAACAAAGAGTTTCCGGCGTCAGTGCAGACCGTCTCCTCGTCCAAATTCACCTTCCGAATACGCTATTGGCTACCGCGTGGATAGTGCTCCGTACCGCTGAAGGTCGTGCCTTCAAACTCCGCGCGTTGCTAGATCAAGGATCTTCATTTCCGAGTCGGTCTGTCAGTTAATGCGTACGAAAAGACATCGGGCGAGGCTTCAGATTCAATGCTTCGGGGAACAATATAGTGGAGTAGCAAAATCACGCGTACTCGTACAGTTAGAATCTTGCCATAATTCTAAAATATCCTTTCCGCTGTCCGCGCACGTTTATCAACGCATAACTTACGCTGGCTCAAGAGCGCGCCTTGACTTACAATCTTGGCCGCATCTACGCGATTTGCCGTTAGCAGATCCCAACCCGTTATGGCCACCCGATTCACGTCTTAATCGGTGCTGATGTATACGGATCGCTTTTACTGAACGACCTTCGCCAAGGTCCAGTCGGTACTCCCACTGCTCAGCTCACTGCCCTAGGATGGATTATTTCCGGACCAACTGGGCCACGTGACTCCCGTCAGGAATCTCCCTCTCTTGTCAATTGCGTATCTGCAGAAGAGTTAGATTATTCTTTGCGTTGTTTTTGAGAACTCGAGGAAGTCCCTTCAAGACCCTCGCTTTCCGAAGAAGACGAAAAATGTGAGCGTTTTTTCACGATACTCATACTCGATCACCTCAAGGACGATATATCGTACGGCTCCCATTTAAGAGTACACTCATTCGATCTCGAAGGATCGCGGGAAGTTGCTTCCCGTTTTACGCCAATTGGAGCAGCGGTTGCTCAAACAACCGGATCTCGAGTCTCAGTATCACGATTTTTTATCGGAATACCTTTCCATGGGTCACATGGAAACAAATTGAAGAACAAGCCTCGAACATCTCATCAATATACTACATTCCTCATCACCCTGTAGTGCGACCGTCCAGTAGCACAACTAAGCTTAGAGTCGTATTCAACGCGTCCGCTAAAGCTAATTCCGGACAGTCGTTAAACGACTACCTCCTGATAGGTCCAAAACTGCAGCGAGATTTAGCAGCCCTTATTCTACGCTGGCGGCTATTTCGTTACGTATACACTGCCGACATCGCAAAGATGTTCAGACAAATCCGAATCAATCCAGCGGATGCTGACTATCAGAGGATATTATGGCGACCGTGCAGAGACCAGCCTATTCTTTCGTACCGATTACTTACCATGACGTATGGTCTCGCTTCCGCGCCATATCTTGCTATTAAAGTCTTAGATCAATTAGCTCTCGACGAAGGCTCCAACCTTCCCGCCGCTACTCCTGTTGTGCAAGATTCAATTTATGTCGATGACGCTATTTTTGGTGCGGACGATATTCATACTTCCACGAAATTCGTAGACAATTAATCGAACTCCTGAGTCGAGGGGTTTTCAACTGCGCAAGTGGGCCGCCAACGCGGCTGAACTGTTAGAAAACATTCCTCCTTCCGACCGTGAATCAACTTCCGATCATCCACTCGGTGAGGACGAGTCTCAGAAAGTTCTCGGTGTCACATGGAACCCTTCCGAAGATACTTTCCGATTTCGCATCGACTTTGTTTACCCGCGAAAGGTACTAAAAGAAATATACTCGATCGTTTCAAAGATATTCGATCCATTAGGATGGGCCTCCCCGTGATTATTGTGGCAAAATTAATGCTACAAGAGCTTTGGCTCCTAAAGAAAGATTGGGACGACGAAATTCCTGTCGACCTTTGTAAAAAATGGCACGAGTATTGCGAACATTTATCACAATTAAGGGAAGTGAGAATACCTCGCTGGACCGGCGTGCGAAACAATAATGTCGCGATAGAATTACACGGATTTGCCGATGCGTCACATCGAGAATATGCTGCCGTGGTTTATTTAAGAGTCCTTCACTCTCTATCCGAAGCTCAAGTTGCATTGCTGACGGCAAAAAGTAAAGTAGCTCCGCTCAAAACCATAAGCATTCCGCGCTTGGAATTAAACGCGGTCGTATTGTTAACGCGCCTGCTCGAGTGGACTTTGTCCTCCTTAAAGTTTCAATCCCCCCGCGTCTACGGATGGACCGATTCTACGGTAGTTCTGGCGTTTTTTTTTTTTTTTTTTTTTTTTTTTTTTTTTTTTCTTTTTTTTCTCGTGGGGAAAATCTTCGAAAGACTCCCTCTCCACCTCTTGGGAGAGGCGGGAGGTGTGGATCGACTCCCGCGCCCATTATAACGGGCGCGGACCTACCCATTAAAAAACCCCACGGTGACCCTTCCAGCAAATGATTTGGGGAGGATACCGGGAATCGCTTGGAAGTATACTCTCCGGTATCCCTCCCCGTGCCCGCGCTTTGCGCTCACCCGCGGGGGGACAAACGGTCCCCGCGGTAATCGCTCCCACGCCTACAGCGGCAGTGACGAGGTCACATCGTCCTGCCGCCATCCGGTCCCGGGCCAGGCCCAGTGGCGGCTGGCGAGCCCCAACTCGCAACCGCCGCGACCCCCTCTTCGACTTCCTCGGAGGCCGGCAGGCTCATGGCCGCACAAGGCCACCGAGGGTGTTGCCTGTGCGCCGGACCCGGACAGGAGGCACTTTCGCCACCCCATCCGGTCCGACCCTGCTGCCGCCTTTCGGCGGAGGGGGGCTCCTATCAGGACCCCCTCCCAGCCTGGGTCATGCTCCACGCCGAGGGGGGCGCCCGCGTCGCCTGACGCCCAGGCGACGCCTTCGCCACCAAAACGAGCGCGAGCTTTCCAGCACGCCGCTGACGCTCGCGCTTCCTTCCCGCGGTCTCCTTCTGCAACATTACGATTTTCGCAGAAGGAGGCCACGGCCCTCCACTCTTCTCCTCGCTGCCGAGCATGGCACGCACCATGCCCGGCAGCGAGACATCTCTGCCCGGGATGACGCCGATCAGGACACGGCGTTCACCCTCCCATGCAGCGCATACCTCGAGGGTATGCGTTCCGCCGTGTCCTGCTCAGCGTCACAATGGCAGCAACGCGCCGTCGGTCTCTTTCTTATCCGGCACAGGTATCTCCCGGAAGCCGCCATGCCCCGGAGAACACCTGTGCCATCCTATAAGTGAGGCTTCCATGGCCTCTGGTCCAGCCATTGGCCATAGACTGGCCGAACAGCCCTCCGACTGTCCGGTGCTCCCGCGGTAGGCAGTGAGCCAACCGCTCTTGCCATACGTGCACCACGGACTGCCGCCTGGCGCTTCAACTCGCCCCCAAGCAGGTTCCCTGCACACCCGGACCGCCCTCACCCCCGCGCGACGGTCGACGCGGTGACGATACATCATCGCGTGCGACCGCGCGAGGAGATCCATGCGGCAGCATCCCCCCCCCAAGAACCGTCGCCGCCTACATGTGACACGGTCCGGTACCCGCGGACGACCCCTTAGAGCCATCCGCCTTCTGCACCCGACGCAGCATAGTCATGCCGGGGCGCCGGGAGGCCGCCAGGTCGTCTGCCCAGACGGGGGCCGCGTATAGACCACCGGGATCGAACCATTGCCACATAGAGGCGGCGAACTCGGCCCGCCGGGCCCCCCAGGTTGGGCAGAATCCGGCCCAAAGCCCCGACCATCCTCTCCAGCCGGGGGACAACGGTAGTTCTGGCTTGGCTAAAACAACATCCGTCTACGTGGAATACCTTCGTCGCCAATCGCGTGTCCGACGTTCAGACTCGTCTTCCGCAAATGACGTGGAAACATGTAAGATCTTAAGATAATCCGGCTGATTGCGCGTCACGCGGCATCTGCGCCTTCCGAACTACAGGCAGCTCATAAGCTGTGGTGGTCCGGACCGGACTGGTTGTTCTGTCCGTCCGTGTTTTGGCTGGACCATAACCTCTTCTTCGAATTCAATCGGACAAAACACGCGAGAGACCTCAAGTTATCTGAATCTCGCAAATCATACGTTCGACCACGCGTCTCCGCTTGTAGAATGGGACCTTCCTTCTCAATACTCGATTTTCTGACTCGACTCCGTCGAGTTACGGCGTACATATTTGGACGATTTACTCTCCAAAGAACGCGTAAAAACTATAGTTCCGCTATCCCCCGTATTCACGGTCGTTGACTGTCGACGAAATACGCGCCGCTTCTCTCTTTGGATGTCCTATGTCCAAAAGAATCACTCTTTAACGCCGAACTTAAATTGCTTAAAGAGCAAGATGCCGCTTCGCAAAATCTTAGCCGCCCGCTCATTTCATTACACCCAGTCATCGGGAAAGACTCATTAATTCTGGCTTGGCGGGCGGCTCGAGCACTCAGCTCTGAGCTAGCGACGAAAAACACCCCATCGTATTAAGCCGTGAAGCATCGCGTGTCCGGAACTTCTCTAATCGACCATGTGCACAAGCGCACTCCCTTCATTCACGGAGGCATCCACTTGACTTCCGCTCCGTTCTCAGGCAACAATATTGGATAATATCGAAGAGATCCTTAGTTCGCGGGTACATACATCGTTGCGTAACTTTGGTGTTCGCCAGAAAGCTCAATCAGCTACTCAGCTGATGGGCGCCCTTCCAGACGCGTTCGAGTCAAACCCTCTGCTCCGTTTTCTACATACCGGTCTTAAGACTATGCCGGTCCAATTAATATACTTCCAATCGTTGGTAGAGGTCAGAAAACCAGAAAATATTATATTGCGGTATTCATATGTCTTGCCACCAAAGCAGTGCGCATCTCGGGAACTTGTCGAGGACTGTACCACACCTGCGTTTTTAGCCGCTTTTAAAGAGATTCGCCAGTCGCCGCGGGGCTTCCCCACGTTCTTGTACTCCGGATAACGGTGAAGTTAAATTTCCGAGGTGCCGATCGCGAATTACAACGAACCTTCCATGCTTTGATCGCAGATGCACTCTCTCAAGAGTTTGTTGGGCGATCTGACGGAGTCACGTGGAAGTTTATCCCACCTTGCCGCCCGCATTTCTGGTGGACTCTGGGAGGCGGGAGTAAAAAGTGTTAAGTATCATCTGAAGCGAGCAGTGGAGCCTGCATACTTTGTCTCAAATCGAGTTCTCCGCACCGTATTAACAGTGTCAAATCGAGGCTTGTTTGAACTTTCGCGCCCGATGTCCGCTCTTACCGACGAACCCACCGACCTGGGTCCGCACTCGACTCCCGGTCACTTTCTTTCTATTGGTCGACCTATTGTACAGCGGTTCCAGAGGAATCTACGTTAGATATTAATCCGAAGAATAGGCTCGATCGATGGCAGCATGTCCGCAGAATAAGCGAACAGGATCTGGCGTTCCTGGGTCAGCAGATTATCTCCACTCGTTACATCAACGTCGGAAGTGGCAACAGGAATGCGCCAACTTGCGTTTAAATGAACTCTCGTCATTTTAAAAGATAGTTCCCTTCCGCCATCTAAATGGCAACTCGCGCGTATCACTCGATTGCACCCTGGTTCGGACCAAAGCGGTTCGTGTCGTCACCGTACGCACGGTAGACGGCGAATTGAAGCGACCAGTAACGCAGATCTGCCCGCTCCCAATTCCAGTGTCGAAATGAGAGTGCGATCTAAACGCTGCGAAATAATTAGATTATACATATTCGAACCTTCACTTTTTGTGATCGTCTATAAGTTAATGCGTTGTTTCAAGCTCATTATATATTGACTTGCTTATAAATTCCGTTAGTCATTAAGTCATAATATTATGTTACTGTTAATTATTCTATTCTTGCGTTCCTTCGATGCGCCTGTAAAATGTATGGCGTCGCATTTGATTGCTCAGCGCTCCTAATGCTTGCGAACCATACAGTAAGTGAATTTCTCGACTTCTTCATTTACGAACTCATATACACCGTTTCCGTATCTCCTCGAATGCGAGGCGGGCGGTCTGTCTTCAAATCACATATTCATAGCCTTGGTGTAACCGCTGGCAGTTTGTCAACACGGTTTGACTTTGGTTTCGTTCCGAGACCACGCCTGAGTTCTCGCCGTACTGTTTTTCTTACCCGGCCGGCGAATACGAAAATTTAACCGCTCGCCTCGCCTCACAGTCTGCCTGGGAAGTGCGAGCTCTCGATCTCACACCCAAACAATTTTATAAACCAGGAGCTCGTCAGGCTCCTCTCCCGAAGAGGAAGCGAAGGAGAAAATAAAGTACGTTACACAAAATTGATATCCGAACTATCCTCAGTTCAGTGGGCCAGTTTCTTTTATCCTTCCATCGAATCGGTGTAAGCAAACATAGGCCGATAAGATACACTGATCTATAGCCTTATTCGGCTTTAGTTTATCTTACTTTACGCTACTTATTTTATTTATTTATTTATTTAGTTATTAACTTACTTATTTAGTTATTTTAGTTATTTTACTATTTTATTTTACTATTACTTCATTTTATCTTATCTAATTATTTATTTATTTATTTCATTTTACTTCTTTGTAGTATATATCTTTGTATACTAGCTTATTTCTGATTCGATTTGATTTTTTATTCCCACCTTATACTTTTATTCCCCTAAATAATGATGGCGAAAATGAGAACTAGGGATAGGTGAGATTTTCAGATGGTGGCCGTCGGTCGGTGAGGGAATCGACGGTAGGTAGAGAAGAGATAATGAGGCGACACACCTTAGTAGGGGTGTGTGTACCGACGGCTGGAGAGTTACCTGGGCCGGCAGGACCGCCCACCCCAGGGAGTTACCAGCGGCCGGTCAGGTGCAAGAGGGCGCGCACTGAGAGGGGTAAGTACACGCCAAGCTCGACGGTCGGTGTTATGCCGCTCCCATGTGCAGTGTTGACTCGCCGGTAAGTTTGCAGGCAGCGATTTCCTGCGGACGACCTGGCGGTATTTCCCTCCGGCGCGCATGACTATGCTGGCGTGTCGGGTGCAGAGGCGGATGGCTCTAAGGGTCGTCCGCGGGTACCGGACCGTGTCACATGAGGCGGCGACGGTTCTTGCGGGGATGCTGCCCATGGATCTCCTCGCGCGGTCGCACGCGATGATGTATCGTCACCGCGTCGACCGTCGCGCGGGGTGGGCGCGGTCCCGGGTGTGCAGGAACCTGCTTTGGGCCGAGGTGAAGCGCCAGGCCCGGCAGTCCGTGGTGCACGCGTGGCAAGAGCGGCTGGCTCTGCCTCACCGCGGGGCACCGGACAGTCGGGGCTGTTCGGCCAGTCCTATGTGAGTGGCTGGACAGAGGCCATGGAAGCCTTTACACTTTCATAGGATGGCACAGGTGTTCTCGGGCATGGCAGCTTCGGGAGATACCTGTGCCGGATATAGGAAAGGAGCCGACGGCGCGTTGTTGCCATTGTGACGCTGGAGCAGGACACGGCGGAACATACCCTCGAGCGTATGCGCTGCATGGGAGGGTGAAACGCCGTACGTCCTGATCGGCGTCAGGTCGGGCGGGGATGTCTCGCTGCCGGGCATGGTGCGCGCCAGGCGGCGTAGGGTCGGACCGGATGGGGTGGCAGTGCCTCTCCTGACCGGCTCCGGCGCACGGAGCGGCACTCCCTCGGTGGCCTGGCAGGCGGCCGCGAGCTGCCGGCCTCCCGAGGTGTAGAAAAGGGGTCGCGGCGGTTGCGAGTTAGCTCGCAGCCGCCACTCAGGACGCGGCCCTGGGGACGGATGGCGGCAGGACGATGTGGCCCTCGTCCTGCCGCTATGAGACAGGGCGCGATTACCGGGGACCGTTTGTCCCGCCAGCGGGTGGGCGCAAAGTGGGCGGTGTGGCGGGCGGCAAAGCGCAGCGTGGCACGGCGAGGATACCGGGAAGTATACTTCGAGCGGATTCCCGGTATCCTCCCCAAATCGTGCGCGGGAAGGGTCACCGTGGGGTTTTTAGTTGCAGGTCCCGCGCCCGGTATAATGGGCGCGGGGAATCGCACACACCCCTCCCGCCGCTCCCCCAAAAGGAGGTGTGGAGGAGTCTTTCGAAGATTTTCCCCACGAAAAAAAAAAGAAAAAAAAAAAAAAAAGGGGCAGCGATTTCCCGCTATCGGTAAATTATCTGGCGGAAGTGTTAAATACCACAGCTTGATATCAAATCACAGTTTTGGTTTTAGTCTCATTGCATTTTATTTAAATTTAAATTTTATTTTTAATTTTATTTTATTTTATTTTATTTTTATTATATTCTATTTTATTTTAGTTTATTTTCTATTACTACATTTTATTTATTTTATTTAGTTCCTTCTAATGATTTTTTTTTATTCTTTCTCTTCTTTTCATTTCATAATATAATATTTTATTTTGATTACCTGTTTTCTTTTCTTTTCTATCTTTTCTCTATATCTCTATCTGTATTCCCTGGATTTTACTTTATTTTATTATAAATTTTATTATTTGATCTCACCTATTTAGTTTTCATCTTCCAATATCTTTATTTAATCACTGATATAGTACTATACTACTTGGTAATTAAATATTGTATTTATTTAACTTAGTCAGCTTTACTGGTTCCTATTTCTATTCTTCCTTTTTGCATTTACTCTTGTCATGTATTTTACTTATCTTATATCTCATCTATTATTTGGTTACTATTTAAACATACAAGTTTCTAGTTTCTATCTTATTACTCCATTATTGCAACAATATATTATATCTATACCAGTACCATATATATGAGCAACGTATATTTGTAGTATATTTATTTATATTTTTTATTTATATTATTTATTTTTTTATATTTATATTTTGGCGTTTTTCTACCTACATACATGGTTTTCTCATGCCACAAAGTATATTCTCAGCCTCCCCGGTCTTAGGGGACTGATGTCTCCGTAGTTCTTTTAATTCTTGAATCTACATCACGTTTTGTGTATTTCTGCGTTATGGTTTTCAGCATATTTTACTGTCTTTTCCTTTCGTTCAAATCTCAGTTTATGTAGTATGTTATACTTTTTCCACCTTGACTGATAATTAATTTTATTCTTACTTTCACTTATTTTCTTATCTTTACTCATCCATTCATTTATTTATATTTTCCTTAGTTACCTAGTATTCATACTGTTTAAATATCGCTTAAAATGCGAAATTTAATTTAAATCCGAAATAATTCGTTACCCGGTTTGTTTTCGGTTACGCGACCGACCAGGAAGATTCTAGGTCGACGCGCGTCCGCTATTCAAAATGTTAGAGTGACAGAAAACACGGTTCTCGAGGTTTTCTGCAAAGTCACGCGAACGATTAATTAACGTTCAATTTTGAAACAAGCGGTTCAAACGCCCAGAGTTTAGAGAAGGTACGAAAATTTATAATAGACAGAGACGATTGACGAGAGACACGGCGACAGCGCCGCGTAACGGAAGACTCTCCCACTCACGCGCTCACTTTTGGCAGCTCGTGCTCGTCCGTCACTGCTATCAAACTCACTGCCACGAGCACTTCGGTATCCTGGAACACGCTCAGCAGTTTTAGAATAAACGAATAATCTGAGCAACCCGATCCGAAAGTCGAGCCCTTCTTCGACTACCCTCGGAGTTGCAAAAGAACCATTCACAAGTTAGCGTATCGAGCCAGTCGGTACCCGACCGAGCTCTAAAAAAAGACTTCATAAATTCGGAATAGGCTTGAAGTAATCTCGAGTGCTTCCGGGGACACCGATCCATAAACAGGTGTGGGAAGAACTCCCTGCGAGTGGACCATCAATCGTTTCCCAGGATAATAGAGGGCTAAGCTCATCCCAATATATAGGTGCGAGGTTTTTCGCATTCTTTCTTAGTGCACGACTCCATAATCCAGGTGTGGAAGAAACCCTGAGTGGAATCATCGTGCACTAGAGGAACGAGATACAAATTCCGTCCTCTCCAATTGGCTGTCAGAAACGGCTTCTCGGAACCCACCATACAGGAGTGAATAATTCTGGGTGGATTTTGCCGTCTTCCAGTCGAAGCGGGACACTTTTTAAACCCCAGTAGCTATCGGCGAAAGCTAGGACACGTTCAAACATCTCCAGGAGTACGGTCCCTGTGCGTAGGACGGAGCATCCGACAAAGCAACGTGGTCTCAGAGGCCCCAACCGTAAGTCGACCTAAGGGGCGCGTTGACAAGCCTGCACTCCACACAGCGCCGTACGCACTTACGGAGGTGGTGAAGGGCCGGGGACCGGGCTTAAAGGTTGGAGCCTTAAAACCTCCCTCCTATCACCTTTTCCTGCTTCAGTAATAATTTGCAGTCCTAATTTGCATTCTTTAAATTAGACGAGCAGAAATCTCTTACACGAAAATAATAAGCAAGCGATTCCCGGATTTAACGGGAACGCCTTCACACATACAGTCCACTAGCTTAGCTGCGCATCGCGGCGGCTGAGATCCCTGCCCTGGGTGCGACAAGCACAGACCAGACGAGCGCGGTGAAGAAGAAAGTAAGACACACAGCGTGACCTTACGTTCAAAGGTGTTTAACGCCTATTCGTGTCTCTTTTCTGTTACAGGTTTACCAAACAGGATTAACTGCAGATATGGCGTCTGGCCGGGCAAGACAATTATATAATCTCTGTTTCCCAATGTATCAAAATAAAAGGCTTAGTCGAGACATTCGACTAAGCGAAAGTTAAATTAAAATCTGTATTCTTTTTCACGACGTTCCTTCCCTCACGATCCGGACCACCGTTAGGCGAGGTTCTTTTAAACCTACCTCCCTAACATAAATGAATGATTGAAAAGACCAACCTATACCAGAAGAAATCGTACTGCCTGTGTAGGTGCTTATATAATAATAATAATAATATAATATATAAATGAATAAATAGGTAAGTAAAATAAATTGGTAGGTAAGTAAGTAAGTCAGTAAATGAATGCATGATGGGAGTGCATGATGGGAAATTTTATAGCATAATGCACGTATAGTATAGTATAGTAACAAGGTGAAAGCATGTGTGCATAAATGAAAGAATATATATATAGTATTAATAAGTAAAACAGTAAGACCATAAATCAAGATACATAAATATATAGGTAAGTGGAGTGTATAACAATACATGAAAATAAATAGTTATATATGTATGTAGGGTGGGTAGAACTTAGAATGAATAATATATAAATAAAATAAATAAAATAAATAAAATAAAAAATAAAGTAACATATAAAATAAAATAAAATAGTAAATAAATAGGGTAATGAATAAATTAATAAATGAATAAATAAAATAAATAAATAAATGATTAAAATAAATAAATAAATAAATATAGATGTATAACACACTTATAGATGTATATAAAAACAAACACTTATTCCCTGGGCCCTGACGGGAAAACCTCGTCGTGTCCACACAATTGTCACTTACCCCACAGTGTCAGCCACAGGCCCACCGGGCGGCAAAGACTACCAAGGGGGCGTGCAGAGGAGGAGAGGGGGAGGGAGGCCCCTTCTGGCCGGGCTCGGTCAATCTCTCTCGAAGACCTCCTTTTCCTGTAGTACCTGCGTTATGTACAGCCGTGCAGCCTCCCACTCAGCACTACCCTCAATCAACATCCTCCCCCATTTCCTTTATCGAGACCCTCTCGATGCCGAGGGTCACCGCCAACCCCTCCTTCTCCTCCCACTTTCTGCACATAGCGAGCGTATGCTCAGCTGTGTCCACCTCCGCCTCTACAGCCGTACCACACCACCCCCCACAGGCCGCTTTACCGATCCGGTGCCTGAATTCGCTGAAGCAGCCGTGACCGGCCAGCGCCTGTGTGTGAGGTAATAGGTGGCGGGCCCAGTGCCCCCCCTTCCGACCCAGTCCCGAATGCAGGGGTCCACCCAAATGTGATCTCGTCCGGCGCAGTGCACCTCCCAGTGTCGCTGCCAGGTGGACATTGCTGTCTCTTCCCGTATCCTTCTTCTTTCTCCTCCTCGTGCTCGGCCGTGCTCAGGCACCGTGTCGCCCTGTACCATCCCCATAGCCCTGTGTCCTTTCCGATAGCATACAGGGCCGGACCTTCCCTGATCATCAACACAATGGGTGGTGTACCCTGCAAGTACATTAAGGGCGTCCAGAGACACGGTTCGGTAGGCCTTTACCAGCCGTACAAGTCCTGTAGCCTCTGGGCCCTTCCCAATTGTACCCTGTTAGCTTCCATTGTTTGTTTGCCTCCGCCCATATGGGGAGGCATAAAGGAGGATGGACATTTTTTTTTTTTTTTTTTTTGTCGTGGGGAAAATCTTCGAAAAAGACTCCTCCCACCTCTTTGGGGAGTGGCGGGAGGGGTGTGTGGGATTCCCGCGCCCATTATAACTGGCGCGGACCTACTCACTAAAAACCCCACGGTGACCCTTTTCGCACGATTTTGAGGATACCGGGAATCGCTCGAAGCATACTTCCGGTATCCTCCCCGTGTCCGCGCTTTGAGCTCTGAATAACCTTCGCTGGGCGGGGGAAGCCAAACGGTCCCCCCGGTAATCGCCTCCTTGTCTCATAGCGGCAGGACGAGGCCACTCTGTCCCTGCCGCCACCCGTCCCGGGCCGTGCAGTTCTAGTGGCGGGTGCGAGCCCCAACTCGCAACCGCCCGCGACCCCGTTTCTACACCCTCGGCGGCCGGCAGCTAATGTCCGCACCAGAGCCACCGGAGGGTGCCGCTTCGGTGCGCCGGACCCGGACAGAGGCACTGCCACCCCATCCGGGGCGCCGCACCATGCCCGGCAGCGAGACATCCCGCCCAATCGCCGTATTGGTCGTCCGAAAACCCTTCAGGTCCGATGGCCGCCATCAGCCGCTCCCTAAGGACCGCCTCGAACCCACTGAGGAGGCAGAGGGGTCTGTAGGCTGAGGGGACCCACGGTCCCTCCCCCCTTCTTGATTAGCACCAGCCTCTGCTCCCTCATATCTGGGGGCACGTACCCCTCAACAAGACAACTGTTGAAGAGGTACCCACCTTCTCGGCCCTGTTTTGAGTAATGGCTGCGACCACCCTCCCCGGTACGTTATCCCCTGCCCGGGGCCCGATCGACCTTGAGTCCCGAACAGGCCTCCACGACCTCCGCGGGTCCCACCGGCACAAAACCCCCGAGAGCCGCCTCCCACCCCGGGACGAAGCTTCGGAGTGGGGGTTCACCGGAGGCCCTGGGTAACAGGGCCTCAACCACCGCCCTGGCTTTTTCTGCCGAAAGCACCGGCGGATCCGACCAGGGCTTGACGACCCTCATGACCGCCTTGTAGGGCTTCCCCCACACATCTCCCTCGACCTGCCCACACAGGCTTTTCCAGGTTACAACCCTGCTCTTAATGATTTCTCTCCTGAGGGCCCATCTGGCCTCCCTGTAGCTCTCGCGGAGGTCCCCGGTCCATTCTCTATCGCGCTCGGGGCCCGCTGATACGCTCTTGTGTCTCCGGTTAGCCCGTCGTCTTAATCTCCGCGATTTCCGGCGTCGTCCACCATGCCTCTTTGAACGCCGTGCTGCAATGGGTCTGCATGCGAGGTCCATGCTGGCCGTGCATGCCCTCTCGCAGGCATCCAGAAAGGCCATCCATTTCGTCCTCATCCCAGAAGGGTGCCTGGAGCCCAGTCGTCAAGCCGGTCGAAGGCCTCCCGGGAGGGAGCCTCGCCCACGCGTTCTAGAGTATTCACCCTCCAACCCCTCCGATGTCGCGGGGGCCCGATCCGTGGCCCTGCCCTCCACGGTGTGCAGCAGGTATTTGCAGGATCCGACGCGGAGTAGGGTCTGCAGTACCTCACTCCTCGTCAGACCACGTAACGGCCGCTGGGTCGCACGCCAAGATGGTCTATCTTGAGACGTGCGACCATTTCTTTCAAAGGTGTGCCTCCAGAGGTCATGACTGGGATTAATCCCATTCTGTCAAACCGCTCGCCTGGAGGGCCACACCCTTTCCCCGGCGTCGAAGGCACTGACCACCACGCGGGCGAGCTGGCGTTGAAGTCACTTCCCCCCAACGACAGCCCTACCCCAGCTGGCCCTTTCGGAGATCCTACAGTTCCCTCGGCCCATGGCGTCTCGGCGTGTAATAAATAACTGCACACCGTGATCCCCTCCATCCTGACGGCGGCGAAACCGGTTCCTGCGTTGTTTCGCTGTCGGTCACGTGGAGCAGCCCGTTGGATGCCAGTGACCCACACGGCCGCTGACTCCCGAAAACGTCACCCACCCAGTCCGGGCGGACTTGTACGGATCTGAAACCAGCACAATAAACATCCGACCGGAACCGCGTCTGCCGTCCGGAGCAGCAGGTCTCCTGGAGCAATGCATGGGAGGGTGAACGCCGTGTCCTGATCGGCGTCATCGGTGCGGGATGTCTCGCCGCCGGGCATGGTGCGCGCCGCATTCTCTGCAGCGAGGAGAAGTGGAGGGCCATGGCCTCCTTCTGCGAGAGCGTAATGCAGCACGTAAGGAGATCGCGTGGAAGCGAGCGCGAGACGTCAGCGGCGTGCTGGAGGCTCGCGCTCGTTTGCGGCGCAGAGAGAGCGTCGCCTGGGCGTCAGGCGACGCTGGCGGCCCCCTCGGCGTGGCGCATGACCCAGGCTGGGAGGGGGGTCCTGATAGGAGCCCCCCTCCCGCCAGGCGGCGTAGGGTCGGACCGGATGGGGTGGCATTGCCACATGTCCGGGTCCGGCGCACTCGGTGCCCTGGTGCGGCCATTAGCTGTCGGCCGCCGAAGCGGGTAGGGAACGTGGGTCGCGGGTGGTTGCGAGTTAAATACTTGCAGTCGCCACTAGACGCGGCCCTGGGACGGATGGCGGCAGGACAAAGTGGCCCCGTCGTGCCGCCATAAGACAGGGCGGATTGCCGGGGATTGTTTGTCCCCCGCGGGGTGGGCGCAAAGCGCCGTCACGGGGAGGATACCGGAAGTATGCTTCGAGCGGGATTCCATGTATCCTCCCCACCGTGTGCGGAAGTGTTGGATGCGGGGTTTTTGAGTGGGTAGGTCCCGCGCCTGTTAGTAATGGGCGCGGGGAATCACACACACCCCTCCCGCCTCTCCCCAAAGAGGTGGGAGGGAGTCTTTCGAAGATTTTCCCCACGAAAAAAAAAAAAAAAAATTGTCCGTAGCAAGCCGACACCTGTTCAGTTTTACATGCAGGACCGTGAAGGCCCCGCATCACCTCTGCCTCTTCGCAGGTACCTCCCGGAAGACCCGGGCAGACCCCTGACCCCGAGGGGTGCCTGGAAGACCTCCGTTCGTGACAATACCTCCCTTGCGTTTGCACAAAATGCAGCACGGAGGCGAGGTGCAGCCCCCGCGCCACATGACCCTCCTGGCCGCACCTCAGACACAGATTTGTCTCCCCTCGGCCCAACGGACAGTAGGTCTCACATGTCCAAAGTCGATGCACCCGAAGTACCGCTGGATCCTGGGTGCTACCCTCAGGCGGCAAACGGTAAAGCCGATTTTTACCCTCGACCCCCTTCTCAAAATCCCGCCCCCTGGTGTCCACCTGAGGAGTCTCCAGAACCACGAGCCTCCCCACCGGGAAGGTGCTCCGGATTATTTTCACCCTCGCGTCCCCAACTCCCTCACCGCCACAGTGCGCGGCCACCGCCTTCAGGATTTCACTACCAATTTCTCTACGATGGGGTCAAGGTCCCTTTATTTCTATATCGAGCCTGGGGGTAAGTGCCCTAACTAGGGAAACGCTCCCCATCTCACCACGGATGGCTCCTCCGATCGCCAAGCGGCACTCCTCTTCCCGCTCAATTCCAGTATGAGGTCTCCAGTCCTGGTCTTTCGTACTCTTTGTACCTCTCCAACTTTGCCTCCCATCTTATCTGGTGATGGAACGGAAGACCTCTTCTGCATATGTTCTTCCAAGTTGGCCTTTAACCGTGATGGTGCCTCTGGCTCCTGGGGCCCTTCGGGATTTTTGGGGTTTTATCAGCCTCGGCTCCTTTCTCCCATCTCCCCAGCCTCCTCCCCTCCATTTCACCCGGGTACTCCCGGTTCTCCACTCGCCTTGCTCTTTCTCCATTTTCTTTTGGTCTCTCCTTTGTACTCTCCCATCCCTGGGAGGGGCTTATTTCTGCACTCTCCAACGTGCCCCTGTCCACCCCAGCTCACCCTTGGGAGGGGTGGGAAGGCGGCTCCGCCATCCGTGGATCCCTTCTTTTCTTTCCCCCCGCCCTTTCTCCCGTCTTCTACCCGGGACCTTGTCGCCCCTTTCCCCAATCTCCCCCACTGTGAGGCACCTCCTCCTGAGCTTCCCCCACTCAGGGTTTATTGCGTCGGCAGGGAGGAGAGTACTCTTTCCTCTTTGCAGGAAACAGGGTGGCCGTGGGGCCACCTCGCCACCTCTTCCCGTCCACTCCTTCGGCAGGGCCTTCCAAGCAGTCTGTGTCCCCACCTCCTTTTGTGTTTCCACCTCCGCCCGAGTGCTGCCCACACCCATCAGGCAGGCACCTCCGTTTTCACCTCTTCCATCCGCCCCGTTACGTATCTCCGGTATCGTAATACCGAGATTACTCCTCGCTTTCCCGTTTCCCCGGACATCCCTCATGACTGCTCTCGCACTCCTTGATCCTATTTCTGCAGGAGGAGGAGAAGAAGCCAGTGCTTTTATCCGCAATCCAGGAATACTGCGATCTCCCTCTAGCTCCTCGTCCAGCCGGCCGATATCAAACCTTTGCTGGCCATCCACCCACAGCATCTCCCTGAGTATACTATTCTGGTTGATGCCTTTTCCTTCATCTACCCCCTCTATATATTTTGTTCCCAGGGTCGTGGGGTTTTCTCCTTCACTCTTTTTGCCTCTTTCAGCAACCGAGAGCGGCCCCCCAAGGTGTGAACGTCCCTGACCGCGCCACCGATTTTTCCTCGAATGGGTTTCCCTTCTGGCAGGCCTTCTCACGTGCCTACGGTCTTTACTCCCTCCCTTCTCCAATCCCGTGTCCAAATCCGCGTTCATGGTACCATCATGGGCAGTCTTCCTCTGTTCCCTCCCGGTAGTTTCTCCTCTCCTGAGTCCGAGGAGACCACCCGGACCTCCCCTGTCCAACATAGTACCCGGCGGCGTTCTGTTCACCTTAGGGGCACAGAGAAAATATCGCTATCTGCTCGTACCCATCCAGCGGAGCAAAGTATCAGGGACCCTGGACTTCTGGCCCTCGAGGGTGTCTCCGCCTCGTGTCACCTGCCTGGCACCGGAAGTGCCCTTCCGCTACAGGTGTACGGAAGATCTCAGAGTCCGTATCCCCGCCAGAGTGGCTTGTCCCCGGTGCCAGATCCCCATCCTCTCCGCGCTTTGATCTAGCCTTTCTGGCCCTCTTCCCTTAACCCCTCCCGGTAGCAATGACTTGTGGTCCTGGCCCTGAGCTCACCAGGTACACAGGGAAGTCGCTGGATGATTACCCGTGGCCCCTTCCCGCTCGTGCCAACTAACAGGCCGGGATCGGCGGGTCTGAACACCTCTGATCCGGTAATCGATTTCCTTTTGTCTTTGGTCCATTATCATAAATAAGTATTTATACAGGAAGCCGAAGTCGGGATGAAGCCAGGCCCCGGGCTGGTCAGCGTGTGTGCTCCCTCCCCACCCTGAGCCCCCTGCCACGCCCCGGTCTGGTGTGTGTAATTTCCTGTCGGTGTACGATTTTTCCCCTGTGCTGGTGTGCGTTTCTGCGTGTGTATGCGAGAGTACGGTGTGTACGTGTGCGTGTCGGGGCCAGGGTGGATGTACTGTCTGTGGGATGTATGTGTGTGGTTTATCATTTTTATTCCCTTGTATTCTTTTTGTTTGTGTGTACCCGCGGTAAGCTATGTGAGTCCTGTCAACGTAGGGGCGATTTGGCCATGAATGCGTACGCATTTGTTGCAAGATGTGTGACAAGGAAAGTTCTGCTAATCCCCAAGCAATAAATCCATGTTATTTTAAACCTCATGGCGTGTGTGCAGAAGTACATCAGGTGTGACAGCGGGCACTCTTGAGCGTAAATAACAAAAACAATACAATGTAAAATCTAATAGAAATAGAAAGAAAAAATAGAATCAACAAGCTTAAAAGATCTAAGAGATAAAATAAAATAAAAATAAAAGATCCAATATCATATCCGTAGAAAGTATACAAGAAAGGATGTGTTATCATTGAAAGCCTCTCGTAAAGATAGAGACAGTGAAACAATAAATGAATGTCCACTGTTGCTCGTCACCAATTCTCTTACTTATTCATGTAGTAAAAAGTACAGTAATAAATAGTAATAAATAAAATAACATGAAGTACTCAATTTATTGACAGAATGTTATGTATAAAGAGCAGGTATAATACAGCAGAGTAAAGAGAGTAAACATAAATAAACAAACATGTAGCATATAGCGTCTTCCTCTGATTATCTATGATGCAGCCAGCAGTCACCGTGCATGACTTCTGATAACGCACAAGATCTGCCACATCACTGAAGCAGCCTAGAAAACAAGACAGGCGACATGGCATGACAACAAACATGCTGCCATCTTGTTGCAGCCGCCACCATCTTACTTTGCCTGTCGCGCCAACGGCATTTTGACGGCGCATACCTCCGGCAGTGTGCAGTGACGTGCAGCCGCGCCAAACACATTCAGTTACCACGTTTCTGGTGCGCATCCTACACGGCTATTCCCGGTGTATCACACGTGTACCTAAATTCTCGTGACGGCCTTCTCGGACTGTCACTGTTTGTTCGTATGCTCCCTCCTCGGCGAGCACCTCCGGGTGACCGTCCGTCCCAGCAAGCGTCCCCGCGCCTCGCTACGATCGAAAGTGCCACGTAGTGTATTACGTCACACCCGCCAGTATGGGATGCTCTGGGGCTTAATCCAGTGAAATTATATAAATAAAGTATATGAGTAATATTAATAATAATAAGTAATGCATAAAATAAAATAATATAAGATTGGTCTAAAAGAGTGTGAGTGTAAATAGACTAAGTAAATAAAAATGAATTATGTTCAGAAATAAGATGCATCGTATAGTAATGTAATGTAGTAATAGTAACAAAGAAGCGTGTATAAAATAAAAATATATAATGTAAATAAGAGTGAATTAAATGAAATAAAATAATAAAATAGGTAAATTTCCTAAATACATATAAATAAATAAAAGCACTAGGTGTAAATAAACACAACAAATAAATACGCGAGTTGTTTGATAGTCGGTGTCTAAAATGTAGAGCTCAGATGCGTGCGTGATATTATTATAAAATAAATGTGTTAGAATATGGAGGTCTCAAATGTTTTTTTTTGAGAGCCGCGTCTAACGGGTGTCCGGATTACGAGGGAGTAGGATCGGGAGGAAAGTAACCGCCGAGAGTTTTCCATCAGATATTTCACGCCGTCGTGTTTCGACGGCGCTGCTTATTTAAAAAATAAGAACGAGAAAATAAACAAAGAATAAACAAAACGTGAAAAAGAAACTTGTTGATAATCCAATGAACAAGGTAAACATAACATCAGAACGAAAATTAGAATGTGCGAGAAATGTAGGCCGTTTGCCGATATTAAAAATTAAATTAATCGCCCTGTCTTCTGGCGGATCGTCGGCTGGCGTCAGTCTTCTGTAACAAAAAGGACGGAACTTGGTGTAAACACACGGTGCAAATTCGTTGGTCACGCTTTCCGTCTCGTTCTGATACCTCGCGCTCCTCACTGCGCTTCTTGTCGTGCACTCAGGAGCGGGGATTCTCTGCCGCTGCGTTACGCGGCGAAACAGGTGGATCAGGTTATAAGCCATTACGTTCCTTTTAAATCTGGAAACGCTTTTAATTGCAGTTTTGCAGTCAAGGGAAGGCGAGATCCACTCTCGACTCTTCCGATACTGCGAGGTCTCGACCGTCGTAGGAAAGGGCAATACACAGATGGAGGTTGTGCGCTCCAAATGCTGTCACAACCCTCGGTTTCATTACCGTCCTCAACTCCGTATGTATACGGCGTGAGATCGTACCTTTTGGCGTGTATGAACGACTTACTAGTTTGGCAATGGTTCTCACTATAGTGAAGTCAAGCGGTATTCTACACACAGTGTCCCACACTGGTGATTATGGAATACCGTTTCTAGCAGTTCGCCGGGCAAAACACCGACTCGTGGGAGGGGTGGTAAGTCCACCCACGGAAAATACCACGAAGGCCCGTACTGGTGGAGTTTTAATCGTTCGACAGTCAAGGGAGGTTCGAGATTGAACTCGATACCTCGGACAATGACCGCTGTTTCCCCAACGATACGTATCTTAATTCAGTCTTAGGTGCAATGGCCACAGCTGAATTGCAAAAACTCAGTTTCCTCGGACACGACCGTTGTTCCCAACGATACGATGTCTTTTCATTTAGGTGGTTTTCAACCACCGCTGAACCAGAACTTTCGGATATAACCCACGAGATTTTATTTAATTAATCACAGTCTTTTTCCAGGTGGTATCCCAACCTGTTTGAAACGGCTGCGGAAGTGTTTGCCGAACCGGATGGTATCTCAATCCGTTTTACACTTCACTTCCTTGCGTTTTGACTCTTTAGAACACCTGAACTAAAACGTGTAACTGGAAGTGCATTAGCGTTACTTTGGACAGAATCCCTCATCCGTTCTCGCACCAGACTTCTTCACCACGTTTATAGTTCTATCGAAAGATCGACACACGCGACACGATCTGACGACTTGAAAATTACGGGAGGAGCGAGGTCGGATACCCTTCCGCTCTTGCACTATCCAAAATTGAAGAGTGACGATCCAGTTAATGTTAGTCAAATTCGGAGGGGAGAATTTAATTATGTGGCGCTGTAGACGAATTTGAATTCGTCTTTGTCTCAATCCTATTATTGTCGTACCTTCTCTTTATACACGCGCCGGGGAACGTTAGCTCGAAATCACGCGTAGTTTCGTCGATCGCGTGATGTTTCGAAGAAATCTGTATGTGACAGTTTTTATAACCTGCCTTGCGCCGCGTAGCGTATTACTCGAGAGCCTAGCAGTCCTGAGTCGCTGGCATACGCAGAAAACACCAGTCACCGGGTGACGAATAATATTCCCTACTATTCTTATATGCTTCGAATTAACGCGGATATTTAAACATACTCGCCCCCTTGCACGGTCCGTGCACAATCCGGAGGAGCGGTAATCTGCGTTCACGTTTGATCGACTTTAGAGAAGGCCGACATTACACTTAATTATGGAAAATTGCGTACTTATATTCACGTCGTGCGAGGGCCCGTCTGCCCTCCTAATATCTGGAGGCTGGTGATGACCACTTTGTGCAGTGCCGTCGCATCCACTCTGCCCGGTCGGCTGGCCGTTGTCCCCTTTGCATGTCGCGTGAACGTCTGCTATCGATGACAGCGACTCTTCAGGTATGTAAGCAAATTTACACAGACGCGTAATTGGTCGTGTGTAGGTGGATGTGGCTGTGCGTACTTTAACCACTCGTACGTGCCTTCTATCCTTGCCCGGGAAAATTTCCTTACCCTTCCCATTTCCCATTGATCTGGGGAGAAGAGGGGTTTCGGATTAAACCCAAATCGTTCGGTTTTAACTGCACTTGGGCGGTACGCCACTTATAGCGGTTCTGGGAGGTGCGTGAGATAATCACGCGTCCACCGCCTCCAGAGTTGCTCGCTGTGGAATTTCTGAATAGTTCTCCATCGCGTAAGCCGCGTATATTATTTTCATTTTCCACCGACTCTACCGGAAGTGCATTTATCGGGCATCCTGATTAAAAAAATGGCCCGGTGTGTGAGGCGCATAATCCTCTGGACAATCAATGGTAGAGCGGCGATCGGTCGCGAATTTAGACTCGCCTCTGATTTTGCAAAGTAAAGTCTGCATTTCCTCGCTCGTGGGAGTGAAATTGCCAAGAATGCGTTTTAGGTGATGTTTCACCGATTTCTGGCGCCCCGGCTTCCTGCATACCGCTAAAATGCGGTGCACTAGGTGGATTGAATTTCCACTTACACCCTTCTGGCCGCACGTATCGCGCATTTCTCGTGTGTTATACACGATATTGAAATGCTCTTCAATTTCTTGATCCGCTCCGACGAAATTTGCATCGCCCGTTGTCACCAACACGCAGGACGGAACTCCGCGGCGAGCGATGCACCCGGTCAAGGGCAGCCAGCAGCAGCACTCGTCGTGTAATCGTGCACGAGTTCGATATGCAGCGCCTCTTGCAGCGAAACAAACGAATACCGCTGGGTGTACGCTTTATGAGCCGTTTTCCTCGACCGGCGGAGCCGCGGACTCGATAAGGTCCCGCGTAATCCACTCCGCAATTCGAGAAAGGTCGTGCCGCGCGGGTGCGTTCCGGACCAAATCCTGCATTGATCTGCGTGTGATGCGGCGTATTCCTTACCCGCGCAGCGTATTGCAATAGGCGGATAACCGTACGCGTCAAAAGTTGATGACATCCGGATGATCCGTAATTTCTGTCCTATCGTGTACATGGTTGCACTGCAAACCCCCGTGCAGCGTATCCGCATGATATTGGCTCATTATCATGTCTGAAACATGGTGTTTCGGCAGAATTATCGGGTGTTTTGTTTCCCAAGCAAGTGCCGCATTCTCCAAACTTCCACCCACTCTAATGACTTCCTTGTCGTAGAGGAAGGCCGTTTAGGCCTTTAATGGAGACGCGGTGATTTCACGGTGCCCTTTCAGGCACTGGTATTCATCTGCGAAATGCGCAGTTAAAAAGTAGCGTGCAATTCTTTCCCCGTTGCACGCCAGACATTTCGGATGCACGACAACTTTGGTGTCGAAAGACCGACGCTCTCCGTCCCACTTTCTTCGGAACCGAAGGCAGTAGGCGGTTACGCGGAGTAGCTTACTCCATCGGGAAAATCGAAATACAAAGTCCCATTTCTTTTTCGGAGTTGCTACTAGCGTATGTGAGACGCGTTTTTCCTTCCTTCCGTTTCAATCGAAGCGGGCATTTTTGGCCAATATTCTTCCGCCTGCTTCGAAGTTACGGTGGGCCGGAAATCCAAAGTTCCGAATTAAGCAGTTCCGCAGCTTCCACTCCTCGCGAATTTAAATCTGCGGGATTTGAGCGTGGGGAACATGACGCCATTCGGCGTTCGGAAGTATCGTCTGGATTTTTGATACACGGCCATGACGATCACCACCTTCCATGTCGACGCATGTTTGTTCAGCCAAGCGAGCACAATCGTAGAAACGCTTCATAACATCATAGATCCAGTTTCAGTGCAATGGACCGCTTTACGTGCATCACAAGCTCTGAGGAGGAGTACTGTCTGTCAATTCTAATACGGGTATGGACTCAGGTCGGATCGGCGCCACCTGCGTTTTTGCCATTACCAATGTCGTCACCGGCATTGTTTGTCGTCGTCACGCGCGTAAATACGTGACGGCGGAGTAGGCGGCGAGGGAGGCGCGTCGCAGAATCCATGCGTAACTCCACGGAGGCGGTATCGTTTCCGTAACGTATCCATCTGGGAAATTTGACCCTTCAAGCTGTTCCAACTGGGCGCAAATGTATTCCATGTTCTCTGCGTGTCCGCGGAGACTTGGTCATCCCACTGGATTTTCTCCAGCCACTGGGACTGCATCAAAATTTTCGCGCGTATTACTACTGGTGATAACCAGTCAGAGTGGATCGAACAGCTTGGCAATTTCCGCGAAAACAGATTTCTCTTTGTCATCGGTAACGCCGTTGGTTGAAATCGTTGGAGACTGAAATAAAAATAATCTCCAGTCGGTATCCATCGTAGACCGAGCACTTTTAGTTCGGAATCCTCGAACACGGTGAGAGTCTCACGGCGTGGGAGTGAGCGCTTTGGGGGGAATATTTCGCAATAATTGCTGCGAACCTCCTGCCCATTTTCTCAATTTAAAACCCACCTTCCTTGCAGGAGCTCGCATACTTGCGTGCGGATTTTCTCCAGCAAAGGCTTATCGGGCGCTCCCAAAAATACGCGTCAATATCGACGTGTAAAATGTCCTTCTCGAGAATCGGAGCGGCCAAGGGGAATTTTTCTCCATCCTGCTCTTTTAATTCGAGAAGGGCACGTATCGATAAGTACGCCGGAGCACAAGCCGTTCTGTATGTGACGGCATTTAACTCGAACGTTTTTAACTGTTCGGTTTCGTGCAATCCAAACGATACATTGGAATCGACGATCCTGTGGGGCTTTACCAGAATCTGCAAAGTCGGAAGATTTTCACAATGTCGGCCACCAGCACGTATTCATACAAACGCCATCTCGTTAATACCGAGGTAATATCGTTTTGCAGTTTTGGACCTACGTGCAGGATGTCGTTTAGGAGTGACTTCCCGCCGTCCTACAGGTTGCAGTGCGTTGAATGGCAACACGCAGTTTTGTCGTCGTACTGTCCGTACGAACAACCGCTCTATGTGGTATATAGAGTCTGGAACGATCAATCGGCTCGATTGAGTCATGTGATCTTGCGACTCATACTCGTTTAAAAACTCCGAGTATTCTTCACCGAGGGTCAGGTTCAGCCAAGCTTCTGACGCAACCTGGTGAGAGCCGAAACCGCTATGTGGAACGACTTTCCTATCGCGTTACCTCCGGTTTCGGACAATTAAACGGGAGTCGTACTCGAAACCTCCCGGTTTTATTTCTTCGACGACGGTTTTCTTATAGAATGCTCCGCATTCTTCCTCTGACTTTGCACGTGCACAGAGGTCGCGTGGAATTTCCAGCATTTCCCAGAATTTTCGAATCGCTTGATCCAGCGATTCGAGCACGGGTGCAGTCGTAGCGTCCGTACTGGATCTCCTGGCTTTTCCTCTACTGCATTTGTCGGCCCGGAAATTACCCAGCCGAACGCAGTTTCTTGGGCTATTGATTCCTCTGTTTATGCGACGGAATCCCGGAATGGCATAATTTGTGCGTATAGTCAGCCCCGATCAGAACTTCAATAGTTTGATCGGTCGTGAGGTCGGGGTCAAGAGAGGTAGGAGTCCCGGAACGCTTCGCATCCGGAGCGTTTCCAAGGACTCTGGTGCGTAGGTCGTGATTCGCGGCACGATGTACGCGTCGACCATGCAGGTCGGTTTTCTACCTTCTCTCGCACACAGATTCATCCCGACACTGTACTTGATCGTTTGGCCTCGATCTCCTCCCGCGGTAAACCCGTGACCGTGGCTGGAGTTTTCCTTCGAGCGAAGCTTGAGGTCATTCACCAAACTCGCAGAAATGAAGGACGTTTCTTGAACCTTGATCTAGCAGTGCGCGCACGATTCGCGACGCACCGTATTTTCCGAACACTCGCACTTCGGAGCCGTGCATAACAACACGGGCCTCGGTACACCTGTACCGGAAACGCCGTACAAATGTGACGTTGCGGCTTGTGCTGTGTCTGTATTACGCGAGGTTCTCGGATTTCCCGGATTCGGGAATTCCAAGCAGACCGACGAGCCGGGGCCGTTCCGCCCTTTTCCTCACCATTACCACGCTCGCTTTTCGGTCTGCTTTTAGGCTCGTTACTTGTTCCGGAAGTGCAGCAGGGCATTGTGTCGCCTGTTGCACTTCATGCAGACTATGGGGTCTGTGCAGTTAGTTCCGCAGTGGTTGGCGCCCAGACACTGTATGCACGCACCCACTTATTTCTTTTATAGTATATTGACTGCGCTTGTGTGGAGTCAATTGCAAGAAAATTCCCGCACTCCGTCATATGGTGCGGTCCGGTACAGACTCTGCACGCATTCATTGACGCAGCCCCCTTCTAGTCTTTTTCTCACTGCTACGGCTAATAGGCGGTTCCGCTCCCTTGGTTTTGTCCTTGACAACATTAGTGGCTGCGCACGTGTCTCGAGTCCGATCTCGATTCCCGAGTCGAGCTTCGACTACGTGCAAAGGTTATTATGTGTAGCAGATGCAATGGCCGCCCCCCCGTCGCTTCCTCATCTATGGAGAGCAGTGCGCGGGAGTGCATCTCGATGAACCTTCGCACGTCCTCAAACGTGGGGTATTCCGTCGAGAGGTTCAAGACCGTTTTCTGCCATTCGAGCTCAAGCGCTACAGAGAATTTTTTCTTTCGCCCAGAAAAGGAGCAAACCAGTCCTGCTTCGCTGTTCGGGCGTGCCCTTTTTATCGGCGAATGTAGCGGCGAGCGCCTGCGGGGAACCTACGGTGGACCGCCGGTACCAGCTTGCAGATCACCGGTATCGATTGGTTTGGTAAACAGGAGTTTATCCAGCAGTTTTCCCAGACTAGGCGTGGATCTGAAAGTGTTTTTTAACCCGTCCACGCCATAGCCGAGAAATTCCGACCATCATTTTCGACTGTTAGCAATGCATGCCAGTGCTGGCCCTCTCTAGACAGGCAGTATTAGATAAAAATCTTCTGCACATCCGAGTGCGCTCGTATTTCAGCTGACTCCGGAGGTGAACAGGTCCTCGAAATGTTCCTCATTCCTGAGGATCCCCTCCGAACTTTGCAAGTCGTTGCTTCGGGAGCTCGATCGGTATGTCACATTGAACTTCCGACTTTGCTGGTTTCACCTCAGCGCTCAGTCAGGTTGAGTTCAGCGAGGACGAAACTTCGGAAAAACCGGAAGTCGTCCTCGGCACTCCTCATATAATTCAGCTTGGAAGATAGTCGTGCGACGCTCTTTCTGCTGGAGAGGAATTGCTTGACGTAATGTTAGCATACTGGCTGGGTGATGATCGCGCCAAGTGTCCTTTCCGTACCTCGAGCTTTTCACAAGCAGCCGCTCTGAGCATTTCGCTCGTCCCACTTTTCTTAGGTTTGATGATAGCCGCCTCAGCTGACCACATAGATCGATCTGCTTCCTCGATCTCGTCATCGAGATCGATTTCGATGGATTGCCGTGATACGGCTTGTTATTGCGGTGTTTTTCGAGGATTAAACCGCTCGAATTATCTCTTACGTGGGTATCCCTCACGTGTAAGAACGCACACCTTTTCCTGATCTGCTCAACAACTCCAGCATCATCCGGCCTGAAGGACCTTTTGTTAGAATTATGGAGGTCTCAAACAAGTTTTTTTGAGAGCCGCGCAATCTAACGTGAAAATTGATTACGAGGGAGTAGAGATGTAAGGAAAGTAAATCGTTTGTTTTCAATTGTATTTTCACAGCCGTCGTGTTTCGACGGCGCTGTTTATTTGAAAATAAGAATTAGAGCATAAACAAAGAATAAACAAAACGAAAAAGAAACTTGTTGGATAATCCAATGAACATAAAATAAGACCAGAACTGAAAAAATTAGAATAAAAGAGAAACGTAGGTCGTCATTGCCGATTATTAAAAATTGAAATTAATCGCCTCGTCTTCTGGCGGATCGCCGGCTGGCGTCAGTCTTCTGCAACAAAAAGGATCGGAACTTGGGTGTAAACAATGACGGCACCCGCCAGTCACGCTTTCCGTCCCGTTCTGACGTTCTCGCGCTTCCCAGCCAGCTTGTCGCACCTGGTAGGAGCGGGGATTCTCTGCCGCTGCGTTACGCGGCGAAACAGGTGGATCAGATATATGTTTACGTTCCTTTTAAATTCGGAAACGTTTAATTGCAGTTTTTAGAATAAGGGAAGGCGTAGATTCACCCTCGACTCTTCCGATACTGCGAGGTCTCGACCGTCGTAGGAAAGCGCAACAGATGGAGGCTGTAAGGCTCCAAATGCTGTCAACCCTCGGCTTCTTATCGTCCTCAATCCCGTATGTATACGGGAGTGAGATCGTACCTTTTGGCGTGTAAGGAACGACTTACTGTTTGGTACGGTTCTCACTATAGCAAGTCAAGCGGTATTCTACACACAGTGTCCCAGCACTGGTGATTATGGAATACCGCTCTTGTGCAGTTCGCCGGGCAGAAACACCCTTGACCTCGAGGGTGTCGTCCACCCACGGAAAATACCACGAAGGCCCGTACTGGTGGAGTTTTTGACCGTTCGGATGTCAAGGGAGGTCTGATATCGATCCCGATACCTCGGACACGACCGTTGTTTCCAACGATACGTATCTGGACCAGTCTCCGAAAAAGTGGCCACAGCTGAATCTGGAAAACCTCGTTTCCTCGGACACGACTGTTGTTCCCAACGATAGCGTGTCTTTTCTCAGGGCTAGGTGGCTAAACTACTGCTGAACCAGAACTTTCGGATATAACCCATTTAGGATTTTATTTAATTAATCGGGTAGCCTTTTTTCCAGGTGGTATCCCAACTTGTTTGAAATGGCTGTAAGTAGCCGTTTCGAAACTGGATGGTATCCTAACTGCTTTTACTTTCACGCTCTAGCGTACTGACAGCTCTCTCTCTCTCTCTCCCCCTCCTCTCCTCCACCGAGAACAATTCTAACTAAAACGTGTAACTGGAAGTATTGGCGTTACAAGACAGAATCCCCATCCGTTCTCGCACTAGACTTCTTCACTCACGTCGAGGGAAGTTCTATCGGCGATCGACACACGCGACACGATTCGATTTACTTGGAAATTACGGGAGGAGCGAGGTCGGATACCCTTCCGCCTCTTGACCGGTTCCAAATTAAGAGTGACGATCCTGCTCTGTTAGTCTAATTAGGAGGGGAGAATCTCCGACTATGGCGCCGTAGACGAATTTGAATTCACTTTATCCACCTTATTATTGTCGTACCTTCTCTCTTTATACACGCGCCGAAACGTTATTTCGAAATCACGCGTAGTTTCGCCGATCATGACGTTTCGAAGAAATCCGTATGTGACAGTTTTTATAACCTGCCTTTGTTTTCGCGTAGTGGACACGAGAGTCGAATGTCTCGAGTCGGTTAGTATACGCAGAGCAATATCGGGTGACGACGAATATTCTCACTATTCTTATATGCTTCGAATTAACGCGATATTTAAACAAAATGTAGTGCCAAGATAAATAAGCAAAGTGAAACATAAGACCATGTGAACCAAAACAAACACGCCGGACAACTTTATTTCCGTGATGGCTGCCACGATCGGCCCACGCGCAGGCGCGATGACGTAGCAGCCCGGACTCAGCGCACGCATCTCCCAATTTACTGTCACTTCCGTCGGCCATACCGCCGTTTCGCCATGTGGTCTGGGCAAAGAACTTGTAGCCGTCCCCACGGCCCCTCCACCACACCACCCACGACCCAGGAGG
>JASGYR010000213.1:0-154799 GCA_030068185.1 Colletes collaris | reverse complement strand
GATGGAGGTCTCTGCCGCCGGGCTGCATCCCGGCACCACCGCACGGATGTCACCCCACCACGCTGCTGGGCGCCTTCGGCGCCTGGACCAGGACGCCCTGGGATGGCAGCTGCCCTCGCTGCTACTTGGCCGCTGGTGGCGTGGAGGGAGCATGGAGGAGGAGGCTGCCTGACTCCGGGGTACTAGTCGCAAACATTTGCGACGCGTCGATGCCCCGGGTCGGGCGAGCTTCTCTCGCCGGGCGGTATACTGGTAGTCGGCCGCGATCGCGGAATTGCGGGTCGCGAGGTTCTGCGCCTGACGCCAGTACGCCCGTGCGCGCCGTCGCGCGTTCTACGACCGGACGATGGTGTGGCGCGAGCGAGGGCAGATACGACCTCCCAGATGAGGTATCTGGGGCTGATCCTCGATAGCCACCGGCGCCTCGAGGAGCATTTCCGCCGCCTGGTCCCCGGCTGGAGAGGATGGTCGGGGCTTTGGGCCGGATTCTGCCTAACCTGGGGGCCTGGCGGGCCAGGAGTTCGCCGCCTCTATGTGGCAATGGTTCAGTCGGTGGTCCCATACGGGGCCCTCGTCTGGGCGGACGACTCAGGCCTCCCGGCGCGGCATGACTATGCTGCGTCGGGTGCAGAGGCGGATGGCTCTGGCGGGTCGTCCGCGGGTACTGGACCGTGTCACATGAGGCGGCGACGGTTCTTGCAGGGATGCTGCCCATGTGGATCTCCTCGCGCGGTCGCACGCGATGATGTATCGTCACCGCGTCGACCGTCGCGCGGGAGTGGGGCGGCCCCGGGTGTGCAGGAACCTGCTTGGGGCGAGTTGCGCGCCAGGCCCGGCAGTCCGTGGAGCACGCGGTGGCAAGTGCGGTTGGCTCTGCCTACCGCGGGGCACCGGACAGTCGGGCGCTGTTCGGCCACTCCATGTGTGAGTGGCTGGACAGAGGTCATGGAAGCCTCACTTATGGATGGCACAGGTGTTCTCGGTTCATGGCAGCTTCTGGAGATACCTCAGCCGGATATTGAAGGAGCCGACGGCGCGTTGCTGCCACAGTGACGCTGGAGCAGGACACGGCGGAACATACCTCGGAGGTATGCACTGCGTGCGGGGATGGGGAGCGCTATATCCCGGTCGGTGTCATCGGGCGGGATGTTCCCCTGTACGCATGGTGAACGCCATGCTCGGCAGCGAGGAGAAGTGGAGGGCCCTGGCCTCCATCTGCGAAAGCGTAATGCCGCAGAAGGAGGTCGCGGGAAGGAGCGTTGCTGCCGCGGCGTGCTGGAGGCTCGCGCTCGTTTGGTGGCGAGAGTGCGTCGCCCGGGCGTCAGGCGTTTCGCGGGCGGCCCCCTCGGAATGACGCATGACCCAGGCTGGGAGGGGGTCCTGATAGGAGCACTTCCCGCCAGGCGGCGTATGGTCGGGACCGGATGGGGTTGCAGTGCCTCCTGTCCGAGTCCGGCGCACGGAGCTAACCCTCAGTGGCCTGGTGCGGCCGTTAGCTGTCGGCCTCAGAGGGGTAGAAACGGGGTCGCGGGCGGCTGCGAGCTGGGGCTCGCAGCCGCCACCAGACGCGGCCTCGGGGACGGATGGCGGCAGGACGAAGTGGCCCCGTCCCGCCGCTATGAGACAGGGCGATTGCCAGGGGGACCGTTTGTCCTCTGCAGGTGGGCGCAAAGCGCGGGCACGGGGGAGGATACCGCAATTATGCTTCGAGCGATTCCCGGATTTCTCCAAACTCGTGCGGAAGGGTCACCTTGGGGTTTTTAGTGGGTAGGTCCCGCGCCCGTTATAATGGGCGCGGGGAATCCCACACACCCCTCCCGCCTCACCCCAAAGAGGTGGGAGGGAGTCTTTCGAAGATTTTCCCCACAAAAAAAAAAAAAAAAAAAAACTACAAAAAATTAACTAACTAACTAGCAGACAAATTAACTAATTTAATGAAAACTAACTTATTAACTGACAAACTAACTAACTAACTGACAAACTAACTCACTAACTGACAAACTAACTAACTAACTGACAAACAAACTATCTAACTGATAAACTAACTAACTAACTGCAAACCAACCAATTAACTGGACAAACTAACTATCTAACTGTTAAACCAACTAACTAACCGCAAACTAACTATGTAACTTACAAACTAACTAACTATCTGCAATCTAATCCAAATAACTGCAAAATATCTAACTAACTGCAACCTAGCTTAACCATCTGCACACAATCCAACTAACTGCAACCTAACGATCTAACTGACAAACTAACTAACTAACTGACAAACTTACTATCCGACTGATAAACTAACTAACCAACTGCAAACCAACTAATCAACTGCAAACTAACTAACGAAACAAACCGACAAAGTAACCAATATACTGCAAACCATCTAACTAACTGCGATCAAACTAACTAACCGCAACCTAACTAACTATTATAATGCAAACTAACTAACTAACCAACAAACCAACTATCTAGCTGACAAACCAACTAACTAACTGACAAACCAACTAACTAACTGTAAACTAGCTAACTCTCTGCAAAAAACCAACTAACTGCAACCAAGGGGAAATAACTGACAAACTACCTAACTAACTGACAAACCAACTAACTTCAAACTAACTAACAAACTGCAAGCAATTCAAATAACCGCAACCTAACTAACTAACCGGCAAACAACCATTCTAACTGCAGACTAACTAACTAACTGTAAGCAATCTAACTAACTGACGAACTAACTAACTAGCAAACAACTTAACCAATTTAATGCAAACTAACTTATTAAGTGACAAAGTAACTATTAACTGCACCCTAACTATGTAATTGACAAACTAACTGACTAACTGCAAACCAACTAACTAACTGACAAACTAACTAACTAACTGTAAACTAGCTAACCATCTGCAATCAATCTGACTAACTGCAAACTAACTAATTAACTGCAGACAATCTAACTAACAGCAAAGTAACCAACTGTCTGACAAAAGAACCAACTAACTGACAAATTAACAAACTAACTGGCATGATAAATAACTACCTCACTGAACTAACTAACTTACTGCGAACTAACCCAACTAACTGACAACCTGGACTAACTAACAGCTGACGAACAAAATAACCCGCCAAAACCAACTAACTAACTGCAAACCAACTAACTAACTGCATACAAAGCAGCTAACCGACATGCTAACTAACTAACTGACAATATAACTATCTAACTGCAACCTGACTGATTAACGCGACAACCTAAGTAAATAACTGCAAACAATTCAACTAACTGCAAGCAATCATACTAACTACAAACCAGCTAACCGTCTGCAAACAATCCATTCAACTGCATACTATGTAACCAACTGCCAAACTAATCCAACCAACTGACAAACTAACTAACTTACTGTAAACCTTCTAACTATCTGCAAACTAGCTAAAAAACTGCAACCATCTAACTAAATTCACATAGGTAACTATTTGCAAACAATCTAACTAACTGCATACTAACTAACTAACTGACACACCAACTAACTAACTGACAAACTAACTATCTAACAGCAAACTAACTAACTAACTGATAAACTAACTAACTAACTCCAAACTAACTAACTAACTGACAAACTAACAATCTAACTTAAATCTAACTAAATATCAGCAAACTATCTAACTAAATGCAAGCTAGCTAACTATCTGCAAACAATCTAACTAACTGCAAGCTAGCTAACCATCTGCAAACAATCAAACTAACTGCCAAACTAAATAACTAACATCACAAACAAACTAACTAACTGTCAAACTAAACCTACTAACTGCAAACTAAACTAAGCTTCAAACTTTACCATACTAACTAAAAACTGCAAACTATCTATCTTACCTGCAAACAATCTAACTAACTGCAAACTAATCTAACTAACTGCAAACTAACTAACTAACTGACAAACTAACTCAACTAATATACTGCTATGTAAATAACTAACTACGAAACAAACTATCTAGCTAACTGACAAACTGTAACTAACTAACTGGAAACTAACTAACTATCTGACAAACTAACTAACTAACTGGACACCAACTAACTAACTGGACAAACTAACTATCTAACTGCAAAACTAACTAACTAACTGTCAAATTAACTAATTTACGCATATAAACTATGTAACTAACTGACAAACTAACTAAATAACTGCAACCTAACTACCTAACTGCTAACCAACTTCAACTATCTGCAAACTAGCTAACTCACTTCCCAAACAATCTAACTAACTGCAAACTAAGTAACTAACCGCAAGCTAACTAACTAACAACTGAAAAACTAACTAACTAATATATCATATCTAAACAATTTAACTGCGGAAACAAACTATTCAGCTAAACTGACGTCCAACCCAGACAACCATCTAACAAACCTAACTAACTAATCCGACAAACCTAACTAACTAACTGACATACCAACTAACCCCAACTGACAAACTAACTATCTAACTGCAAACTAACTAACTAACTTGACAAACAAACTAAATAACTGCAATAACCATTTATGTAACACATACCGCAAGCAATCTAACTGACTGTACTGTAAGTAACTAACTAACAGCCAAACAATCTCAGCTAACACTGCCAAACTACAACTAACTCATCGACAAAACAACTAACTTACTGACAAACTAACTATCTAACTTCAAACAAATTAACTAACTGACAAACTAACTAACTAAATGCAAACTAACTAACTAACTGACAATTCAACTAAATAACTGCAAACTATCTAACTAAATGCAAAGCTAACTAAATATCACTTTGCAAACTACCTAACTAACTGCAAACTAACTCAAATTACTGACAAACTAACTAACTAACTGACAAATAAACTTTCTGAAAAACTAAATCCTCACTTTACTAACTGACAAATTAACTGAATAACTGCAAACTAATCACTAACTTAACTGTTAAACAAGGTTAACTATCTGCAAACAAATCACAATCTGCAACAGCAAACTAACACAAATAACTGTAAACTAATTATACTAACTTGCAAACTAACTAACTAATTGGGTAAACAATCTAACCAACTGCAAACGAACTAACTAACTGACCAAACTAAATCACTAACTGCAAACAAACTAAACGAATCCAGCAACACAAAACCTTTGAGTATAATGCAAACTAACTAACAAACTGACAAACTAACTATCTAACTGATGAACCAACTTCAACTAACTGACAAATAAACTGTGTCTAACTAAAACTCACTAACTAACTGACAAAGCTAACTGAATAACTGCAAAACTGTCTAACTAACTGTAAACCCAGCCAATCTATCTACAAACAATCTAACTAACTGACCAAATCTAACTAAATAACCGCAATCAAACTATCTAACTGACAAACTAACTAATCTACCTGACAAACTAACTAACTAACTGACAAACTAACTAACTAACTTTGACAAATAAACTGTCTAACTTCAAACTCACTAACTAACTGACCAAACTAACTCAAGTAACCTGCAAAGCTGTACTAACTAATCATAAACCAGATAACTATCTGCAAACAATCTAACTAACTGCAAAATAACTAAATTGCACACTGCAATCAAACTAACTCAACTCGACAAACCAGACTATGTACTCAACTCAAACTAACTAACCTTTAACTGGTACAAAACTAACTATCTCTAACCCTTAAATCTGACTAAATAATCTGCAAACTATCTAACTAAATGCAAACTAGTTAAACTATCTGCAAACAATCTAACTTTATAAACTTCAAACTAGCTAACCATCGCGGGCAAAAATAATCAAACTAACTTTACCAAACTGACTAACTAACTGACAAACTAACTAAACTAACTGTCAAACTAAGTAACTAATCGTACAAGCTAACTAACTAACTAAAAACTAAATCTTCAAAGAACTACAAACTATCTAACTAACTGCAAACAAATCTATCTAACTCCATACTGACTAACTAACTGCCAAACTAACTAACCTCTACTTTGACAAACTAACTAACTTACTGCAAACCAAATCTAACTATCGGCAAACTAAGCTAACTACCTGCAAAAAAATCTAACTAAATGCAAAATAACTAATCTAACTGCAATCTAACTATCGAGCTAAAAACTGCCATGACTATCTAACCAATCTGCCAAACTAGCTAACTATCTTACCAAAGAATCTAACTAACTGCAAACCAACTATCTAACTGACATACCAACTAACTAACTGGACAAATCCAATTCATCTAACTGCAAACTAACTAACTAACTGACAAACCTAACTAAATAACTGCAAACAATGTACAAAATTAACTGCAAACAATCTAACTGACTGCTTAAAGTAACTAACTAACTGCAAACTAATCAGCTTAACTGCAAACTAACTAACTCACTGACAAACTAACTAACTTACTGACAAACTTTATCTAAAACTGGAAAACAAATTAACTAACTGACAAACTAAAATAACTAACTGCAAACAGAACTAACTAATATAATGCAAACTAACTAACTAACTGGACAGAATAACTAGCTAACTAAATAATGCAAACTATCTAAGTAACTGCAAGCTAACTAACTAACTGACAATCTAAATAGCTAACTTCGAACAAACTAACTAACTGTAAACTGATTAACTATTACAATGCAAACAACTCAACTAAACTTAACAAAGTAACTATCTAACTGCCAAACTAACCAACTAACTGACAAACTAAAGGCTAAAAGGCACACTATGCAAACTATCTAACTAACTGCAAACTAGCTTACTATATTCAAAGAATCTAACTAATACTGCAATACTAACTAACTAACTGACATACCAACCAACTAACTAACTAAAAACTAACTAACTAACTTTGACAAACTAACTAACTAACTGACAATTCAACGTAAATAACTTACCCAAACTGATCTACAACTAAATGCAAACTAACTAACTATCATTGAAACAATCTAACTAACTGCAAAACTAACTAAAGTACATTACAAACTAACTCAACTAACTGCAAACTAACATAACTAATTGCAAAACAATCTAACTAACTGCAAACCAACTAAATAACTGCAATCAAACTAACTTTAACTGGACAAACTAACTAACTAACTAACTGCTAAAAACTAACTAACTAACTAACTGACAAACTAACTAACTAACTGACAATCCAACTAAATAACTGCAAACCTTCTAACTAGCTGACAAACCAACTAATCTAACTAAAAACTAACTAACTTACTGACAAACTACAATCTAACTAACTGAAAATCCAACTAAATAACTGCCAAACTATCTAACTAAATGCAAGCTTAGCTAAATAACTGACAAACTAACTAACTAACTGACAAACAAACTGTCTAACTAAAACTCAATAACTAACTGACAAACTAACTAAATAACTGCCAAACTGTCTAACTAACTGTAAACTAGCTAACTATCTGCAAACAATCTAACTAACTGCAAACTAACTAAATAACGGCAAACTAACTAAATAACTGCAGACTAACTAACTAATTGCAAACAATCTAACTAACTGACAAACAAACTAACTAACTATCTGACAATGTAACTAATTTACTGCAAACTATCTAACTAACAGTCAAACCAAATCACTAACTGCGAACAAACTAAATAACTGCAAACTAACCAACTAACTGCGAACAAACTAACTAACTGCAAACTAACTAACTATTATAATGCAAACTATCTAACTAACTAACAAACTAACTATCTAGCTGACAAACTAACTAACTAACTGACAAACTAACTAGCTAACTGCAAACTAGCTAACTATCTTGCAAATCAATCTGACTAACTGCAAAGCTAAATTCAACTAACTGCAGAGCAATCTAACTCAACAGCATAAGTAAACTATATCTGTCTGATGCAAAAGAACTATTACTAACTGACAAATTAACTAACTAACTTTGCAAAGATAAATAACTATATCTCACAAATCTAACTAACTTTTTCACAAAACTAACGTAACTAACTGACAAAACTGGACTAACATAACAGCTGACTAACAAAATAACCTACAAACTAACTAACTAACATGCAAAACTAACTAACTAACTGACAAATTAACTAATTTTACTGCAAAACTAAGGAACTAACGGAAACCTAACTTATCTAATATACTGTCTAAATAACTAACTACGTAAACAAAATAACTAACTAACTGTAAAACTAACTAATTTACTTCAAAAAATAACTAACTAGCTGCAAAACCAACTAAACTAACTTGACAATAAACTAAAATAAAAAAACTGGCAAACTATCTTTAACTAACTGCAAACTAGCTATCTATTTGGCAAACAATCTAACTAACTGCATACTAACTATGTTGCAGGGGAGTAGCTTTGAAAAAACCTCGCTCTAACGGGTGGTCCGGATCGAGAGGGAAGGAACGAAGTGAAAAGAATACAAAATTTAATATAATATTTCGCTTAGAAGAATGAATCGACTAAAGCCTTTTATTTTTGCAACGTTTGACAAACAGAGATTACACAATTTTGTCTCGCCCGGCCAAGACGCCATACAACTAATCCTGTATTTGGTAAAACCTGTAAATAAGAAAGAGACACTTTGAATAGGCGTTAAATACCTGTGAACGTGAATCACGCTGGAGTGTCTTACTTTCTTTCCGCGCTCGTCTGGTCTGATGCTTGTCGCACCCAGGAGCGGAGGATCTCAGCCGCCGCGATGCGCAGCTGTTTAGTGGATGGACTGTGTGAGCGTTCCCGTTAAATCGGGGAATCGCTTGCTTATTATTGTCGTGTACGAGATTTCTTGCCTCGTTCTAATTTCACGACTGCAATTCTGACTGCAATTTCAAGACTTTGCTTTGTATGACTGTCGCAGAAGAAAAAGGTGATCGGAGGGAGGTTGTAAGGCTCCAACCTTTCAGCCGGCCCCCGGCCCTTCACCGCCTTCGTGGCAAGTGCGTACGGCACTCGTGTGGTGCAGAGCTTGTCAAGCGGCGCCCTTAGGTCGACTTACGGTTTATTGCCTGAGACCACGTTTCTTTGTCGGATGCTCCGTCCTACGCACAGGGGACCTGGTACTCCCTGGATATGTTTGGACGTGTCCTAGCTTTCTCAGATAGCTGTGGTTTAAAAAAGTTTACCGCTTCGACTGTAAGACGGCAAATCCACCCAGGGTATTATTCACTCCTGTATGGTGGGTTCCGAAGCCGTTTCTGACAGCCAATTGGAGGAAGGAGTTTAGTATCTCGATCCTCTAGTGCACGATGATTCCACTCAGGGTTTCTTCCCCACACCTGGATTGTGGAGTCGTGCACTAAGAAAAGTGCGGAAAACCTCGCACCTATAAATTGGGATGAGCTTAGCCCTTCCCTCATCCCTGTGGAAACGATTGAGTCCACTCAGGGTTTCTTCCCACACCTGTTTATGGATAGATTCCCCGGAAGCACTCGAATTACTTCAAGCCTATTCCGAATTAAATAAGTCTTTTTACAGAGCTCGGTCGGGTACCGACTGGCTCGATATGATAACTCGTGAATAATTCTTTTACAGCTCCGAGGGTAGTCGAAGAACTCGACTCGAATCGGGTCGCTCGGAATTATTCGTGTATTCTGACTGCTGAGCGTGTGTTCGGATACCGAAGTGCTCGTGGCAGTGGTTTGATGGCGAGTGACGGACGAGCACGAGCTGCCAAAGTGAGCAAGCGTGAGTGGGGAGAGTCTTCCGTCACGCGGCGCTGTCGCCGTGTCTCTCGTCCGTCTCTGTCTATTATAGAGAATTTTTCGTAACTTCTCTAAACTCGGGCGTTTTGAACCGCTTGTTTCCAAAATTGAACGTTAATTAATCGTTCGCCTGGACATTGCCGAAAACCTCGAGAACCGTGGGGCTTTCTGTCCTCCTAATATTTGAATAGCGGACGCGTCGACCTAGAATCTTCCCATGGTCAGTCGCGTAACTGAAAACAAACCGGGTAACGGAATTATTTCGGATTTCAATTAACTATCGCATTTTAATCGATATTTAAACAAAACTAACTAAACTGACATACCAACTAACTAACTGGACAAATCTAACTATCTAACAGCAAACAATCTAACTAACTGCAAACAATCTAACTAACTGCAAACTAACTAACTAACTGATAAACTAACTTACTAACTGACAAACTAACTAACTAACTGCAAACTATCTAACTAACTGCAAGCTAGCCAACTATCTGCAAAAAATCTAACTCCAGAACGCAAACTAGCTAACCATCTGCAAACAATCAAACTAACTGCAAACTAAATAACTAACTGACAAACTAACTAACTATCTGTCAAACTAAGTAACTATCTACCAAACTAATCTAACTAACTACCATACTAACTAAAACTGCAAACTATCTAACTACAACTAAACAATGTAACTAACTCAAGCTAACTAACCTACTAACGATAGACTAACTAACTTCAACTCAAAACTAACTAACTAATATACTATGTAAACTAACTAACTACGGAAACAAACTAACTATCAGCTAACTGGACAAATCTAACGCTAACTAACTGGAAATCTGTAATCTAACTTTACCTGACAAACTAACTCACTAACTTTGCAAACAATCTAAATAACTGCACACTTAACTAGCTGAACTGCAAACTAACTAACTAATTGCAAACAATCTATCTAACTGCCAAACTTACTAAATAACTGTAATCTAACCAACCAATTCAATCCTAACTGACAAACTAACTAACTAATCTAACTGACAAAGTAACTGAAATAACTGCAAACTGCAACTACAACTAACTGTAAACTAGCTAACTGATCTGTAAACAATCTAACTAACTGCAAACTAACCAAATAACTTTGCAATCAAACTAACTAACTGACAAATCTAACTAAATAACTGCAAACCAATGTAACTAACTGCAAACAATCTAACTGACTGCCCAAAAGTAACTAACTAACTGCAAACAATCCCCAGCTAACTGCAAACTAACTAACTAACTAACAAAAGTATTAACTATCTAACTGCCAAACTAATCCAATCGGTAACTGACAAACTAAATAAAAACTGCAAACTATCTAACTAACTGCAAACCCCAAACTTACTATACTCAAAAGAATCTAATCTAACCACTTTGCATACTAACTAACTAACTTGACATACCAACCAACTAACTGGACAAACTAACTATCTAACTTCTGCAAACTAACTAACTATACAGACAGACTAACTAACTAACTAAAAACTAACTAACTAACTGACAAACTAACTAACTAACTGACAATTCAACTAAATACACTGCAAACTATCTAACTAAATGCAAATTCAGCTAAATATCTGCAAACAATCTAACTAACTGCTATAAACTAACTAAATAACTGCAAACCAACTAAATAACTGCAGACTAACTAACTAATTGCAAACAATCCCTAACTAACTGCAAACTAACTAAATAACTGCAATCAAATCAATTCAATCGACAAACTAATCTAACTAACTAAAACTAACTAACTAACTTTGACTTGAACTAACTAACTAACTGACAATCCAACTAAATAACTGCAAACTAACTAACTCAGCTGACAAACCAACTTTAACTAACTAAAAACTAACTAACTAACTGACCGACAAACTAACTAACTAACTGACAATCCAACTAAATAACTGCAAACTATCTAACTAAATGCAAGCTAGCTAAATAACTGACAAAACTAACTAACTAACTGACAAACAAACTGTCTAACTTCAAAACTCAATAAACTAACCGACAAAAACTAACTAACTAACTGCAAACAAACTAACTAACTGACACAAACCAAATCACTAACTGCAAACAAACTAAATAACTGCAATACCAACTAACTAACTGCGAAACAAACTAATAACTTTAACTGCCAAACTAACTAACTATTATAATGCCAAAACTAACTAACTAACTAAACAAACTAACTATCTAGCTGACAAACTACAACTAACTAACTGGACAAACTAACTAACTAACTGCTGAAACTAGCTAACTAGCTATCTGCAATCAATCTGACTAACTGCAAACTAATCTAACTTACTGCAGAGCAATCTAACTAACAGCAAAGTAACTTCAACTTTGTGTCTGACAAAAAGAACTATCTAACTGACAAATTAACTAACTTAACTGCAAGATAAATAACTACCTCACAAACTAACTAACTAATCTTGCAAGCTAACTAACTTTAACTGACAAATTAACTTTAATTTACTGCAAACTAAGGAACTAACGGAAAACTAACTATCTAATATATCAAATGTCTAAATAACTAACTACGGAAACAAACTAACTAACTAACCGTCAAACTAACTAATTTACTGCAAAATAACTAACAAACTGTGTTCAAACCGATCAACGGTTCTCCCGTGATAAAGTGAGAGAAGTGTCAGTGATTTGCGTTTCGCGAGAGTGTTCTCTCTCTTCCAAGTGCGTCAGAGCTGCCGGCTCTGGTGGGGAGAGAGGCGATCGGGAACTTAGGAGGCTAGAGGCGAAATGTTCCCCGTCTCAGATCAAAGCGCATGCGCTGTGAGCAGCGAGCACCGAGCCGGACCTGCGACGGGAGCGAGCGGACTGATCAGTCCTGTTCTGTGCGTTATTCCCAAACGGGGCCTCAAACTCAGCTACCTGTTAGCTCCTGCTGTTCTGCAGCCTTCTTTTTAGGCCTAATCTGAATTTGTCTCGTGGTATTCCGGAGGCCAATTCGGACGTCGCTCTTCCTTTTCCCTCTCGTGAGTCCGGTGCCTTTCCAGTGTTCCTTTTAGGGATTGAGTCTCGTGGTATCCGAGGCCCCGTTCAGAAGGAACACCGAATTTCTTACTCAAAGAATCCTCGGGCACGTGTGTTCCGTCTCGGGATTTCTCCGCGTTTGGGAATTCTTTCCCCGTTCTATCGAGAGCTGCTTCCCGTCTCTCTGTCGGCTCTCTGTAGCGCGGCTCTGATTTGTACGCGAAATTGATTTGGTTAATTAAAATTACCTTATGGCCGTTTTGGAGTTTTCGCTATTTTTGGCTATTTTTATCTTCATTGGTACTGCGTGACTGGCATGTACATGCCGGCGACTATGCGCTTCACAGCTGCTTAATTTTAACAGTAAAAGTTGTGCCCCCTTGCCGGGTACTCTGTGTGTTTGTAAAAGCAACAGGTCTCGCGTGATTTTTCCCGACTTCTCGATTATCCTTCTCCGGCATTCTGTGTTCCACGCCCTGCACGACACACTATCTAACCAACTGCAAACCAACTAACTAACTGCAAAAAACTAACTAATCGACAAACTAACTATCTAACTGCAAATCCAATAATAACTAATCTAACTTTGACAAAGTAACTAATTTACTACAAACTATCTACACTAAATGCCAAACTAGTTAATTACCTGCAAACAATCTAACTAACTGCAAACTAAGCTAACTAACTGCAAGCAATCATACTAACCGCAGACTAACTAACTAACCGCAAACCTAACAAACTAACTGACAATCTAACTATAACAAAGCAATGCAAACTTTGATCTAACTAAATGCAAACTAGCTAACTATCTTACCAAACAATCTAACTAACTGCTAAACCAGCTAACCATCTGCCAAACAATCAAAACTAACTGCAGAAACAATCTAACTATCTGCAAACTAACTAACTAACTGCAAACTAACTAACTAACTGACAAACTAACTAAATAACTGCAATTACAATGTAACCAAATGCACAGCTTAATCGAACTGATCAATGCAAAGTAATCTAGCTAACTGCATAAAACAAATCCTAGCTAACTGCAAACCAAAGCAAACTAACTGCAAACTAACTAATTAACAGACAAACCAACTAACTAACTGTCAAACTAACACACTAACCGCAAACTAACTATGTAACTGACAAACTAAATCACTAACTGCACAAACAAACTAAATAACTTACAAAAGTATCTAATATAATGAAAACTAACTAACAAACTGACAAACTAACTATCTCACTGACAAACTAACTAACTAACTGACGAACAAACTGTCTAACTGAAACTCACTAACTAACTGGAAACTAACTAACTAACTGGCAAACTAACTAACTGACTGACAAACGAACTAACTAACTGACAAACCAACTAACTATCTGGCAAATTAACTAACTATTTGCAAACTAACTAACTAACTGCAAACAAACTAACAAACTAAATGACATACTTAATTAACTAACTGACAATAGTAACTAACTAACTGCGAGTTCAACTAACTTTGACTAACTGGCAAACTAAGTAACTCAACTGTGTAACTAACTACCTTACTTACAAACTTATTAACTAACTGCAAATTAACTAACTATCTGCAAACTAACTAACTAACTGGAAAGTAACTAATTAAATGGCACCCTAATTAATCATCTGACAAACTAACTAACTAACTGCAAACTAAGTAAGTAACTGAGTAAGTAACTGCCTAACTGACAAACTAACTAACTAACTGACAAATTAACTAACTAACTGCAAGCAAACTAACTAACTGGCAAACTAAGTAACTAACTGGAAAACTAACTAACTGTCTGACAAACTATTTAACTAACTGGGTAACTAACTGCCTAACTGACAAACTAACTAACTAACTGACAAATTAACTAACTAACTGCAAGCAAACTAACTAACTGGCAAACTAACTAATTAGCTAACTTGAACATAAGTTACTAACTGGCAAACTAACTATCTATCTGACAAATTAACTAACTATTTGCAAACTAACTAACTAACTGAAAACAATCTAACCAGCAGACAAACTCACTAACTAACTGGCAAACTAAGTAACTACCTGCAAACTAAGTAACTATCTCAAAACTAACTAACTAACCGCAAACTAACTAACTAACTGACAAACTATTTAATTTATCGCAAAACTAACTAACTAACTTTAACTAACCTTTAACTAACTGTCGAACTTACGAACTATCTGTCAAAAGAACTAACTAACTGCAAACTAACTAACTAACAGCAAACTAACTTTCTAACTGACAAACTAACTAACTAACTGCAAACAAGATAACTAACTGACAAACTAAGTAACTAACTGGCAAACTCACTAACTAACTGACAAACTAACTAATTAACTAACTGGCAAACTAACTAACTATCTGACAAACTAACTAACTATTTGCAAACTAACAAACAAACTGCAAACAATCTAGCCAGCAGACAAACTAACTAACTAACTGGCAAACTAACTAACTACCTGCAAACTAACTAACTATCTCTAAACTAACTAACTAACTGCAAACTAGCTAACTATCTGACAAACTAACTAACTATCTGCAAACTAACTAACTAACTGCAAACTAACTAACTAACTGATAAACTAAGTAACTAACTGGCAAACTAATTAACTAACTGCAACCTAACTAACTAACTGCAAACTAACTAATTAACTAACTGGAATATAAGTAACTAACTGGCAAACTAACTAACTATTTGACAAACTAACTAACAATCTGCAAACTGACTAATTAACTGCAAACTAACTAACAAATTGACAAACTAAGTAAGTAACTGTAAAACTAAGTAACTAACTGACAAACTAACTAACTATCTGCAAACTAATTAACTAACTGGAAACTAACTAACTAACTGGACAACTAAGTAACTAACTGGCAAACTAAATAACAAGCTGACAAACTAAGTAACTAACTGGCAGACTAACTAACTAACTGACAAACTAATTAACTAACTGCCAACTAACTAACTAACTGCATAAAAACTAACTAACTGACAACCTAATTAAATAACAGGCAAACTAACTAACTAACTGAGAAACTAACTAACTAACTGGAAACTGACTAACTATCTGCAAACTAACTAACGAACTGCAAACTAACTAACTAACTGGAAACTGGCTAACAAACTAGCAAACTAAGTAACTAACTTTCAAAGTAAGTAACTAAGTGACAAGCAAACTAACTATCTGTAAACTAACTAACTAACTGCATACAAACTAACTGATTGACAAACCAACTAACTATCTGACAAACTAACTAACTAACTGCAAACTAACTATCTAACTGCAAACTAACTAACTAACTGACAAACTAAGTATCTTACTGGCAAACTAACTATCTGACAAACTAACTAACTAACAGCAACTGGAAACTAACTAACTAATTGGCAAACTAACTATCAGACAAACTAACTAACTAACAGCAAACTAACAAACTAACTGCAACCAACAAACTAACTTTGCAAACTAACTAATTCAATCTGACAAACTATAGTAAGCAAATATGGCAAATTCAACTCAACTAACTTGCAAACCAAGTTCGAGCTATTGGTGTAGCAACCTAACTCAATTCAATAACTGGAAACTATCTAACCAATTGACTAAATTCAATAGTAAGCTTACTGTGCAACTAACTCACTAACTGACAAATTAATTAACTCAATCTCTCAAATTAACTCAATTCAACTGACAAGCCAAACTAACTGACTGGTAAACTCAACTAACTCACTGGCTTAAACTGACCAACTATACTTTGACAAACTAACTAACTAAGTGCAAAACTAACTAACTAATCTGACAAACCTAATTAAATTATCTGCAAACTAACTAACTAACTGGCAAAGTAATCTATGTATATCTGCTAAACCTAACTTTACCTGACAAACCTAATTAACTAACTGGCTAACTAACTAACTAATCGATGCAAACCAATTAACTATCTGCAAACCAACTAACTAACTGCTAACTAACTGACTAACTGGAATATAGCAAACTAACTGGCAAACTAACCAACCATCTTTGACAAACTAACTAACTAACTGCAAACCAACTAACTAACTGCCAACTAACTAACTAACTGGACAAACTAAGTAACTAATTGGCAAACTAACTAACTAACTTTGGCAACCTAACTAATTAACTGAGGCTCTAACTAACTATCACTGACAAACCATCTAACTAACAGGCAAAGCCTTAACTAAATAACTGACAACCAACTAACCAACTAACTACAAAAAGTAATAACTAACAACCGGGAAACCAACTAACCAACTGGACAAACTAACTAACTTTATCTGCAAAGCTAATCCAACTAACTGCGAACCAACTAACTAACTTAGGAAACTAACTAGCCAACTGGCAAACTTACCAACCATCTGACAAACTAACTAACTAACTGCAAACTAACTGACTAAACTGACAAACTAAACTATGTATCTGAAACTCAACTAACTGACAAACTAACAAACTAGCTGGCAAACTAATCTAACTAACTTTGGCAAAACTAACTAACTCTCTTCAAAATCACTATCTATGTGCAAAACCAACTAACTAACTGGACTAATAAACTAAGAGTAACTATCTGGCAACCAACTAACTAACTATACCAAACTAACTAACTAACTGCAAACTAGCCAACTAACTCACAATCCCTAACTTACTAACTGGCAAAGTAACTAAGTAACTGACAAACTAACTAACTATCTGCAAACTATCTAACTAACTGGCAAACGAACTAACTATCTGCAAACTATCTATCTAACAGGCAAACTAACTAACTAACTGACAAATTAACTAAATATCTGCAAAACTAACTAACTAATTGCAAGCAAAACTAACTAGCAGACAAAGTAACTAATTAACTGCATACAAACTAACTAACTAACTGGCAAACTAACCAGCTATCTGCAAACTAACTAACTATCTGCAAACTAACGAACTAACTGCAAAATAACTAACTTACAGACAAACTAATGAATTTACTGCAAATTAACGAACGAAGTGGAAACTAACTAACCAACTGACAAGCTAACTAGCTGGCTATCTGGACAAACTAACTCACTAACTGCAAACCACCTAACTAACTGCAAACTCCCTAGCTAACTAACTGACAAACTAAGTAACTCCATCTTCGCAACCATCTAAACTAACTGGCAAACGAACTAACTATCTGCAAACCATCTATCTAACAGGCATAAACTAACTAACTAACTGGACAAATTAACTAAATATCTGGCAAAATAACCAACTGATTGCAAAAACAAACCAACTAGCAGACAAAGTAACTAATTAACTTTGCATACAAACCAACTAACTAACTCCGGCAAACCAACCCAGCCATCTCTGCAAACTAACTAACTATCTGCAAACAAACTAACTACCTGCAAACTAACTAACTAACTTACAAAGTAAGTAACTAACTGGGAATCTAACTAATTAACTGACAAACTAACTAACTATCTGCAAACTAACTAACTAACAGCGAACTAACTAACTAACAGGAAACTAACTAACTAACTGGCAAACATACTAACTAACTGACAAACTAAAAAACTAACAGACAAACTAACTAACTAACTGCAAAGCAAACTCTAACTAACTGGCAAACTAACTGACTAGCTGCAAACTAACCTTTAACTAACTGCTAACTAACTAACTAATCTGCAAACTAACTAACTAACTAGAAACTAGCTAACTAACTGCAAACAAAGTCACCAACTGGCAAACTAACTTAACTATCTGCAACCTAATTCCAACTAACTTGCATACTGTCTAACTAACTGCAATCTAACTCAACTCAATTCGAAACTAATTGGCTAACTGGCTAGCCTTGACTAACTATTCTGACAAACCAATTCAACTAACAGCAACTGGAAACTAATTCAACTAACTGGCAAACCAACTATCTTCGACCAATCTAAGTAACTTCAACAGCAATCAGACTAACTAACTGAGAAACTAACTAACTATTCGCCAAAATAACCAACTAATCTGCAAAGCCAACTAATCTAACTGGAAACTAAGCTAACTAACTGCAAACAAAACCCAACTAGCAGACACAACTAATCTAACCAACTGCAAACGAACTAAATTCTAACTGGCGAACTAACTAACTATCTGACAAAACTACCTAACTAACTGGACAAACTAACTGACTAAACTGACAAACCAGCTATGTATCGGCAAAACCAACTAACTGACAAACTAAGTAACTAATTAGCAAAACTAACTCCAACTAACTGACAAACTAACTAAATAACTTCAAACTATCTAACTGACTTACAAACTGAGTAATTAACTTGCAAACTAACTAACTATCTGACAAACTAATTATCTATCTGCAAACTAACTAACTAACTGACAAACTGAGTAACTAACTAACTATCTGCAAACTAACTAACTATCTGACAAACTAACTAACTAACTGCAAACAAGATAACTAACTGACAAACTAACTGACTAACATTCAAACTAACTAACTAACTGGAAACTAACTAACTAACTGGCAAACTAAGTAACATACTGGCAAACTAACTACCTAACTGACAAACTAATTAACTAACTGCAAATTAACTAACTAACTGCAAGCAAACTAACTGACTGGAAACTAACTAACTCTATGGCAAACTAACTAACTATATGACAAACTAACTAACTAACTGACAAGCTAACTGACTAAACTGACAAACTAACTATGTATCTGCAAACTAACTAACTAACTGCGAACTAACTAACTAACAGGAATCTAACTAACTAACTGGCAAACTTACTAACTATCTGACAAACTAACTAACTAACTGACAAACTAACTGCCTAAAAGGACAAACTAACTAACTCTCCCCAAACCAACTAACTACCTGACGAACTAATTAACTCACAGCAAACTAACTATTTAACTGCAAACTATCTCACTAACAGCAGACTAACTAACTAACTGCATGCAATCTAACTAACTGACCAACTGACCCAACCAACTAGCAACTAACTGACAAACTAATTAACTAACTGCAAACTAACTACCTAACTGCAGGCAAACTAACTAACTGGCAAACTTACTAACTAACTGCAAACGAACTAACTAACTGACAAACTAACTAACTAACTGCAAGCTAACAAACTAACTGGAAACTGACTGACTAGCTTACAAACTAACTGACTAACTGACAAACTAACTAACTAACTGACAAACTAACTAACTAACTGCAAACAAACTAACTAACTAACTGGCAAACTATCTAACTATCTGGAAAATAACAAACTAACTGCAAACTAACTAACTAACTGACAAACTAAGTCACTAACTGGCAAACTAACTAACTATCTGCAAACTAATTATCTAACTGCAAACTAACTGACTAACTGACAATCTAAATAACTAACTGGCAAACTAACTAACTAACTGCAAACTAACTAACTAACAGAAAATCTAACTAACTAACTGCATACTAACTAACTAATTGTCAAACTAACTAACTATCTGAGAAACAAACTAACTAACTGCAAACTAACTAACTAACTGCAAACTATCTAACTAACTGACAAACTAACTAACTAACAGCAAACTAACAAACTATCTGACAAGCTAACTTCAACTTAACTGCAAACTAACTAACTCAACTTTGACCACACTAACTAACCAACTACCTGCATACTAACTAACACACTAACCGTCAAACTAAGTAACCAACTGACCAAACGAACTAACTAACTGACCAACTAAGAAATCCAAATGCAGACTATTCTAACTTACTGACAACCTGACTGATTTACAATGCAATCTAACTAACTGACTGACAAACTGATCGAACTAAACTGCGAACCAACTAACTTAACTGACAATCAAACTAACTAACTGCATACTATGGCAACTAACCTTTGTATCAAACTATCTAACAAACTGACAAACTAAATAACTAATTGCAACCTAACTAACTAACAGCAAATCTAACTAACTAACTGTCAATCTAACAAACTACCTGCATACTAACGCTAACTGAAAGCTGGGCCAATCTAACCAACTAACTGACAAACAAGAGCTATCTTAACTGCAAAATTCAAATGTAACTTTTACTGCAATCTAACCAACTAACTGACAAACTAACTAACTAAACTTCAAACTAACTAACTAACTGACTAACCAACTAACTAACCTTTGACAAATCCAACTAACTAACAAGGACAATCTAGCCAACTAACTGACAGACTAACTAACTAACCGCAAAATTAACCAACTACCCGCATACCAACCTAAATCCAACTGTCAAACTAACTAACTATCTGACGAAACAAACTAACTAACTGCAAACTCGCAACTAACTATAACTGCAAACTAACTAACCGTCTGACAATCTAACTAACCAACCGACAAACCCCTATCTAACTAACTGCAAGCTAGATAACCAACCGTAAACAAACTAACTAACTGACTATCGAACCAATTTACTGCCAAACCAACTAAATAACTGCAAAAACATCTAACTAACTGCAAACAATGGTACTAAATGACAAAAGAACAAACTAACTGACAAACTAACAAACAAACTTATAAACAAACTAACTAACTGCAAACCAACAAACTAACTGGGCAAAACTAACTAACTAACTGACAAACTAAATAACTAACTGCAAACAAACAAAATAACTTACAAGGTGGCGGTAACTAATATGGGAACATGAGATCGACGGCAAGCTGGCCGCCTTCCGGGAGGAGCTCCTCTGCAGCGGAGGTGTGGTCGGCGGGAGGCGGCGTCCTCCCGACCGAATGGCCTAACCGAGGTCGGTGCTCGGTGGAGAGAAGGCGAAGGTGGGTGGAGGGGAAGGCTCCACCACCGTGGCACCGTGGCCGTTACTGGCGCCGCGGGCCGCGGCTCCCGAGAGGGGGTAGTTTACCCCGGCCACGGTGCGCGCGTCCTCCGCGGCACCATCCCAAGGAGGGGTGTCGTGGAGCGAGGTGGTAGGGCGGAAGGCAAAGAGGGCGGCGAGGAAGGCCTCGCAGCCGCACCCTGCTCCCTCGCCGCTCGCGGCCAGGAGAGGCCGCGAAGTAGGTGTGATCAGGCGCCTCCTCAAAAACGGCAGCAGTGACGCTGACCGTTCCTCAGGGGCGACCGGACACTCGCGCGGGGCGATGCAGCTCGCCAGGGATAATATATCCCTGGAGAGAGCTCGGCATCGCTTCCGGGTGAGGGCGAAGAGGGCTGTGACCGGGGTCTCCCTGCTGGGAGATCCCTGGTCCAGAGGGCGGCCCAGAGAAGGCGGACCGGCTCGCCCAGAGGGCTCCAGGAGCAGCTGGCGAGCAGTGTCTATCGAGTCGTCCGGACCAACGAAGCGCACAGAGAATGCGCATATGTGGGTTGGACGATCTGGTCACCGCTTTGCAGGAGGTGTCCTGTGCTCCTAGCGAGGCATATCGGGTGATTGCCCTGAGGGAGACGTTTGGGTCGGAGAAATCCGCAGGTCTCCTTCCGGCCTGGGGTCGGTGTGGGCCCGGTGTCCCTCTCTCGAAGCCCGAAAAGGTGGCGGAATCCGGGAGGGTATTGGTGGTGGTGGTTTCGACGCGAGTGGAGATACTCGCGCCTTCCGCGGCCTAACCCAATGTCACCGCTGCCTCGAGCTGGGGCACGTGAGGACCAGTGGTGCACCAGCCGGCCCGACATGGACCGCAGCGGTCAGGTGTTTACCGCTGCGGAGCGGAATGACCACCGCGCGCTTCCGGTTGCTCGGCGGCCTCCCCACTGTCTCGCTACGTGCGGACATGGGGAGGCCAGCCGATCTCAGGGTGGGGAGCAAAGTGGTGCGTTCTCCCTCCCGGAAGGGGGGAAGAAGGGGCCCACCCCGGGTCAGCACCCCAGCTTCCACGGTTGCTGGCAGCGATCCACCATGGAGCCAGCTGGACGGGTGCCACAGGGACGGACAGCCGGGATCGGGAGGATGGGACGGCCGTCGTTAAATAACGGCAAACGCCCCACCTCCTCCTTTTTCTCCTCCAGGCCATCTCCAGACCACTGCCGCGCGGCACAGGACATGATGTCCCAAGTCCTCGCGGAGTGGGTGGTCTGGCCATGGCAACGGTCGCCGCCGAGTTGTACTGCAGCCGGATCACCCGTTACATTGGGTGGGCGACGCGGACGGTTTGGTGGCGACGGTATGGGGAGGTCCGTGGTGCACGCAGGTGGCAAGAGCGGTTGGCTCTGCCTACCGCGGGGCACCGGACAGTCAGAGCGAAAGTTCGGGCCACTCTCCCTATGTGAGTGGCTGGACAGAGGCCACAAGTGGAAGCCTCATCTACAGGATGGCACAGGTGTTCTCGGGGCATGGCAGCTTCGGGAGATACCTGGTGCCGGATAGGAAGGAGCCGACGGACGCGTTGTTGCCATTGTGACGCTGAGCAGGACACGGCGGAACAGACCTCAGCCGGCATGCGCTGCATGGGAGTGGTGAACGTCGTGTCCTGGTCGGCGTCATCGGGCGGGGATGTCTCGTCGTGACGGGCATGGTGCATTTTCCATGATAAACCTCGGCAGCCAGGAGAAGTGAGGGCCGTGGCCTCCTTCTGCGAAATCGTAATGTAATATCTTCCGCAATAAATAACAGCAAAACATCTAACTAACTGCATAAACCAGCTTCAAACTAACTAACTGCAAACAATCTAACTAACTTTTGCAAACTGAACTAACTAACTGAAAACTAACAATCTAACAGACAAACTAACTAACTAACTGCAAATTAAGTAACTACCAGACCAACTAAATTACTAACGCTAATAAACTAACTTTGAACTGCAAACTAACTAACTAATATAATGCCAAACTAACTTCAACTAAGTAACAAACTATCTATCTAAACTGACAAACTAACTAACTAACTGGACAGACTAATTCTTCAAATAACTTTACAAACGTGTATAACTAACTGCAAACCAGCTAACAATGTGCAGAAACAATCTAACCGCTAACTGCAAACTAACAAACTAACTGCAAACCAACTACCTAGCTTACAAACTAACTAATATAATGCAACCAACCAACTAACTGGACAAATCCAACTAATTCAATCTAGTGACTATAAACTATCTATCTAACTGACAAAACTAACTAACCTAACTGACAGACTAACTAAATAACTGCAAACCGTATAACTAACTTTGCAAACTAGCTAACAATGTGCAAACAATCTAACTAACTGCAACCTAACAAACTAACTGCAACCTAACTACCTAGCTTACAAACCAACTTAATATAATGCAAACTAACCAACCAACTTTGACAAACTAACTATCTAAGTGACAAACTAGCTAACTAACTAACTTTGACAAACTAAATAAATAACTTTGTACCAAGCTGTCTAACTAACTGCAAACTAATTAATTATCTGCAAACAATCCTAACTAACTACAAACTAACTTAACAAACTGCAAAGCAATCTAAATAACTGCAAACTAACTAACTAACCGGCAAACAATCCCTAACTATTAACTGCAAACCAACTAACTATCTCACAAACCAACTAACTTCAAATGATTAAAACTGACTATCCGTCTGATAAACTAACAAACCAACTGCAAAGCTATCTGACTAACTGCAAACTATCTAACTAACTGCAAACTAACTAACTAACTGCAAGCAATCTAACTAACTTACAACTAACTAACTAACCAAAGCAAAACAATCTGACCACTGCAAACTAACTAACTGTCTGACAATATGTAACTAATCAACAGACAAACTAACTTACTAACTGCACGCTAAATAACTAACTGTAAACAATCTAATTTACATGCAAACTAACTAAGCATAACAGCAAAACATCTAATCTAACTAAAACCAGCTATAGTAACTGCAAACAAATCTAACGAACTCCAAACTAACGCACTAACTGTCTAACTAACTAACTATCTGACAAACAAACCAACTAGCTGATAAACTAACTAACTAACTGCAAACCAACTAACATGCAACAAACTAACTGACAAAGTAACTAATTTTACTGCAAACTATCCCCAACTAACTGCAAACTAACTAACTAACTGCAAAACTTAACTATTTGACAAACTAACTAACAAGACAGACAAATTAACTAATTTAATGCAAACTAACTTATTAACTTGACCAAACTAACTAACTAAGCTGAAAACTAACTAACTAATTTTACAAACTAACTAACAAACTGCAAACTATCAAATAACTGCAAAATATTTTAACTAACCGCAAACTAGCTAACTAACTGCAAACAATCTAACTAACTTTGCAAACTAACTAACTAACTGCAAAAAAACTAACTAACTTTGCAAACCAACGAACTAACTGACAAGCTGACCCCAACTTTAACTGACAAACTAACTATCTAACTATAAACCAAACTAGCTAACTGCAAACCAACTAACTTACTGACAAACTAACTTTATCTAACTGGATAAACTAACTAGCTAACTGTAAACCAACTAACTAACTTGCAAAAGTAACTAAGTAATATAACAAGGCGAGATCGTCTAACTCAGGGGAGCAATGAGGGGCGCGAGGTCGCGGAAAGCAGATGGGGGCGCGCGGAGGAGCAAGCGCGGCGCGGTGAAACTAGGGTGCAGGGCCTGCGGGAATGGAATGGAAAATAGGTTTACGCGCGCGAACAAGCCGAGGAGTGGGGGGATGGCGCAATAGTCGGGGAGGGATCGTTCCGGATCGAGCCGGAGCGGAGACCGCTCCAGACCTGACCCACCGTCGGAAATTTTTCAGACGGGCGCAGAGGCCTTCGGGAGCGGAAAATTGTGGTTGCACGCGAACAACCCGAAGAGTGGGGGTGGCACAATCGTTGAGGGTATTAGTCCAGACCGAGCCGGCGCGGAGACCTCTCCAGACCTGTACCACAGTCGGAAATATTTTCCAGATCTCCGAAATTTTTTCTCAGACTCTGATTCAAAACCGAAATTTTTTTTTTCGAGGGGAGAGGACAACGCTTGGTCCATCCCCGCGCGAATCGATATGTAGCGAATCATAGGCCGCATCGATCGGAGAAAATGACATTTGATATGCAATATTTACCAATTCTATTTATTCCTGAAGCAAATCATTTTTCAAAAATGTTTATTTCAATCTTAACGTCCGCAGCGTATCGCGCGATTGCATGTAATTAGAACCCCCTCGAGCAGACGCGCACCGAATGACACCATTTAGCTGCTTGAAGAACGCCGGAATGAAATAATATAAGACTTTTGAAACGTTGCCTCTTAGGAATTAGGTGGCGAGAGAGATGGTGGAAGACGGATAAAAATGGAGAAAATAAATATACACGTTTTAAAATGATAATATATTGTTATGTTTTTCTTACGAGCATCAACTACAATATTATTGATGGCGCACGCTAACAGTTCGCAATCTACAAGCGATAATCCCTGCAGTAATATTGCGCGATTCAATATGTAGCGAATCAATATGTAGCGAATCAATGTGGCCGCCCGAATGAAATATAAGACTTTTTGAAACGTTGCATCTTATCATTAGGTGGCGAGGAGGAGAGAGGAGAGAGATGGTGGAGAAGACGGGTGAAATAAAATCGGAGAAATAATATATGTTTTAAATGATAATATATTCTGTATATAAAGAATTATTTAATTATTAATAGCATCGTATAACATATTATTATCACTGCCAAAGTGTCAACAGCTCGCATAATCCGCAGGAGAATGTTTATCATAATATTCATGAAGGATTTTGACGGCTCTCATGTTTTATGCGCACATGACCTGTTCCGTTTAACTATCGTTACAAATTGTTTATATTTCTCTTTGACACTAGGTGCGTATTTTGACACAGCCACGAATACGCGTGCTCGACACACAGTTCCAGTTCGAGATAAAAATAATACAGTCGATGGTTTTCATATACATTGCAGGCATCATGTACAATTTCATTTGCACAAGCGTTCATGCCACGCATTTTCTAACAACCGTAAGCACCCAAATCACAAATCGTTAATGACGTTGGAGAAGGAGCTGAGTTTTACATGTTGTTCGAGTATCCTCGCGTTTCTGGTATCAATGTATTCGCCCATGTCCCGAGTGTGGCAACAACAACACATTTCACTCGAGTATCGCCAAAGAATAATGTCCACAGCGGACACAGGTCCCCTACCGCGACGCTCTAATATCCAGGTACTTGTATGCCGTGGATGTGAGGGCAAACCTCCTCCCCAGTATATAGGGCGATCGAACGTTGTTTATTGCTATCGTAACATAGTAGAAAAAGTATATAAAAGAAGAACGCTTAAAGGTAAGTAAGCGTAACGCTAAGAGAAATGATGATAATAACACTTACTCGCGACTTATGCATGCCGTTTCGCGAGAAATGTAGTAATTCATGTTTGTAGAATCCAATAGATAACGTTTCACGACGACGGCGACGACGATACTATCAAAACGAGTGTGCAGCACATAAAAAGTGTAACGATGCATCAAGGGTAGCGAGGTCCGGGAGAGGAATTGTTATGTCACGTGTTCTTCTGCGAAAAGTGCAACTTTGCAAGCGTTTTAGATTACCTTGAACACGACCAAACGTGCAAATTCTATGACATCACATTCGCGGTACGAATCGACCGAAATCATGTGTATCATGCGAATTTTTATGTCACATGTTCTTCTTCTTCTGCGAAAAGTGCAATGTTTACAAATACCATTTATATTACCATGTACACGTGCAAAAATGTAGCCTCAGCAGAACAAATAACATTGACGAGCATTATGGGCGCGGGAAAAGAAATTAGATGCCTTTAAAATATGATATATTTATTAAAGCAACAAATGATTACAAAACATTAGTTTTATCGAGTCGCCGATAAGAAGATGGAGAGGCATGTCAGTTTGTTATATTTGGAAGGAGCAAGCGACATGGGGCATTGCGCATGGATCAAGAATTTATCTCGTCTCGTGAGCACGCAATTGAGTAAACATAATAGTCGAAAATACTTTTGTGATAGGTATGTATAAAATAAATTTACCTTCAAGGATAAAAGTCTCGACACGTGTTGAATGTAATATAATATCTGGGGAAGCGTCGAATCTTAGAATTATGCGGAATCAGCAGAGACAGTGTTGAACGATCTTGCACACTAATTCATCATATGCATGAATCACGGGACAGAATTATACGATATAAGCAGAAACTGCATAGAACCATGTTGGGACGGATTGTCATTTTTGCATGCAATGCATTCGAGGGAAAACCGAAAGAGTTTGGCAAAGATACCAAATGGGCGTGGTGGTATAAAAACACGCTCTAAACTGCGCGTAGTCTCAAATAGTTGTAACACGTTGCATGGAAAAATACGATACATTTATATTCCATTTTCAACCATGGAAGAATTCGCGAGAGTAGAAGGTCAATTGTTGGATCGATCTGAATGATTGATTTCACGGGAGAGTACCTCGCGTGGGAAGAACTGTGCAACGAGTGTATCGAATCTTTAGAAGAACACAGCCGAGTGAAACTCCCGCGATTATCGATCGGCGTTCACCAATCGTTGGTTGCTCGAATCGCGCGACTCGAAGGACTGAAACATACGTTGCGCGGTCGTTTCGTACGCGAAGGTGCTGGACATTCTAGCAGAGGACTTTTGTGGCTCGAAATAGACACTTCGTTTGATAATCGCGTATTAACTGGTGCCGTCCTAAATTCGAATTATATCGAACCGCGCAACTTCCTCCAGGATGCAGAGACCATTGTGATGGAGCATGTGCGAGACGCTTTGAAGAAGCATAATCTCAAAGTGAACACAGTATTTAATGGTGAATTTGTAGCGGGTGACAAACGCGCGCGCAAAAGCATCAACATGAGAAACCGCGAACGCTTTCACGCATCTGATCTGCACGAGTGGTACCAACAATACATCACTGAACCCATCCTGGCAACACTGGAAGAATTCCAGGAACGTGACAGCGGATGGGCGCTGATACAAATCCTTAATTTGACGATTAACGTGAACAAGTATAATCCACTCCGCGCGGGGTGTCACTTCAAGCTGCCGCGAGAAATCATGCTGAAGAGGGCAACAATAAACATACATTCCTCAGACAACACATGTTTCGCGTGGGCAGTTGTCGCAGCTCTACATCCAGCTAAAAAATATCCTGAACGTCCAGGTTCATACCCGCAATATACATCGGTCCTAAATCTCCATGGCATTGAGTTCCCAATGTCCCTGGAGCAAATTGAAAAATTTGAGCTGCAGAACAACATCTCGATAAACGTCTACAGCTTCTCGATGGAGAAGAATGGACCAAAAGTCTTTCCACTGGTCTCACCAGCCAAAAGAGGGATCGACGTGCCAACCTGCTCTATACGCCGGAACAGGGAGGCAGCGATGTAGGACATTTTGTCTGGATCAAAGACTTATCCCGACTAGTGGGCGCGCAGTTGAGCAGACACAAAAGAAAAAAATACTTCTGGGACCGGTACGTATAGAAATTTATGAAATGTTCCCAATGAAAAAAAAAGAATGAATAAAAAAATTTTTGTTTGGTTTTGCAGATGTATGCACTATTTTCGCTCTGCCGAGAAGTTGGACACCCACACAATTGACTGCCGCGAGATAAACAACTGCGCTATCCTGTTGCCCAGCCAGGACAATAAATGGCTCAGTTTCGACAATCGCGGTAGGAAGGAACGGTTCCCCTTCGTAATATATGCCGATCTGGAGTGTGTCCTGCAAAAAACGGTGGACACCCAAAGGATGCGGAGAACCGCAAATTGTGCATGTACCAGAAACATGAGGTACATAGTATTGGTTATTATATACATTGCCCGTACGATGCATCGCTGTGAACGTATCGATGTCATCGCAACGCGGATTGCGTTTCATGGTTTGTCAAAGAGTTGAAAAATTTTGCGAATTTTGTTAAACCCATTCTGGCAAAGAACACACCCATGCTAGATTTAACAACTCAGCAGTTGTCGGTATTTCGCAATCCGATACACTGTCATATTTGTGAAGAATCACTCGAGGCTACAGATATACGAGTCCGCGATCATTGCCATCTATCAGGGCAGTTCAGAGGCCCAGCACATTCAGAGTGCAATTTAAATGATAGAAAATGCGTTTATAACCCCATAGTTTTCATAATTTATCCGGCTACGATTCCCATTTTTATTATCGAAGAAATAGCTACAGCTTTCGAAGGACACATTACTGTATTACCCATTACTAAAGAAAAGTTTATTTCATTTACGAAAAATGTCGAAGATACGAATGAAGAATCAGACTCACGAAATTGTATTAAATTGCGATTCATCGATTCATACAAATTTTTAAATACCAGTCTCGACAAATTAGCATCTTTTCTTAGCACAGATAAATTAAAAATTTACGATCTCAATTTGAAACATTATCCATCGAAGATTTCTATTTATTGACACGGAAGGGTGTATTTCCATATGAATACCTTGATCGCGCGGACAAACTGCTGGATCCATGCTTACCGCCACGCGGAGTCTTTCTACAGTTCATTAACGGGTGAGACTGTATCCGAGACCGATTACGCGCACGCCGAGACTGTCTGGCAGCGTTTCGGCATTAGAACCTTGAGCGAATACAGCGACTTGTACTTGAAAACAGATGTCTTATTATTGGCAGATATTTTTGAAAATTTTCGCGAAAGTTGTATCAAGAGTTACGGATTAGATTCAGCACATTATTATACTTTACCTGGTTTCACATGTGATGCTATGCTAAAATACACTAAAATTAAATTCGAATTACTCACCGACATCGATATGGTTATGTTTATCGAACGAGGTATACGGGGGGAGGGGGGTTTAAGTCAATGTTCAGGAAGATACGCACATGCCAATAACAAGTACATGCCATCTTACGACGCATCGGAAGAGTCATCGTACTTGATGTACTTTGACGTGAACAATTTGTATGGATGGGCAATGTGTCAGCCTCTACCATACGCTAAATTTCAATGGGTCGAAGATGGTGTAAATTTTGACGTATCTTCAATCGGTGTCGATTCGCCCACGGGATACATTCTCGAGGTAGATCTGGAATATCCGCAACGTCTGCACGATGCTCATGCAGATCTGCCGTTCTGTCCGACGCGTGCCAAACCACCTGGCAGCAGGCAGGACAAGTTACTCGCGACGGTATACGATAAGCAGCGTTACATAATCCATTACCGCAACCTGCAACAGTGTACACAACACGGTCTTCGTATCACAAAGATACATCGTATCCTATAATTTGCTCCAATCACCCTGGCTCCGCGATTACATCGAACTCAATACGCGGTTTAGAACAAACGCGAAAAACGATTTTGAAAAAAATTTGTATAAATTGATGAACAATGCAGTATTCGGTAAAACAATTTAAAATGTACGAAATCATGTGGATGTAAAACTTTTGACACGTTGGGAAGGGCGATATGGCGCGGAGGCAATGATCGCGAAACCGAATTTCCACAGCAGAAGTAAGTTTTTCGGAAAATTTAATAGCTGTTGAATTGCGAAATCTCGAAGTTAAATTCAACAAACCGATATACGTGGGCATGTGCATTTTCTACATATCCAAAATTTGTTTGTATGAATTTCACCACGAGTATATGTCTCCACTCTATGGCCAAAATTGTCAAATTCTATACACAGTCACCGATAGACTCATATATCACATTCAATACGAGGATATCTACGAAACCATGAAGCGGAATATCGATAGGTTCGACACAAGTGATTATCCTATTGACAATCCATATAATATGCCGAATGTAAATAAGAAGGTCCCAGGGCTGATAAAGGACGAAAATAACGGTGCGATAATGACCGAATTCGTAGGTCTTAGAGCGAAAATGTATGCACTCCGCGTAGATGGCAAAAAAGATACGAAAAAGGCGAAAGGCGTCAAGAGCAACGTCATAACTAGGACGATAACTGTCGACGACTACGCGGAGTGTTTGCACAAGGAGATCAAAATGGTTCGCAGGCAATCATGTATACGGTCGAAATTGCACAATGTGTACACCATTTCGGTAGCCAAAATCGCTCTAAGTCCACACGATGACAAGAGGTACATCGTACCCGATTCGACAAACACTCTGCCCTGGGGACATTATAGAATACCGTTGTAAATCGAAATTATTTTATTTATTAACTCCTTACAAATAGTGGAATTATTGTGTAAAAAATAAAATTGCTCACATCAATATGTATCATTGTATTTATTGAATCATGTATTATTATGTTACAGTACATTATTTTTATTTATCCAAGAATTGTGTGATTTATCAAACCCTAGCCACTTAACATATACCTTATATCCTTCCTACGCAACACTTTTTCCACTAGTTGCACATCAGGATCGGTGACACGCTGCAGCTCGTGTTCGTAGAATCCTCCGGCAACAGGTTTTCCACACGAATCGAGGAGCAGATACGTTGCGGGATTAGGTTGCCTGTACTTTTGGCTATCTTGAACACCTCCGTTAACCAATTAGGCGTATAGCCTTTATCGAAGATGGTTTTAAATTTGCTCACGCGCACGAACTCGCCCAACTTGAATTTCGCTGGAGCAGGGATCTTTATGTTGTTGTATAAGGTGGCAAGCAGCTTATTAGCGATCGCAGGGGTAACATCGCATTGACGCATTCCGATGGTTCTATGTTTTGTGAATTATACTCTGCAAGTAGACGCGGTAGCGCATCGATTCATTTATAGGTTCCATTGAGCGTAAACAGTTTCCACATATTGTTCTTCAAGGTTCGATTGAAACGTTCAACGACGGAGGCCTTCATCACCGAATACGTTGTGTTAAAAGGTTGATACTTTAACGAATGAGTCCGGATAGAGGGATGGGAGTTTTACAGGGGAAGTGAATGGGACACAAATGGTTTTATTTTCGTCGGCCTTTAAGACCGACCGTTTATTACAAAAATAAAGTAAAGAAAAACAAAAAGAAAAACCAATGAACAATTACAATAAAAATAACGTGACTGTACAATAAGAATTAATGTTTGGCCTCGTTTCTGGCCGTTCCGCGAGGCCAGGTCGTTCCTCGCGCCAGCTTGAGGTAGGCCAGGATTCCTAAGTGAACAGAAAAACACGACTATGAGTTAGACACACGTACACGGTATACGTATCTTCGTAGCGCTCGTTTGCTCGCGCTCCTGGCTTCGTAATTCGAACGTACCGGAGCGGAGAATTGTAAACTTTCGTAAATTACAAATTATAAAGTGGACTGTATTTTGGCTAGGAAAAGAATTAAACTTCTTTTCTTCGCCGATTCAGTGGTCGATTGCCCAGTGGACGGGGATGCAAGAGGAGGTTGTAAGGCTCCTAATGCACTGTTCCCGTGAGTGTGCACACTGAGTCTGTGCGTCGAGTCGCACTGCAATGCAACGGCACGACCGTCAATCTGCGGCTTCTCTTTACACGTTCCAACAGATGACTTATTGGCCGAGAGTTGCACTGCGAAGCCCGACAACACGTTGTTCACTGCACGAATGCACTACTCGATGTGATACGTTGCAGTATTTTGAACTACGCCTCGGCCTGACCCACGACTCCGTTACTTCTCCGCACTGGTGCTCCTCTAAACGTTACACCGGCGGGATCTGTCGAAGTAAGGAGGCGAAGACCGAAAATCACACGTCCGAAATGGACGCCGACCTGACTACAGTGAGCCCACCTGGAGGTACACCACGTAGGTGCCTCCCTTTGGTGTCTCCTAAGCCGAAGGGCAATCACACAGAAGTATGGACGGTAACCGCCGACTTCTATATGATTCCAACGTTTATACGTTGGAATCGACCGTTAAATTCCGCACAGGAGGGGTCGAACACCTTATCGGTGTATTCTCGAGCATTCCAAAATCTGCAGTAAATTTAAATCAATTAAACTCGATCGAGATTTCCTCGAACGAGATTCAGGTGCAACTTGCACGAATCGGGATGCGAATCGTGTTTTCCATGCAAGGTGGGAATGAATTTTCCGACCTTTTCGAGCAAGGCTCGCTACACCCTTTTAAATAGCAGTCTTTTCGGCTTTCTCGCACGAGGATTTTCCTCTTAAATCGCGATTAACTTCTGATCGAATATGATCGGGAGCCGATGCGTCTCGTTCAGAAGTCGCCGTAAGAATGATACGGATTGACAGCCGAAGACGTCGCCGTGGTACTCTTACTGGTCGATCCGTGGCGCTGTCTGAATTTCGGCCGTCTCTCCTTGTCACATTATCGGCGCACTAGTCTCTCACGGTACTGACGTCAGTAACACCGTTAGCACACTCGAATCGAAAGGTAGTGAGCCGTTACCGATGCCAGAAAAACTAAAAATACACGTTTTTCAATCACCGTTCGCTATACAAATCCAATTAGGGATAATCTCTTGGTTATTGTACGCTAAGAGGATTAACGGTAATTACGGCCGAGGATAATCGCTCGGCATTATGCAATTTTTAAACACGTTGAATAATGATTAATGCCATGCTTTGTCAAGAGTTTCTGCACATCAGCGTTGTAAAATTCTTTTCCTGGATCGGTTTGCAAGTTTTTCGGATATCGATCTCTAAATACCTTTGCAAACGCGTTAGTCACCTCGGCACCACTTTTAGTCTTGAGCGGGACCGCCCAAGCATACTTGCTCAGCACATCGATGGCGGTGAGTATATAGCGGTGACCTTGGTTGAATCGCGAGTAAGGACGCATTTCTACAACATCAGCTTGCCACAGATCATCGTATCCATGGACTATGACGCGCCTTCGTGGGAAATGTCTTCGAGCCGGGGCATGCAATTCCTCAACAAGTTGTCGCTTCTTGCGGCTATGGTTTTCTTTACTTTTGGATTTCGATAATGGCGACATGTTTGATCGCAAGAGGTATCTTTGACACGAATGAAGTGATAATTATTGTGTACATGTATTATGTGCTTCCCATCGTCCCAAAATAATTCTGGACATGTTCAACCGTCACGCATGATTCTCCATCGCAATTCTGCTGCGGGATAGGATTCAATGTCTGCGATATCTTTTGAACACTGTTTTGCAACATTAGCATATCTCTCTGCCACACAATCAGCTTCCTCTCCAATTCTTCCTGCTGCTCTCTCAAAAGTTTAATGCTCTTTCACATATAGTTTATTGACAGCATCGCAGTCGGCTGCGGGTTGTGCTACGCGTCGTATCTTGCGTGATTTTGCATCAAAGTCGGCACCTGCCACGCAAAGAGCATTGTCTCGCATATAATTTCAAAGCATACCGCCCCATTTGTAATAGTCCATTCTAACTGCTCCACTCTTCTCGAGCGATACCCCAAATTTGTTGATCGATTATCATCTCAATGCATACAGTGCACATCATCGGTGCGCGGGTTAATTTATAATGAGGCCTACCTCGCGAAGTTCCTCGATAATCGATAGAATTTCATGGTCATGCGAGTTGTTACCCGCCTGACGCGACGCTTCCAACAAACGGAGTCGATCCACCAGCTCGTTGGGATCGTCCCAGTGCACGTAATCGATCTTGTTATCATTTACCGTCATGACATGCGGAACCGGCAGGCCTTTCCCTGCCTTACTGGCAGATACACGGGTTAGTAGCGGTGCAATTACATGTTTATACCTGTATCCCTTGTTACCCATTATAGGATTTTGTGCGTTATGGCCACGTATGTGAGCATTTGTTGTCAGTCGTATACTGTTGTAGATTTGCCTATCGGCATCTGTGTATATGGCGTCGTCGGGAATTCTCTTGAAAATAAGTTCATAAAGAACGGGAGTTCCTCCATATTTTACACCATCTATGATTATATTATCATCCTTGTCCATATTGAAAGCCTTATCACCAAGCATCGTTCCACTATTGTCAAAGTATACTCCGTACACATGATCCATGATCGGATCCCTATCACCACTTAGGATTGCGCGCATGTATTTTTGCCCCAACGGACCGAAATGGTTGCGAAATGTTTGTTGCCCCTCGGATGTTTGGAGTTCATGCCTAATAGATGTTGCAAATGACTCATCGGCAGAAGTTTCGTAAACGTCTTCAGCATTGGTTGTGATCGACTGTACATCGGGAAATGTATTTATTGGTGCAGGCGGAACCGGGAATCGTTTGACATGACATTCGGTTGTTTCCGCTTCGATTGAACTGGTGTGGAGGTTACGAGCGAATTTTCCGATGACATGTATAATCGTTTTCTATTTCTCTTATGTGATGTGTTCCTTTCGGTTGGATTTTTGGTATATGTCATAATGTTTCTTTCCCTTCAACGTTCATGCTAGTCAGCTATGGAATTCCAGCAATGATTTGTCTCTGTTGTATTTTCCACAATATGTTTTTTAAGGGCTCAACAACAGGTTTAAAGTATTTCTCGCCCCCAGGGGGCTTACCTTCGGGTAAGTGCGGGCTTGACGCACCCGGGGCCCCGAGTCCGGAATCCCAAGGTGTAACCTACCGTGCTGATGGAATGAGTGGCTTCACGTGAGTGAGTCTCGAACGGTGGATTCCAGATACCAGGCATCCTCTGGTCTTATATCAGCCTTGTCACAGCACGCCGGCTCTGCTGTGATTGACGTATTTTCCGAGCCTACTCGTGGGAACCATATGAATTGCTCATTAAAATCCATTATAAACTCAACGGAGCTGTCTACCTCCTCAAATGTGGACAAACACCTCGTAACAGCTTCCAAAACACCGCCTATAGGTAGGAATGCCGTTTATTACATTGTGAAATCACCGGAAGGTGAAATTCAGAAACTGAGTCCGTTTAAAATACAAAGAGGCATTAGTGAACAGATTGGTAATGTCAAAAGTGTGAAAAAGATACGGGAAGGTTTATTAATTGAAGTAAAGCGCAGCGCAAGCACAGCGAACCAGAAATTTAACATCCTTAGCAGGTATGCCGGTCTACGTTGAACCTCACCGGAACCTCAACCTCGAAGAATATAGTTACTCACCGAGATCTAGAATGGTGCACAGTGGAAGAAATTAGAGGGCGGAACTAGCTGACGCGGGTGTCATCGACGTAAAACGCCTCCAAACAACCAGAGACGGAGTTAGGGTGGATTCTAATTCATATATATTAACCTTCGACAGCCCAACCCTACCAGATAGGATAATGGCTGGCTACCTCTCAATCCCTGTAAGGCAATATTTCCCACCACCCCTACGTTGCTTCCGATGCCAAAGATTCGGCCACACTTCGATGAGATGCCCAAATGAAGAAATATGCAAATGCGGAAGTAAGCCGCATGGAGAAACAGCATGTCAATCACCACCCTGCTGTGTAAACTGCCATGGTCCACATTTCCCATATTCAAGATCTTGCCAGTGGCAACAGGAAGAAACAAATATTCAAAAAATAAAAGTGACGGAACACCTAACTTACACGCAAGCAAAATTAAAGTACAGACAAAATTCTGCCAATACGACGTCATACGCTAGAATTACAGCGCAACAAAATACAAGAAACAGTACTGATCTGATAATAGATAAACTTATACCTGAAATAAGCAGGATCATACAATTACATCTTGAAAGTAAAAACAGAAATAGTATAGGAGATGCAAACATACAAGCAGACAAAAGTAAAGTGGAACTACAGAACCCAATACCCACACAGGTACTTTCACGCGTGCATCAAAGGTTGTCTCCAAACAAAAGGAAAGGAAACACAGATCAAAAATTTGATCAAAAGTAACCCCGTCACAGACTACATAGAAACAGACACAGAATTCAGAAAAAGGGCATATTAGGAACGTCTACACCTATAACTTCTGCAAACGAGACCTCATGCAGCATCAGAGCAAGAGGAGATTCGGACTCATCCATAGAACACCCAGTAGCAAAGAAACGGCAATCAAGCAGACTCAGATCAGCTAGAAGTCAAATGGAGATTCGCAGAGAGAGAACAGCAACGCCAGCAACAGTATCGAACTCCGGCCATGAGTCGGAGTCAGAAGGTTCCATAGTTACGGCACAAGTGCCAAATAAAAACAAAATCAGACAGAAAGAAAAAGAAAGCTGAAATTCCAAAGTCGAGCGCCAGCAACGACCCCAGAAAAGCTATCAAATATATTAAATCCACGAAATAAAAATGGCCACTTTTTCTACAATGGAATTACAACGGACACCGCTCACACAAAGCAGAATTGGAACTTTTAGCAGCAAAATATAATCCTATCACCATAAGCTTACAAGAAACACACTTAAGACCCTGGGACCAAATATCAGTCAGAAAATTTACCTTACATCGACTAGATGTCGAAGATACTATCAGGCGAAGGAGGTGTAGCACTTCTAGTAAAAGATGATATCCCAGCAGAACCAATAAAACTCAACACCAGCTTACAAACAATAGCTGTTAGACTAAAATATCCGTTTCCCATCTCCTTATGTTCCGTTTATATCCCAGAGTATGAATGGGACATTCAAAAAATAATGAAGCTGATAGAACAAATCCTAAGCCATATATCATGCAAGGAGACTTTAACGCCCATAATCCACTATGGGGCTCATCGAAACTGGACTCCAAGGAAGAGACCTCGAAAACTATATAGAGGCCGCAGACATACACCTACTAAATGACAAATCTCCCACCCACTTCAGCACAGGATATGGAACCTTCTCAGCTATAGACCTAAGCATTTGCTCTCTCTCAATAGCACCCACCCTACACTGGAATGTCGTGGACGATCTATACGGAAGTGATCACTTTCCTATACTGACCATAATTTACAACCAGAACCCAAAGCCCGAAGAATACCTTCTACCCCGAAAAACACAAAACATAAACTGGAAAGATTATACATCATCTTTCCCAACCGACCTAGAACTGCCCGAGGATATAAATGAAGCAACATCAAGAATTACAAAAGTAATAGTAGAAAAGGCAGAAGCCTCCTCTATAGAGAAACCCAGACAGCGACACAGAAAAAGAGTCCCGTGGTGGAATAAAGAGGTTGGGAAAGCAATAGCCAAGAAAAACAAACTCTTAGAAGATTTAAAAACAATCCCACAACAGAAAATCTAGTACTTTTCAAAAAAAGCAGAGCTGAAGCAAGGAAACTGATCCGAGAAAGTAAAGAAAAATCATGGCACGAATTCACAAACTCGCTCACCCCTGTCCACCAACACAGCACAAATTTGGCACAAAATAAGGACATTAACGGGCAGATACCTCCAAAACTCTGTCAAATGCTTAGAAACAGAAAGAGGACTAATAACAGATAGCAAACAAATAGCAGAAACACTAGCAAAGTCTCATGAGCGAATATGCAGCTCGAATAACTACGAACCTTCATTCCAAAGCACAAAAGTCACAACTGGAAACACCGCTCAACTTTAATACAGAAAAAGCACTTCAATACAACTCGCCTTTCTCGATTCGAGAACTCCAACAGGTACTAAATGAACTGAAAACGAAAAGAACAGAAATCATCAGGACCAGACACTATTACAAACAATATGATCCTATACTTACCGACACACTTGATAGATACTCTTCTGAATCTCTACAGTAATATATGGAAACAAAATCAATATCCCACAAGTTGGCTAGAAACATTAATAGTGCCAATCTTAAAGCCAAAGAGATCCGCCACAGACGCAGGAAACTACAGACCGATTACGCTAATTAATACACTAGCCCAAAATCATGGAAAAAATGGTCAATAGAAGATTGATAGCGCTACTAGAATCCAAACAACTTCTGACAAAACACCAATTTGGCTTCAGAAAACAGCGAAGCACAACAGATGCAATTGTAACACTAGAGAACGCAATAAACGATGCCTTCTTCCAGAAAACACCATTTAGTAGCAGTATTTTTCGACCTAGAGAAAGCATACGACACCACCTGGAAACATGGAATAGCCCAATCATTATATAACTGGGGATTGAGAGGTAATCTACCTAAATTTATTCAAAATTTCTTAAGCAACAGAAAATTTGGAATAAAAATAAATAACACGATATCAAGCCCCTACACTCAGGAAAATGGAATCCCACAAGGTTCCAGTCTAACGTAACCCTGTTCTTAATAGCAATAAACAGTATATTCGAAGATACCGAAAATCACATAGGAAAGCTTTATATGTAGACGACATAGTCATATATTACGCACACGAATCCATAAAAGAAATTGAGAAAAACTTACAGAAGGCCACAAATACTGTATCGAATAATGCTAAACTCAAAGGTTTCAAACTGTCCGTAGAAAAGACCAAATGCATACACTTTTGCAAGAAGAAAAAACAACATGAAGACCAGAAAATATATTTACAAAGGAAACAAAATAAATACTGTACAAACTATAAGGTACTTAGGACTGACACTTGATAAGAAGCTCTCTTGGAAACCACACATAAACGCAGTGATACAAAAATGCAAAAAACATCTTGAAAGTAATGAGATATCTGTCACACACTACATGGGGCGCAGACAGAGAAATCCTATTAAAAATGTACACCACCTTAATCCAATCACGCGTGGAATATATGGGCATAGTCTACCAGAAGGAAAATTGCTCCGCAACTAAAATCTATACAATTTGTAACTCTGCCATAAGACTCGCAATAGGAGCACACAGGACGAGCCCTACGAAGAGCCTGTACTCAGAAGCAGGAATACTACCACCAAAATTTAGAGCTATCTATAATATCTTAAAATACGCACATAAAATCAAAACACAGCCGAATCATCCAAATTACACGATATTTTACCAGAACAACATGATAGCGAGATATTCGACAAAACCTCTACAAAACCAACCACTAACTGCAAGAGCCATACACTACGTACAGGAATACGAAATCGACGATATTCCACTCATTACAGACAGAGACGTACAATATCTGATAACGCAGAAAACAAATACAATATACAGATTAGAATTATCAAACTTCGACAAAACAGAAACCCCACCTCAAATCATAAATCAGATCTTCTGTAGCATAGTACAAGAGTATACAGACAAAATAATATTTTTCACAGATGGGTCAAAAACACCAAATGGAGTAGCATGCGCCGTCAGCACCGAAGCAAACGAAATAGGATCCTGGAAAATGCATCCGATAGCAAGTGTATTCACCGCAGAATTATATGCCATATATAAAGCACTCATGGAAGCCCAGAACACCACAAACAGCAATATCTTAATAGGCACTGACTCATTGTCGTCAATTATGGCAATCAAAGCATCAGAACCACAAGACGCATTATTACAGCTTATAAAAACAAACTTAGCAAATCTAGAAATACAGAAAAAGATGATTATATTTGTATGGATTCCAAGCCATACCAGTATCAAGGGAAATGAAAAAGCGGACACATTAGCGAACAAAAAGACAAGAACTGCAGATAGTAATCTACACCCCATAAGACTAGATGACATTAATAGGCACATAAAACAAATCCTAATCCAGAAATGGCAAGACGAATGGAACACAACAACTACACAGCTAAAACTAATAAAACCAACGGTGGAAAAATGGGAAATAAAAACCACACTAAACAGAAAAGAAAAAACAATACTAACAAGACTCAGGATAGGACATACACAACTAACCCATAACCATTTATTCGAGAAACAAGAACCGCCAAAATGCCCGATATGTAAAATATCAATATCAATCAAACACATAATAGAAGAATGCCCACCTACAACAGACTGGATGAACAGGTTACACATAAAGGTCACTACAGCAAGCACTAAACAACGATATAAACAATATAAGAAAAATACTGACATTTTGCAAAAAAACGAATATAACACAGAAAATATAAAGGAGAAAGAAAATAACAAGACAACATAGGAAGAACAATAAAACAAGGATTAACTAAACCATACACAACAGCCAAAGACCAAGCAGTCGGTGCTGTTCCAAAATTAATAAAAAAAAAAAAAAAAAAGTATTTCTCCAACGCGATATCTTCCTCCATCTTACCAGTCTTCAAAGCCTGATGTTTCTTGCGAATGGAATCACTGGTTTTGCAATTTCCTTCGCTATTCTCTCGCGATCCTTAATCTCCAGACTATCGATATCAATCATTGTGCCGAAGACGTTTGCTTTTCCACCGACGTGTCGATTACGATTGACCATCTCACGATACCGCAAACTCGTTAAATCAATTTCTATAACGCCCATTGGACATCGCGCTATCCTTTGTTTATCACCACGAAACCGTACTCGTTGCCAACAATTGCGACACAAAGCGCAGAAATCCTCGTAAAGACATGTCGGTGTTTACGTGATCGTTGTACACATGTTTTCAATTTGGTACCTTCCTGCTTAAACAGAATCAGCAGATTTGCATTGTCTCGTATAAGATGTTTGGGAATCTTTGCGTACGTCTGACAGAGATAGAAACAGTCAACGTTCGAGTGGCGCCCCATTGCAAAGTACTCTCGTATCGTATCTTGCTTGTCGCATGCCACGTCATCAAAGATAAAAATGGAATTCGGAAGCGATTCGCTCGGTGGGATGACGTCACTGTTACTTGAAAACGTAAAGTAGCCAATTTCATATATCGGAGCCAATAAATTCTCCAAATACTGATATTTCGGCTGTTGCTACGACTTGGAATACACGTACACGTTCTCGAAGCAAACGCCGTGAGGACTTTCCAACAAGCTCACTATCACGTTGTTCTTTCCACAATTTGATGGACCACAAATGATGCAACGTATAGTGTTTGGTAGCTTTATGCTGCCATGTTTGCGTCTTTGTTTCGTAGACATCATTTGCGATTTATTGTCGAAATTTGACACGCGTATCGTCACTGTTTGTCGTACGAATCGCATGCTTTCCTCTCTACGAACCGCGAAATTGATTTTGATACATCGAAGCGACGACGCGCCCTATTTATAGACCCGCGTCGAAGCAAAACAGCTCTGTATTCGAAATGCTTCTCGTTCTGTCGGATAATTGCGACATTCGAGACATAACCTCTGAGAAGCTGAAATGTATACCAAAGATTATTCTCCAAGAATTTGACAGACACATTGACCAGTTGTGGGACAGACTCCCGAGCATATAAAAGCCAATTTTGAGTTTCGGCAGTATCGTCGGTGTCTGGAACATTATAATCGCCCTTGGCAGCGAACGCATATCGACGGTCCAGCACCGCTGATTAAAAACTGCAGCGAATGTTGCGACGAGAGTAAAGAAAGGCGGTGGTTTGTTAAATCGAGCGATAAACGCGCTACCTATCAAATTACATATCCCAGGATATCAGTTTTGTGGTCCAGGGAGCTCATCTGGCAAAACGATTGTCTAGAGGTGATCAAGGCCTCAATCCGTTGGACGCAGCGTGTCGCGAACACGATATTGCATATTCGCGTAGCAACGACCTCGTCGAAAGGCACGCAGCAGATAACGTACTCGCTGACAAAGCGCGAAAACGCATCGTTGCGCGAGACTCGACTCTGGGTGAAAGAGGAGCTGTTACAGCTGTTGGGGCAGCTATGAAGGCCAAGACGAAAATCGGAATGTGGATGAAAACAAAACTCCCGCAAATGGACTGTAAGAAAAGCATCGCAAAGGCGGATTCTTCCAGTGGCCAGACGGGGTGGTATATTACCACTTCTCCCGCTGCTAGGTGTTCTCGGATCACTAGCTGGCGGAGCAGCGGGGATCGCCAAGGCGGTAAACGATAATACGGCAGCGCAACGTCAGCTGCAGGAAATGCAGCGTCATAATCGCTCCATGGAGATGTCGTGGACTTTATCTGACACCATGCAAGCGCGGACAGGGAATCTCGAAACGGAAAAAATAAAAATGTCGAAAAAGACAATCAAAATGCTCTGTGGGTGTAAATACCGACATGCAATTGAATGAGTTGGCAAAACGTATGCGTATTCCATTCTTTAGAGGTGTTTTTATGCGCAACGCGCTACCGCCGGAGGAGTACGTCAGAAACGAGAGTGGTATCGTGAATTTGGACAATGTCGTGGAACCGGGGACTCATTGGGTGGCGTATGCGAAGAGAGGGCATCGAGCTGTATACTTCGATAGCTTTGGCAATCTTCGACCGCCTAAGGAATTGACACAGTATTTGGATAATGATGATGATGTGAAAATTGAATACAATCGAACGTCTTATCAGGAGTATGATCAGAGCAATTGCGGACAACTATGTCTACGCTTTCTACAAACGATTTTCACCAAATTTAAGGACTGTCTCCCCACCACTCTGCTTCAGTACTAGTCGAGCTGTATCTCGGAATATGTCGTTAACATTGACTCTAACTGGCAAGAGTAGCACCCTCGCTGTAAGCTACTTTCCACCCATAGATTTGAGCGACGATGATTACGAGCTTGGTCTAACAACCTTTGAAACGTATCATACAATACCCAACATCGACTCGAGCAACGATAAATTCTACTTCACCACAAACTATGACATCGACAACAACAGCGTCGACACTGGCCACGAGTACATTACGATTCCCCACGGCTCCTACGAACTAGACGCCATTGCTAAGTACTTGAAGCAGCGATTACTCGAGCGATATCCTCAAAATCTCGGTAGTACCGATTATGTATATCCTATAGTGTTGCGCCCCAACAACAACACCATGAAAAGCGAGCTGTTCTGCTCATTTTGCCATAGATTTTACGAAACCCAACAACATTGGATCGCTATTGGGATTCTCGGCGAATCGGGTATTAGAAACAGGACTGTGGCAACGAATCGGACGATCCGATTAATATCATGAGCGTAAACATTATTCGCATTGAATGTAGTGCGACCGCTGGCGCGTACAACAATGGGAAGCGCGTACATACGATACATGAATTTCTTTCTCCGAGAGTTCCGCCAGGATATAAGATATCGGAAACGCCCGCACAGATCATTTATCATCCAATCACCGCACGGATCATTACGGATCTAACGATACGCGTTGTGGATCAAAACGGACGATTGCTGGATTTTCGCGGTGAAGGGATTACCATCAGACTGCACGTGCGACGACGATAATACCTGTAGTGCGAACGAATGAGATGCTTGTGTTGAACGACTCCAGAAACACGTTTCTTCCAAACGAAATTGTCGACAACAGTAACAGCTCTGATTACGTTAAAACGAACAGCAAGATTTATACACATTTCCGTGTGAAAGTTTCCTCTACGTGGAGAGAAATTGACGATACATAAGCCAAAATGTTGCTTCAACGGTGATGTTTGGAAATAATTGCATGGCGTTCATATTTGATGAGATTCGATATGAGCTGAATGGCGTGGAGATGGATCGCAACAGAAACGTTGGAATAACTAGCACGATTAAAAATTATGTATCACTGACATCCGATGAAGACAAAAATATGGAGAATGCCGGATAGGGCTTGAAACGACACTATGAGCTGGTAGTGAAAAATCATTTCAATTTTTGCGTCCCACTCAAATATTTGCTGGGATTTTGCGAGGACTACAACCGCATGGTTATGAATGCGCGACACGAATTGATTTTAATACGATCGCGCAACGATAACAATTCTCTAATTGGACCTCCAAAGTTGGAACCAGAAATTGAATTACTTAAAGTGCAATGGCGGATGCCTCATGTGACGCTAAACGATGCTAATAAGCTATCGCTGCTACATGCCTTGGAAAGTGGGCAAAACCTGAGCACTAGTTTTCGCTCCTGGGATCTACACGAGTATCCTCTCCTACAGAGCACGACCAAGCATTCGTGGGCCGTCATGGCAGCCGCACAGCTGGAGAATGCGCGATATGTTCTCTTTGCTCTACAGACAGCTCGAAAAAATGTGATGACCGAAGATGCTCGTGGTGATTGACTGCTCGCGACAAAATGAGTCGATCAAGAATAGCACCGTGGACGTGCGCATAGACTTTGATTGTAAAGAGAACGTGCCGGCGAATAATACGACCTTACTGTCTCATTTTGCATGATCGGGTGGTTGAATACAATCCGTTGACAAACATGGTGCGCAAAATCAATTAAATTCCAACGCTACTGACCTTTCCTCTCATGTGTCAAATTCGTACAAATTTTCATCATGAAAATCGAGATGCTTTACGAGAAAGACCACATACTCCTGCTGGGCTTGAAATGAGCAGATCTCTACATTGTTCCGATAGTGAGCGTACCAACATTTGTTGACATGCAAGGGTTCATCGTTGATGGAAGATTTGTTGTGAAGGAAGTGGCTGTTCTACGAAAAGGAACAATTCTCTCGCATTACATATTTGGGAGTTCGATGCCGCAATATCTTCTTATGAAATCTGACAAATCATGCATCCGATGGTTGACGGCAAAACATCACGGACTGCGGTGGGAAGATGGAGACGTTCCGTACAGTATGGCTAAACAGCTAATTACGAAAGCTGTTGTCGATGAAGAAGATGACGCACCGCATATCGCATATATTAAAGGGCTGCAGAAACGAGACTGGCTTGCGGATTCCTCGATGAAAATACGAGCGAGCGTGATCATTGAGACACTGGATATGGACTACGAGGATATCATATCTTTAAAAAGCTAAATGCACTTCATACCTTACGATGTGACAGACACGCAAAGCATTGTGCCTTGCAAAATGTATTTAAAATATTCAACTGGTGGTCTAAACGCCAGAGAGAAATGCATAAATAAAAATATAATCAATTTTAATGCACAAATGTTTTTTCTTAATCCCTACCATCCCATTTCCTGCACGTGATGTACACTAGATTAAGATGATAGTTATAATTATTATGTAAAAGTGGTGTCATATACGTTCAAATGGGTACCATACACGTTCAAAGTGGTACGATTGATGCTCAAAAGTGGTACATTAGATGTTCAAATGTGGTACATTGGATGTTCAAAATGGTATGAGACACGTTCAAAAGTGGTACACCTACATGTTCACCTGATATGGACTAGTCGAATAATCGGTTTAAAGAAAGAAGGAGAAGTGATTCGGCTTAGACAATGATACATGCAAGGAAGAATGGAGATGGTCAACAAAGATTTCGAAGAACATGAAGAACAAAGACATCCTATTTTGCAAGCTATGCATCTTTCGAGATATACGTTTACATGCATGAGCCCGCAGATGCAGCGAGATCAGTTCTCCGTCGACATTCAACAGCAATATGGTAAATTCGAGAATTATTCCTGCATTCGAAGGATTGCCCTGGCGAGACAATGAGGAGGTATGTACATACCAATGTTTATGGCATTTATTACATGTGAATATTATATCAGTTATTGTGGGTTCTAGAACGATCCGTCTCCGCCGCTCTCGCCGTCGCCTCCAAGCACCCCCACGCCACCAGGCACACCATCACCACCATCCTCGCCATCGCCACCGCTCCAGTGTTTCGAGCGATTACAGAGATTGAGCATGCACTTTCCGTACTTCCGATGGCCTCGAATGCAGAATTTCGTCGACATCGATGGGCCCCTGTTGCCGGAACAATAATTCTTTTAATTTTTACTTTTTTTTATTTAATTTTTAGTATTTTTATCTATTTTTTTATTATTTTTTTATATACAATAAAATATATCATATTTTAAAGGCATCTAATTTCTTTTCAAGCGCCCATAATGCTCGTCAATGTTATTTGTTCTGCTGAGGCTACATTTTTGCACGTGTACATGGTAATATAAATGGTATTTGCAAACATTGCACTTTTCGCAGAAGAAGAAGAACATGTGACATAAAAATTCGCATGATACACATGATTTCGGTCGAATCGTACCGCGAATGTGATGTCATAGAATTTGCACGTTTGGACGTGTTCAAGGTAATCTAAAACGCTTTTGCAAAAGTTGCACTTTTCGCAGAAGAACACGTGACATAAAAATTCCTCTCCCCGCACCACGCTTCCCTTGATGCATCGTTACACTTTTTTATGTGCTGCACATTCGTTTTGATAGTATCGTCGTCGCCGTCGTCGTGAAACGTTATCAATCGATACTACAAACATGAATTACTACATTTCTCGCGAAACGGCGTGCATAAGTCGCGAGTAAGTGTTATTATCATCATTTCCTTAGCGTTATTACTTACCTTTCATTCTTTACATACTTTTTCTATATGTTACGATAGCAATAAACAACGTTCGACGCCTTATATACTGGGGAGGAGGTTTGCCCTCACATCCACGGCATACAAGTACCTGGATATTAGAGTCGCGGTAGGACCTGTGTCCGCTGTGGAAATTATTCTTGGCGATACTCGAGGAAATGTGTTGTTGTTGCCACACTCGACATGGGCGACATTGATCCAGAAACGCGAGGATATCGAACAACATGTAAAATCAGCTCCTTCTCCAACGTCATTAACGATTTGTGATTTGGTGCTTTACGGTTGTTAGAATGCGTGGCATGAACCTTGTGCAAATGAAATTGTATGATGCCTGCATGTATATGAAACCATCGACTGTATTATTTTTATTCGAACTGGAACTGTGTGTCGAGCACGCGTATTCGTGGCTGTGTCAAAATACGCACTATGTCAGCGAGAAATATAAACAATTTGTAACGATATTAAAACGGAACAGTATTGCGCATAAACATGAGGCCGTCAAAATCCTTCATGAATATTATGATAAAAATTCTCCTGCGGATTGCGAGCTGTTGACATTTGCAGTGGATAATATGTTATACGATGCTATTAATAATTAAATAATTTTTTATATACAATATATTATCATTTAAAACATATATTATTTCTCCAATTTTATTTCACCCGTCTTCCACCATCTCTCTCCTCGCCACCTAATTCTAAGATGCAACGTTTCAAAAGTCTTATATTTCATTCGGGCGGCCGCATTGATTCGCTACATATTGATTCGCTACATATTGAATCGCGCAATATTACTGCAGGGATTATCTTGTAGATTGCGAACTGTTAGCGTGCGCCATCAATGATATTGTAGTTGATGCTCGTAAGAAAAAACATAACAATATATTATCATTTAAAACATATATTATTTCTCCATTTTTATCCGTCTTCCACCATCTCTCTCCTCGCCACCTAATTCTAAGAGGCAACGTTTCAAAAGTCTTATATTTCATTCCGGGCGTTCTTCAAGCAGCTAAATGATGTCATTCAGTGCGTCTGCTAGAGGGGTTCAAATTACATGCAATCGCGCTGATACGCTGCGACGTTAAGATTGAAATAAACATTTTGAAAAAATGATTTGCTTCAGAATAAATACAATTGCAAATATTGCATATCAATGTCATTTTCTCCGATCGATGCGGCATTGATTCGCTACATATCGATTCGCGCAGGGATGGACCAAGGTTGTCCCTCCTCGAAAAAAAATTTCCGGTGGTGAATCGGAGTCTGAAAAAAATTTCGGAGATCATTCCCTCCGTCTGAAAAAATTTCCGACGGTGGTACAGGTCTGGAGAGGTCTCCGCGGCGGCTCGGTCAGGACTAATACCCTCCACGATTGTGCCACCCCCCACTCCTCGGCTTGTTCGCGTGCAACCAATTTTCCGCTCCCCAAAGGCCTCGCTCCCGTCTGAAAAATTTCCGACGGTGGGTCAGGCTGGAGCGGTCTCCGCGACGGCTCAGCCCGGACTAATCCCCTCCACGATTCAGCCATCCACCACTCCGCGGCTTGTGCGCGCGCAACCTATTTTCCACCCACAGCAGGCCCCCGCGCCCTTCAGATGTGGGTCAGGTCTGGAGTGGTCTCCGCTCCGGCTCGGTCCGGAACGATCCCCTCCACTATTGCGCCATCCCCCACTCCTCGGCTTGTTCGCGGGCAAAATATTTTCCATTCCCCGCAGGCCCCGCGCCCTAGTTTCCCGCGCCGCACTACCCCGCGAGCCGCCACTACTTCCGCGACCCGCGTCCCCCTCATTGCCCCCTGGGTTAGATCCCGCCTTGTTATATTACTTAGTTAGTTTGCAGTTAGTTAGTTAGTTTGTCAGTTACTTAGTTAGATTGCAGTTATTTACGTTGCTTGCAGTTTGTTAGTTGGTTTGGAGTTCGTTAGAGCGTTTGCAGTTGGTTAGTTAGTTTGCAGTTAGTTAGATTGTTTGTAGTTAGTTAGCTAATTTGCAGTTAGATAGATAGTTGGCAGGTAGTTAGTCTGTGTGTAAGTTAGTTAGTTACTTTGCAGTTAGTTAGTTTGTTTGTCAGTTAGATAGTTAGTTTGCTGTTAGTTAGTTCGTTTTGTCAGTTAGTTAGTTAGTTTGCAGTTAGTTAGTTAGTTTGTCAGGTAGTTAGTCAGTTTGTCATTTAGTTAGTTAGTCTGTGAGATAGTTAGTTAGTTTCCAGTTAGTTAGACTGTTTGCCGGTTAGTTAGTTAGTTTGCAGTTATTTAGATTGCTTGCAGCTTGTTAGTTAGTTTGTAGTTAGTTAGATTGTTTGCAGATAGTTAGCTAGTTTGCAGTTAGTTAGATAGTTTGCAGTTTTTTAGTTAGTTTGTCAGTTAGTTAGTTAGTTCGCAGTTAGGTAGATTGTTTGCAGTTAGTTAGATAGTTTGCAGTTGGTGAGATGTTTTGCAGATATTTAACTAATTTTGCAGTTAGTTCGACAGTTTGCAGTTATTTAGTTAGTTTGTCTGTTAGTTAGTTACTTTGTCAGTCAGATAGTTAGTTTGTCAGTTTGTTAGTTCGTTTGCATTATATTAGTTACTTTTGTAAGTTAGTTAGTTAGTTTGAGGTTAGTTATTTAGTTTGTCAGTTAGTTAGTTAGTTTGCAGTTATTTAGTTAATTTGTCTGTTAGTTAGTTAGTTTGTCAGTCGGATAGTTAGTTTGTCAGGTTGTTAGCTGGTTTGCATTATATTAGTTACTTTTGTAAGTTAGTTTGTTTGTTTGGGGTTAGTTATTTAGTTTGTCAGTTAGTTAGTTAGTTTGCAGTTAACTAGTTAGTTTTGTCAGTTAGTTAGATTGTTTGCAGTTAGTTAGATAGATTTCAGTTTTTTAGTTTGTTTGTCTGTTAGTTAGTTACTGTGTCAGTCAGATAGCTAGTATGTCAGTTTGTTAGTTGGTTTGCATTATATTAGTGACTTTCGTAAGTTAGTTAGTTTGTTTGAGGTTAATTATTTAGTTTGTCAGTTAGTTAGTTAGTTTGCTGTTAGTTACTTAGTTTGTCATTTAGTTAGTTTGTCAGTTAGTTAGTAAGTTTGCAGTTAGTATGTTAGTTTGTAAGTTAGTTAGTTTGTTTCCAGTTAGTTAGTTAGTTTGCCAGTTAGTTATTTTGTTTGCAGTTAGTTAGTTTGTTAGCAGTTAGTTACTTAGTTTGTCAGTTAGTTAGTTAATTTGCAGTTAGTTAGATTGTTTGCCGGTTAGTTAGTTAGTTTGCAGTTATTTTGATTGCTTGCAGTTAGTTAGTTAGTTTGTTTGCCGGTTAGTTAGATAGTTTGCAGTTATTTAGATTGCTTGCAGTTTGTTAGTTAGTTTGCAGTTAGTTAGATTGTTTGCAGATAGTTAGCTAATTTGCAGTTACAGAGATTGTTTGCAAATAGTTAGCTGGTTTTCAGTTATATAGTTAGTTTGTCTGTTGAATTAGTTAGTTCGTCCGTTCGATAGTTAGTTTGCCAGTTTGTTAGTTGGTTTGTATTATATTAATTACTTTTGTAAGTTAGTTAGTTTGTTTGAGGTTAGTTATTTAGTTTGTCAGTTAGTTAGTTAGTTTGAAGTTAGTTTGTTATGTTGCAGTTAGTTAGTTTGTTAGCAGTTAGTTATTTAGTTTTTCAGATAGTTAGTTAGTTTGCAGTTAGTTTGTTATTTTGCAGTTATATAGTTTGTTAGCAGTTAGTTAGTTAGTTTGTCAGTTAGTTAGTTAGTTTGCAGTTAGTTAGATTGTTTGCCGGTTAGTTAGTTTGGTTGCAGTTGTTTAGATTGCTTGCAGTTAGTTAGTTAGTTTGAAGTTAGTTAGATAGTTTGCAGATAGTTAGATTGTTTGCAGATAGTTAGCTAGTCTGCAGTTAGTTAGATAGTTTGCTGTTTTCTAGTTAGTTTGTCGGACAGTTTGTTAGTTTGTAAGTTAGTTAGTTGGTTTGCAGTTAATTAGTTATTTTGTCAGTTAGTTAGTTACTTTGCAGTTAGTAAGTTAGTTTGTCAGTTAGTTAGTCAGTTTGCAGTTAGTTAGTTAGTTTGCAGTTAGTTAGTTGTTTTGCAGTAAATTATTTAGTTTGTCTGTTAGTTAGATTGTTTGCAGTAAGTTAGCTAGTTTGCAGTTACTTAGATATTTTGCAGTTAGTTAGTTAGTTTGCAGTTAGTTAGTTAGTTTGCAGTTAGTTAGATTGCTTGCAGTTAGTTAGCTAGTTTGTATGTTAGTTATTTAGTTTGCATTTAGGTAGTTAGTTTGTAAGTTAGCTATTTAGTTTGCAGTTAGTTAGTTAGTTTGTCAGCTAGTTAGTTAGTTTGTAGGTTAGTTATTTAGTTTGCACTTAGTTAGTTAGTTTGTCAGTTAGTTTGGTGCAAATTACTTAGTTTGTCAGTTAGTTGGTTAGTTTGTAGTTAGTTAGTTAGTTTGTCAGTTAGTTAGATAGTTTGCAGTTAGTTAGATAGTTTGCAGTTTTTTAGTTAGTTTGTTAGTTTGTTAGTTAGTTTGCAGTTATTTAGTTAGTTTGTGTGTTAGTCAGTTAGTTTGTCAGTTAGCTAGTTAGTTTGCAGTTAGTTAGATTGTTTGCCGGTTAGTTAGTTAGTTTGCAGTTATTTAGATTGCTTGCAGTTAGTTAGTTAGTTTGTTTGCCGGTTATTCAGATAGTTTGCAGTTATTTAGATTGCTTGCAGTTTGTTAGTTAGTTAACAGTTAGTTAGATTGTTTGCAGATAGTTAGCTAATTTGCAGTTACATAGATTGTTTGCAAATAGTTAGCTGGTTTTCAGTTATATAGTTAGTTTGTCTGTTAGTTGAATTGAGTTCGTCCGTTAGATAGTTAGTTTGCCAGTTTGTTGAAGTTGGTTTGTATTATATTAATTACTTTTGTAAATTGAGTTGAATTTGTTTGAGGTTGAGTTATTTAGTTTGTCAATTAATTAGTTAGTTTGCAGTTAGTTTGTTATGTTGCAGTTGAGTTGAGTTTGTTAGCAATTAATTATTTAGTTTGTCAGTTAACTAATTAGTTTGCACTTAGTTTGTTATTTTGCAGTTATATAGTTTGTTAACGAATTAGTTAGTTAGTATGTCAGTTAGTTAATTAGTTTGCATTTATTTAGATTGTTTGGCAGTTAGTTAGTTTGGTTGCAGTTGTTTAGATTGTTGCAATTAGTTAGTTGAGTTTGCAGTTAGTTAGATAGTTTGCAGATAGTTAGATTGTTTACGAATAGTTGTCTAGTCTGCAGTTAGTTAGATAGTTTCCAGTTTTCTAGTTAGTTTGTCGTACAGTTTGTTAGTTTGCAAGTTAGTTAGTTGGTTTGCAGTTAATTAGTTATTTTGTCAGTTAGTTAGTTACTTTGCAGTTAGTTAGTTAGTTTGTCAGTTAGTAAGTTAGTTTGTCAGTTAGTTAGTCAGTTTGCAGTTAGTTAGTTAGTTTGCAGTTAGTTAGTTGTTTTGCAGTAAATTATTTAGTTTGTCTGTTAGTTAGATTGTTTGCAGTAAGTTAGCTAGTTTACAGTTACTTAGATATTTTGCAGTTAGTTAGTTAGTTTGTCAGTTAGTTAGTCAGCTTGCAGTTAGTTAGTTAGTTTGTAGTTAGTTAGATTGTTTGGAGATAGTTAGCCAGTTTGCAATGAGTTAGACAGTTTGCAGTTATTTATGTAGTTTGTCAGTTAGTTGGTTAGTTTGTCACTTAGATAGTTAGTTTGCCAGTTAGTTAATTAGTTTGCATTATATTAGTTAGTTTGTAAGTTTGTTAGTTAGTTTGCAGTTAGATAGTTAGTTTGCAGTTAGTTAGTTTGTTAGCAGTTAGTTATTTAGTTTGTCAGTTAGTTAGTTAGATTGCTGTTAGTTAGTTAGTTTGTCAGTTAGTTAGTTAGTTTGGTATAAATTACTCAGTTTGTCAGTTAGTTAGTTAGTTTGTCAGTTAGTTAGATAGTTTGGAGTTAGTTAGATTGTTTGCATTTAGTTAGATAGTTTGCAGTTAGTTAGATTGTTTGCAGATACTTAGCTACTTTGCATTTAGTTAGATAGTTTTCAGTTATTTAGTTAGTTTGTCTGTTATTTTGTCAGTTTGTAAGTTAGTTAGTTAGTTTGCATTTAGTTTGTTATTTGTCAGTTAGTTAGTTAGATTGTAAGTTAGTTATTTAGTTTGCAGTTAGTTAGTTAGTTTGTCAGTTAGTTTGGCGTCCATTACTTAGTTTGTCAGTTAGTTGGTTAGTTTGCAGTTAGTTAGTTAGTTTGTCAGTTAGTTAGATTGTTTGCAGTTAGTTAGATAGTTTGCGGTTTTTTAGTTAGTTTGTCAGTTAGGTAGTTAGTTTGCAGTTATTTAATTAGTTTGTGTGTTAGTTAGTTAGTTTGTCAGTTAGATAGTTAGTTTGTCTGTTTGTTAGTTGGTTTGCATTATATTAGTTACTTTTGTAAGTTAGTTAGATAGTTTGCAGTGTTTTAGTTAGTTTGTCAGTTAGATAGTTAGTTTGTAGTTAGATAGATTGTTTGCAGATAGTTAGCTATTTTGCAGTTAGTTAGACAGTTTGCAGTTATTTATTTAGTTTGTAAGTTAGTTAGTTAGTGTGCAGTTAGTTAGTTTGTTAGCAGTTATTTAGTTAGAATGTCAGTAAGTTAGTTAGAATGTCAGTTACATAGTTAGTTTGTCAGTTAGTTATTTAGTTTGCATTAAATTAGTTAGTTTGTATGTTAGTTAGTTAGTTTGCATTTAGTTTTTTTTGTTAGCAGTTAGTTATTTAGTTTGTCAGTGGCATAGTTAGATTGTCAGTTAGTTAGTTTGTTAGAATGTGGAGGGCTCAAACACTGATTTGAGAACCTCGTCTAACGGGGGTCCGGATCACGAGGGAATAGCAGGATGAAAAGTAATTATCAAAAGTTATATAGATTTTCACGTCGTCGAAAACTCGACGACGTCTTTTTATTTTAATATTTGGCCCTTGAATTACAGCCTTTCTTTGTTTAGGACGCGTGATCCGCCTGGCCGTCGTCTGGCGGCTGCTCGTGTCACGCTGTTCTGAAACGAAAAGAGACGGAACGATGTGTAAATATTCGGCAACGTGAGTCACGCTTTCCGTCTCGTTTTAATATACACGCGCTCCTGATTATGCTCGTCGCGCTCAGGAGCAGGAAAATCAGCTGTCGCGTTACGCGGCTAAGCTAGTGGACTGTATATGTTTGTGTGTTCCCTTTAAATTCTCAATTTAAAGGGAACCTCTTATTGCAGTTTTGGGAAGACGAGATTCAACCTCGTTTCTTCCTCGACTGCAGGTTTTGACTGTCGTAGGAGAGGGTAACGGGTGGAGGTTGTAAGGCTGCAACCGTACCCGCTCCTCGGCCCTTTTTATCACCTTATGGCGTGCGTACGGGCACGGTGTGATGCAGGTGTGCCAACGGCGCCCTTGGGTCGACTTACGATTGGGCCTGACACCACGTAGCTTGATGAATTAACGTCCTACGCACTGTGACCGTACTAGACTGGCGATCTTTGGAGGTATTCTGCTGTTCGTCGTAAGCTGGGAGTGAAAGTCGTCCACACTTCGACTAGAAGGTGGTAAATCCACCCAGGGTATTTTATACACCCCTGGATTGTGGGTTACGAACCGTTTGATTTACAAGAGAGGTACGAGAGTCAACCTCGATACCTTAAACACGACCTCTGATTGCAGCGGTCCGTGTTTTCTTTTACTTTTTTTATTTTTCAGCCCAAGGTGGGTCGTAGCCACTGCTGAATACTTCGGACACGACCTCTGATTACAGCGATACGTGTCTGTATTCAGGCTGAGGTGGATCGTACCCACTGCTGAATTCGAAATCTCGGATTTTAACCTGCGAGATTCGACAGTCAATAAATTAATTTATCAGGTCGTATTCCGATCTGATCTGTTTAATAGGTAAGCGATTATGGAGGTATCGACGGCACCGGATGGGTTCCTATCCGTTTTCGTCGAGACCTTTCTTCGCTTCCGACTCTAATTTTAATTGAAATAAATTAACGTTATTGGAAGTTACGACTTTACCGGATGGATTGCCTATCCGAGTTTTCGTGTTAACTTCCTTACCACGTTGGTAATTTCTCCGATAGTTCGAGGAGCTCGGAACTAGTCGGTCGTTTTTGGATTTAAGGGGGGGCGGGGTCGTATGCCCAAGTGCTCTCTAACGATTACAAAATAAGAGTGAAGATAAAACGCGGTTAGTCGAAATAGGAGGAGAATCTCGACTAGCGGCGCTGTAGACGAATTTGAGTTCGTCTTTGTCCAACTTATTATTGTCGTACCTTCTCTTTATACACGCGCCGAAACGTTAGCTCGAAATCACGCGTAATTTCGTGGATCGCGTGATGTTTCGAAGAAATCCGTATGTGACAGTTTTTATAACCTGTCTTGTTTTCGCGTAGCGGACACGAGAGTCGAACTGTCTCGAGTTGGTTACATACGCAGAAAAACAATACCGGGTGACGAATAATATTTTACTATTCTTATACGCATCGAATTAACGCGATATTTAAACATACCGCCCCCCTTGCACGGTCCGTGCAATAATCCAGAGGAGCGGTAATTCGCGGTCACGTTTGATCCGCTTTCGAGAAGGTCGACATACACTTAATTTATTGAAAAATTAAGGTACTTACTTAACGGCGAGAGATGGCCCGTCTTGCCTCCAGAATGTGGAGGGTTGTGGACCGCCTCCTGCAGCGCGGCCTGGTCGATTTCGGCCCCACGTTGGGCACCAGAGGGCCCTTGGCGCCTCTGCCTGCCCCGAGCCCGGTTCGGCCTGCTTTCCCTCCTGGAGGGTGGTGCGGGCGGCGCCTGGTGACGCTCCGCTCCTGTCGCCTGGCCTGCAGTGCGCCTCGGGGGTGGCGGGCTGTCGTTGGCCCGGTAATTGCAGTCTGTCAGTCTGCCTCCCCTCGCCCACTTCAACCGGAAGAAGCCTCCGGGAACCTTGGCCTTCATCCTCCGGGTGGTCCACGGCACGTGGGCGGGAATCCGGAGGACATCCTGACCCAAGTTCAGGATGAACTCCTGGGTCGGTGCGGACGTTCCGGTGCTGGTGGGCATGGTGGACGACGTTCCAGCCTGTGGTCCCTCCGTCACCGGGGGGGCCGGTAGTGGGCGGTTGGTGTCCACCAACCGGAGCAGCTGGTCAAATTGCTCGTCAATTTGTTGGTCGCGTGGCGACTCCACCACCGTTCGGACGCTTTCGTCGCTTGAAGACATTTTTCGCGCTATTCAATGTTTCCGCGTGTAACTTGGAACTAAGCGAATTCGGCCGACGGGTCCTGCTTTAAAACCTAGGACGCGCGCGAATCGCTCCCTTCCTTAATTGTTACCGGGATGGTAGGGAATAGGTTCCCTCTCACCGATTGTCACCAAGACGCGGGATATGTGGTAATCAACACCGTTGCTCTTACCAACGGCGGATCTCACTTCCTGTCTCGTTCTAACCTGTGATTCAGGATTTCTTATGTCCCGTTAGCGTCGTCTTTGTCTGTGTCGACTATTCCACGGGCAAAGTACACAGACGTGTGATCGGTCGGTTCGAGGTGGAAGTGGCTGTGCGTACTTTTACAACCCGCACGAGCCTGTCCTTACCCGGGAATATTTCCTCGATTCTCCCGATTTCCCATTGATTGGGGGGTAGAAGGGGGTTCTGCACTAAAACCAAATCGTTTGGTTTTAACTGCCCTTGAGCGTTACGCCACTTATAGCGGTTTTGGAGGTGCATGAGATAATCACGCGTCCAATGTCTCCAGAGTTGCTCGTGGAATTTCTGAATCGCTCTCCATCGCGTGAGCCGCGAGAGATTTTCATTTTCCACTGACTCAACCGGAAGTGCGTTTATCGGGCATCCGATTAAAAAATGACCCGGCGTGAGGGGTGCATAGTCCTCGGGACAATCACTCAATGCGGCGATCGGTCTTGAGTTTAAACTCGCTTCGATTTTGCAGAGCAAGGTCTGCATTTCCTCGCTCGTGGGAGTGAAGTCGCCGATTATGCGTTTCAGGTGATGTTTCACCGATTTCACGCCGGCTTCTTGCATACCGCTAAAATGTGGTGCACTGGGTGGATTGAATTTCCACTTAATACCCTTCTGGCTGCACGTACTCCGCATTTCGTGTGTATTATACACGATATTAAAATGCTCTCTCAATTCTCTATCCGCTCCGACGAAGTTTGTTCCGTTGTCACTGAACATGCAGGACGGAACTCCTCGACGGGCGATGAATCGGTCAAGGGCGGCCAGGAATGCACTCGTGGTATAATCGTGAACGAGTTCGACGTGGACGGCTTTTGTAGCGAAACAGATAAACACTGCTATGTAAGCTTTATGAGCCGTTTTCCCACGCCCTGCGGAGTCTCGGACTCGGTATGGTCCCGCATAGTCCACTCCGCAGTTCGAGAAAGGTCGAGCTGCTCGGCTGCGTGGAGGTGGTTGCATTCCATCTCACGCATCGCATGCATTTTTGGATAACCGTACGCGCTGCGTTACGACCTCCGATGATCCAGAATTTCTGTCTCACCGTGTACATGGTCAGTTGCAAACCCCGTGCAACGTGTCCACGTGGCATTGCCTTATTATCATGTTCGAAACATGGTGCTTTGGCAGAATTATCGGGTGTTTGGTTTCCCATGTTAATGCAGCATTCTCCAACCTTCCACCCACCCTTAAGACATCTCTGTCGTCGAGAAAGGGGTTTAGGCTTTTTAATGGAGACTTTGCAGGGATAATACGGTGCTTTTTCAAGCATTGGTATTCGTCTGCAAAGTGCGTGCGTTGTAAATAGCGTGCAATTCTTTCCGTTGCACGCCGCATTTCCGATGCTTCGACAACCTTGGCGTCGTATGACCGACGCTTTCCGTCCCGTGCCCTTCGCAACCGAAGGCAGTAGGCGGTGACGCGTAGTAGCTTATTCCATCTGGAGAATCGGAAGACAAACTCCCATTCTTTCTCCGGAGTTGCTACAAGGGTATGCGAAACGCGTTTACCCTCCTCGGTCTCGAGTGAAGCGGGCATTTTATATTGCCAACTTTCTTCCGCCTGTCGAAGCCACGACGGCCCGGAAATCCAAAGTTCCGACTGAAGAAGTTCCGCCGCTTCTACTCCACGCGAATTTAAATCTGCGGGATTTGAGCGGGTGGGAACATGATACCATTCAGCGTTCGGAAGCATAGTCTGAATTTTTGACACCCGGTTGGCAACCACAACCTTCCACGTAGACGCATGCTTTCTCAACCGCGAGTGCAATCGTAGAATCTGTCCAACAGATAATACGGTCTACCTTCAAGGACAGTGACCGTTTTACGTGCACGACGAGCTCGGAGAGGAGCACAGCCCTGTTCAATTCCAGAACGGGGATGGACTGCGTTTTAATCGGAGCCACCCGCGTTTTTGCCATCATTAATGTCGTAAAAACGTCATTGTTTGTCGTCGTCACGCGCAAGTACGTGACGGCGGAATAGGCTGCGAGTGAAGCGTCGCAGAATCCGTGCAACTCCACGGACACAGTATCTGCTCCGCAACGTATCCACCGGGGAATTTTTAATTTCTTGCTGCTCCAATCCGCGCAAAACGCATTCCACGTTCGTTGCGTATTCGCTGAGATTTGGTCGTCCCACTGGATTTTCTTCCAGCCATTGGGACTGCATCAAAGCCTTCGCGCGAATTACGACTGGTGATAACCAGCCGAGCGGATCGAACAGCTTGGCAATTTCCGAGAACAAATTCCTTTTGTCATCGGCGTTGCTGATGGTTGAAACCGTTGGAGATTGAAATAAAAATAATCTCCAGACAGGATCCATCGTAGACCGAGCACTTTTAGTTCGGAATCCTCGAACAAGGTGAGGTCTACGGCGTGGGAGTGAGCGCTGTGGGGGATATTTTGCAGTAGCTGCGGCGAATTTCCTGCCCACTTTCTCAGCTGAAACCCACCCCCTTGCAGAAGCTCGCATACTTGCTTGCGAATTTTCTCCAGCAAGGGTTTATCTGGTGCTCCCATAAATACATCGTCGACGTAAATGTCCTTCTCGAGAATCGGAGCGGCTAACTGTAATTTTTTCCCATCCTGCTCTTTTTAATTCTAGAAGAGGTACGCATCGACAAGTACGGGCGCACGCCGTTCCGTATGTCACGGTATTTAACTCTAACGAATAAAGATGTTCGTTTTCTGGATCGCACAATACGATGCATTGTAATCGACGATCCTTTGGGGCTACGAGAATTTGTATAAACATTTTATCGAGGACTGCCACCAACTCGTATTAATACAATCACCACCTCGTCAATACCGAGGTGATGTCGTTTTGTAATTTCGGACCGACGTGTAGGATGTCGTTTAGGAGCGACCTCCAGTCGTCCTACTGGTTGCATTAAATACGACCCTTAGTTTTGTGGTCGTACTGTCCGTACGTATGACCGCTCGGTGTGGTATATAGAGTCTGGATCGGTCAATAGGCTCGATACGAGTCATATGACCTTGCCACTCATACTCGGTTAGAAACTCCGAGTATTCTTTACCGAGAACCGGGTTCGTGTCTAATTTCTTTCGTAGCCTTGTGAGTGCCGAGAGCGCGATATGGAATGAATTTCCTAACGCCTCCTCCGGTCTCGGGCAATTGAAAGGGAGTCGAACCAGAAACCTCCCAGTTTCGTCACGGACGACTGTTTTTCGGAAAAATGCCTCGCAATCTTCCTCGGACTTTGTACGCACCGAGGTTGCGGGAATTTCCTCCGTTTCCCAGAATTTTCGAATGGCGTTATCCAGCGATTCGAGTACGGTTGCAGTGTAGCGTCCGTACTGGATTCTGGGTTTTGCCCACTACGGGTATCGGTCCGGAAATAACCCAGCCGAATGCAGTTTCTTGGGCTATCGGACCTTCCGCTGTTATGCGACGGAATCGGTCGCATAATCTGTGCATATAATACCGCGCCGATCAAAATTTCAATATATTGATCAGCGTTGTGGTCGGGGTCGGCGAGAGGTAGGTCCCGGAACGCTTCGTAGCCGAGCGGTTTCAAGGACGTGGGTGCGTAGGTCGTGATTCTGGGCACGACGTACGCGTCGACCGTACAGGTCGGTGTTCTACCTTTTCTCGCGCTTAGACACATCCCGACACTGTATTTGATCGTTGTCGTTCGGTCTCCTCCCAAGCCCGTTACCGTGGCTGGGGTTTTCCTTCGTACAAGTTGGAGGTCATTCACCAAACTTGCGGAAATAAACGAAGTTTCCGAACCTTGATCTAGTAGTGCGCGCGCGATGCGCGTCGCACCGTATTTACCATACACTCGCACTCGAGCCGTAGCCAACAACACGGGCCTCGGTACACCTGTACCGAACGTCGTACAGTGCGACGTCGTGGCTTTGGTTGTGGTTGTGCTCGACGAGCTTTGGGTGTGTGGCCTGGATTTCGCAGGCCGCCGGGGAGGCTCGTGAGCTTGTTTCCTCTCTCGCCGTACTCGTTTACCGGTAACGGCTGAGATTGCGATTCCCGGAATATTTGAAGTGCAGCAGGGGATGGTGCCTTCCGCTGCACTTCGTGCATGCCGTGGGGCTTCTGCACTTCGTGCCTATATGGGTGGTGCCCAGACACTGTACGCACCACCCATGATTTTTTACGTAATGACTGCGCATTTTAGCAGTCAATCGCCTGAAAGTTCTGGCATTGCGTCAACTTGTGCGGCCCGTTACAGAATCCGCACAATTTGATAGACGTCGCCCCACTGTGCCTGTTGTCGTGACACATTTCCCGTGGCTTTTCCGCCCGGACGTTGTCCACGACAACATTATGGCTGCGCACGTGTCTCGAGGCCGATCTCGATTCCCGAGTCGCGCTATGACTACGTGCGCTTGGTTTCGTGACAGACGCAAGTGCAACCGCGCGGCGCTTCTCGTCCATGGAGAGCAGTGCGCGTGAGTGCATCTCGATGAATTTTCGTACGTCCTCAAACGTAGGATATTCTGTCGAGAGATTTAGCGTTGTTTGCCACTCTAACTCGAGCGCCGGCGAAAACTTCTGTTTCGCCCAATGCGCGAGTAGCCAGTCCCGCTGCTGTTCGGGCGTGCCCTTTTTGTCAAGGGCAGCGAGTGCCTGCGTGCAACCCACGGTGATCTGCTGCATGCTGGCCAGATCACCGGTGTCAATGGGTTTTAGGAACAGGAGCTTATCCAGCAGTTTTCCCGTGACTATGCGTGGGAGGCCGAAGGTGTTCTTCAACCTTGTCCACGCCACTGAGAAATTGCGACCGACGATCTCGATTGAAGCAATGGACGCTAGAGCGGGTCCCTCTAGGCAGGCGTTCAGATAATGCAATCTTTGCACATCTGACAGTCCTGCATTTCGTACGACCCCGGAGGTGAACAGATCCTCGAAATGTTCCCATTCTTGAGGATCAACTCCGAATTTGGGTAATCTTTGCTTAGGGAGCTCGATCGGTATACTACACTGAACTTCCGACATTGCTGGTTTCGACTCAGCACTCCAGTCGGCCTAGTACAGTAACGACGAAATCCTGAAAATCTTGGAAATCGTCCTCGGCATGCCTCATATAATGTAGCTTGAAAAGATCGTGAGACGGTCTTTCCGCTGCAGGTATTTGTTTACGCACGCTAGCATACTTAGTGCGTATCTCACGCCAAGTTTCTTTAGCGTGCTCGTGTTTTTCCTCAAGCAAACGCTCTGAGTACTTTGCTCGTCCCAACTTTTTTAGGTTTACACCCAACCGTTTGAGCTGACCACATAGATCGACCAAGTCTTCGATCTCGTCATCGAGATCGATTTCTATGGATTGCTGTGATACGGCCATAGTGAGCGTTTTCGAGGATTAAACCGCTCGAAAAACCTTTTACGTGGGTAGTTCCACACGTGTGAGAAAATGTACTTTTCTTTATTCCTTTCAACCTCGTATGGATCCGGCTCGAAGGACCTTATGTTAGAATGTGGAGGGCTCAAACACTGATTTGAGAACCTCGTCTAACGGGGGTCCGGATCACGAGGGAATAGGAGGATGAAAAGTAATTATCACACGTTATATAGATTTTCACGTCGTCGAAAACTCGACGACGTCTTTTATTTTTAATATTTGGCCCTTGAATTACAGCCTTTTGTTTAGGACGCGTGATCCGCCTGGCCGTCGTCTGGCGGCTGCTCGTGTCACGCTGTTCTGAAACGAAAAGAGACGGAACGATGTGTAAATATTCGGCAACGTGAGTCACGCTTTCCGTCTCGTTTTAATATACACGCGCTCCTGATTATGCTCGTCGCGCTCAGGAGCGGGAAAATCAACTGTCGCGTTACGCGGCTAAGCTAGTGGACTGTATATGTTTGTGTGTTCCCTTTAAATTCTCAATTTAAAGGGAACCTCTTTATTGCAGTTTTGGGAAGACGAGATTCAACCTCGTTTCTTCCTCGACTGCAGGTTTTGACTGTCGTAGGAGAGGGTAACGGGTGGAGGTTGTAAGGCTGCAGCCGTAATGCCCGCTCCTCGGCCCTTTTTACCACCTTATGGCGTGCGTACGGGCACGGTGTGATGCAGGTGTGCCAACGGCGCCCTTGGGTCGACTTACGATTGGGCCTGACACCACGTAGCTTGATGAATTAACGTCCTACGCACAGTGACCGTACTAGACTGGCGATCTTTGGAGGTATTCCGCTGTTCGTCGTAAGCTGGGAGGAAAGTTGTCCCACACTTCGACTAGAAGGTGGTAAATCCACCCAGGGTATTTTATACACCCCTGGATTGTGGGTTACGAACCGTTTGATTTACAAGAGAGGTACGAGAGTCAACCTCGATACCTTAAACACGACCTCTGATTGCAGCGGTCCGTGTTTTCTTTATTTTTCAGCCCAAGGTGGGTCGTAGCCACTGCTGAATACTTCGGACACGACCTCTGATTACAGCGATACGTGTCTGTATTCAGGCTGAGGTGGATCGTACCCACTGCTGAATTCGAAATCTCGGATTTTAACCTGCGAGATTCGACAGTCAATAAATTAATTTTATCAGGTCGTATTCCGATCTGATCTGTTTAATAGGTAAGCGATTATGGAGGTATCGACGGCACCGGATGGGTTCCTATCCGTTTTCGTCGAGACGCTTTCTTTCGCTTCCGACTCTAATTTTAATTGAAATAATAAATTAACGTGTTTGGAAGTTAAGACTTTACCGGATGGATTGCCTATCCGTTTTTTCGTGTTAACTTCCTTACCACGTTGGTAATTTCTCCGATAGTTCGAGGAGCTCGGAACTCGTCGGTCGTGTTGGAATTGAATTGGGAGCGGGATAGTATGCCCATGCTCTCTACCGATTCCAAATTCAGAGTGACGATCCAGCGCGGTTAGTCGAATTCGAGGGAGAATCTCCGACTAGCGGCGCTGTAGACGGGTGAGTTCGTCTTTGTCCAACTTATTATTGTCGTACCTTCTCTTTATACACGCGCGCCGAAACGTTAGCTCGAAATCACGCGTAATTTCGTGGATCGCGTGATGTTTCGAAGAAATCCGTATGTGACAGTTTTTATAACCTGCAATCTTGTTTTCGTAGCGGACACGAGAGTCGAACCGTCTCGAGTTGGTTACATACGCAGAAAAACAATACCGGGTGACGAATAATATTTTACTATTCTTATACGCATCGAATTAACGCGATATTTAAACAAGTTAGTTTTCATTATATTAGTTAGTTTGTAAGTTAGTTAGATTGTTTGCAGATAGTTTGCAAGTTTGCAGTTTTTTATTTAGTTTGTCAGTTAGTTACCTAGTTTGTCAGTTAGTTAGTTAGTTTGCAGTTAGTTAGCAGTTAGTTAGATTCTTTGCAGATAGATATCTAGTTAGCAGTTAGTTAGACTGTTTGCAGCTTTTTAGTTAGTTGGCCAGTTAGTTAGTTAGTTTGCATTATATTGGTTAGTTTGTATGTTAGTTAGTTAGTTTGCAGTTAGTTAGTTTGTTAGCAGTTAGATATTTAGTTTGTCATTTGCATACTTAGTTTATCAGTTAGTTAGTTAGTTTTCATTATATTAGTTAGTTTGTAAGTTAGTTAGATTGTTTGCAGATAGCTAGCTTGTTTGCAGTTAGTTTGACAGTTTGTTGTTATTTAGTTAGTATGTCAGTTAGATAGTTATTTTGTCAGTTAGTTAGTAGGTATGTCAGTTAGTTATTTAGTATGCAGTTAGTTAGATTGTTTGCATATAGTTAGCTAGTTTGCAGTTTTTTATTTAGTTTGTCAGTTAGTTAGTTAGTTTGCAGTTAGTTAGTTTGTTTGCAGTTAGTTAGATTGTGTGCAGGTAGTTAGCTTGTTTGCAGTTAGTTAGACAGTTTGCCGTCATTTAGTTATTTTGTCAGTTAGTTAGTTAGTTTGTCAGTTAGATAGTTTGTTAGTAAGTTAGTTAGTTAGTTTGCATTATATTAGTTAGTTTGTATGTTAGTTAGTTTAGTTTAAGTTAGTTAGTTTGCATTATATTAGTTAGTTTGTATGTTAGTTAGTTAGTTTGTCAGTTAGATAGTTTGTTAGTCAGTTAGTCAGTTAGTTTGCCTTATATTAGTTAGTTCGTAAGTTAGTTAGTTAGTTTGCAGTTAGTTAGTTCGTTTGTCAGTTAGTTAGTTAGTTTGCCAGTTAGATAGTTAGTTTGTAGTTAGTTAGATTGTTTGCCGGTTAGTTAGTTAGTTTGCAGTTAGTATGATTGCTTGCAGTTAGTTAGTTAGTTTGCCGTTAATTAGACTGTTTACAGATAGTTAGCTAGTTTGCAGTAAGTTAGATAGTTTGCAGTTATTTAGTTAGATTGTCAGTTAGTTAGTTATTTTGTCCAGTTGGATAGTTAGTTTGCAGTTAGTCAGTTAGTTTGCAGTTATTTAGATTGTTTGCAGTTAGTTAGCTAGTTTGCACTTAGACAGATTGTTTGCAGTTAGTTAGTTGGTTTGTCAGTTAGTTAGTTAGTTTCTAGTTAGTTATTTGGTTTGCAGTTAGTTAGATTCTTTGCAGATAGATAAGTTTAGTTTCCAGTTAGTTAGACATTTTGCAGTTATTTAGTTAGTTTGTCAGTTCGTTGAATTAGGTTTGCATTATATTGGTTAGTTTGTAAGTCAGTTTGTTTGTTTGCAGTTAGTTATTTAGTTTGTCAGTTAGTTAATTAGTTTGCAGTTAGTTAATCAGTGTGCAGTTAGTTAGTTAGTTTGTCAGTTAGTTAGTTGGATTGTCAGATAGTTAGTTAGTTTGTCAGTTAGTTAGTTAGTTTGCAGTTAGTTAGATAGTTTGCAGTTAGTTAGTTATTTTGCAGTCAGTTAGATTGCTTGCAGGTAGTTAGATTGTTTGCAGTTATTTAGTTAGTTTGTCAGTTCGTTAGTTAGTTTGCATTATATTAGTTAGTTTGTAAGTCAGTTAGTTTGTTTGCAGTTGGTTATTTAGTTTGTCAGTTAGTTAATTAGATGGGTGCAGTTAGTTAATCGGTGTGCAGTTAGTTAGTTGGTTTGTCAATTAGTTAGTTAGATTGTCAGTTAGTTAGTTAGTTTTGTAGTTAGTTAGTTAGATTGCCGTTAATTAGATTGTTTACAGATAGTTGGCTGCTGGTTTGCAGTTAGTTAGATAGGTTTGCAGTTATTTAGTTAGAATTTCAGTTAGTTAGTTAGATTGTCAGTTAGATAGTTAGTTTGTCAGTTAGTTATTTATGTTTAAATATCGCGTTAATTCGAAGCATAAAAGAATAGTAGAATAATATTCGTCACCCGGTATTGTTTTTCTGCGTTTGTAACATACTCGAGAACGTTCGGCTCTCGTGTCCGCTAGGCGAAAACAAGACAGGTTATAAAACTGTCAAATACGGATTTCTTCGAAAACATCACGCGATCGACGAAAACTACGCGTGATTCGAGCTAACGTCTCGGCGCGTGTTGAAGAGAAGGTACGACAATAATAAGTTGGACAAAGACGAATTCAAATTCGTCTACAGCGCCGCTAGTCGGAGATTCACCCCTCCGAATTTGACTAACCGTGCTGGATCGTCACTCCTAATTCGGAATCGGCCGTGAGCAGATGGGAATACGATCCCGCTCCCCCGTAACTTCCAAGAAGTTCGAATAGTTTCGAGTCACTCGAACTTTTCGACGAATTTGTAAACAATCTTATACCGTGAACCTCCCCAACCCGTTAATTATTTAAAAAACAGCTGTAAACGTGAACTTGTACAGGAAGTTCAAATACGGAAAGGATTGGAAGGACAATCCTATACCGTGAACTTGTACAGGAAGCTCAAATACGGAAAGGATTGGAAGGACAATCCTATACCGTGAACTTGTACAGGAAGTTCAATACCGAACGGATTGGAAGACAATCCTATACCGTGAACTTGTACAGGACGTTCAATACGGAACGGGTTGAAAAGCAACCCCATCCCGTGAACCTCCATAGCACGTTGATTAATTAAGCAACGTGGTGTCAGCCCACAGTAAGTCGTCGACTCAAGGGCGCCGTTGGCAAACCGGCACCACACCGTGCCCGTACGCACGTAAGAAGGTGGTAAAGGGCCAGGACCGGGTACGGTTGCAGCCTTACAACCTCCATCCGTTACCCTCTCCTACGATGGTCGAAACCAGCAGTCGGGAAAGAAACGAGGTTGAAGCTCGTTTCCCCAAAACTGCAATCAGCTGTTTCCCGGTTTAAAGGGAACGCACACATACATATACAGTCCACTAGCTTAGCTGCGTAACGCGGCGGCTGAGTTTCCCGCTCCTGAGTGCGACAAGCACAATCGGGAGCGCATGAATTAAAAGCGAGACGGATAGAGTGTCTAACGTTACCGTGTATTTACTCCTAGTTCCGTCTCTTTTGTTTCTGAGGGGGGTGAAGCGAGTAGCCGCCATACACCACCAATTTAAAGGCAAATAAACGGCGTCGTCGACCTGTTTCGACGACGCGAAAATAAAATCAAACGTGTGACAATTACTTTTCCATCCCCTATTCCTCGTGATCCGGACCTCCGTTGAACGAGGTTCTCAAATAAATATTTGAGCACTCCATATTCTAACAATTTAGTTTGCATTATATTAGTTGGTTGTATGTTAGTTAGTTAGTTTGCATATAGTTTGTTTGTTAGCAGTTAGTTATTTAGTTTGTCAGTGGCATAGTTAGTTTATCAGTTAGTTAGTTAGTTTTCATTATATTAGTTAGTTTGTAAGTTTGTTAGATTGTTTGCCGATGGTTTGCAAGAGTTTGTCAGTTAGTTTGTTAGTTTGAAGTTCGTTAGTTAGTTTGCAGTTAGTTAGATTGTTTGCAGATAGCTAGTTAGTGGTAAGTTAGTTTGCTTACGGATAGTTAGATTGTTTGCAGTTAGTTAGTTCGTTTGCAGTCAGTTCGATTGCTTGCAGTTAGTTAGCTAGTTTGCAGTTAATTAGTTAGTTTGCAGTTAGTTAGATTGTTTCAGATAGTTAGCCAGCTTGCATTTAGTTAGATAGTTTGCAGCAATTTAGTTAGTTTGTCAGTTAGTTCGTTAGTTTGCAGTTAGTTAGATTGTTTTTGCAGAATTGAATTAGCTTGTTTGCAGTTAGTTAGAATAGTTTGCAGTTATTTCTAGTTAGTTTGTCAGTTAATGAAGTTAGTTTGCCGGTTTAATTAGTTAGTTAGTTGCAGTTAGTTAGATTGTTTGCAGTTAGTTACTTAGTTTGCAGTTAGATAGTTACTTTGTCAACTAGTTAGTTTTTGAGGTTAGTTGAGTTAGTTTGCAGTTAGTTAGATAGTTTGCAGTATATTAGTTACTTTGTCAGTTAGTTAGTTAGTTGGTTAGTGGTTTGCAGTTAGTTAGTTAGTTTATCAGTTAGATATTCAGCTTTTCAGGTAGTAAGTTGGTTTGTCAGTTAGTTAGTTAGTTTGCAGTTAGTTAGCATGTTTGCAGTTTTTTAGTTAGTTTGTCAGTTAGTTAGTTAGTTTGCAGTTAGTTAGTTTGCAGTTAGTTAGTTATTTTGCTGTAAATTAGTTTGTTTGTCAGTTAGTTAGATTGTTTGCAGTAAGTTAGCTAGTATACAATTAGATAGTCAGTTTGCAGTTATTTAGTTAGTTTGTCAGTTAGTTAGTGAGTTTCAGTGAGACAGTTTGTTCGTCAGATAGTTAGTTAGTTTGTCAGTTAGTTAGTCAGTTTGCAGTTAGTTAGTTAGTTTCTCAGTTAGTTAGTTATTTTGCAGTTAGTTAGTTAGTTTGTCAGTTAGTAAGTTAGATTGTCAGATAGTAAGTTGGTTTGCAGTCAGTTAGATTGTTTGCCGGTTAGTTAGTTTGTTTGTCTGTTAGTTAGTTTTTTGCAGTTAGTTAGTTAGTTTGCAGTTAGACAGATTGCTTCCAGTTAGTTAGTTAGTTTGCAGTTAGTTAGATTATTTGCAGATAGTTAGCTAGTTTACAGTTAGTTAGATAGATTGCAGTTATTTAGATAGTTTGTCAGTCACATAGTTAGTTTGTGAGTTAGTTAGTTACTTTGCATTATATTAGTTAGTTCGTAAGTTAGTCAGTTTGTTTGCAGTTAGTTATTTAGTTTGTCATTTAGTTAGTTAGTTTATCAGTTAGATAGTTAGTTTGCCAGTTAGATAGTTAGTTTGTCAGTTTGCTAGTTAGTTTGCATTATATTAGTCACTTTTGTAAGTTATTTAGTTTGTTTGTCAGTTAGTTAGTTTGTTTGCAGTTAGTTAGTTAGCTTGACATTTAGTTAGTTAGTTTGTCAGTTAGTTAGTTTACAGTTATTTAGTTAGTTTACAGTTATTTAGTTAGTTTGTCAGTTAGTAAGTCAGTTTGTCAGTTAGTTAGTTAGATTGTCTGTTATTTAGTTAGTTTGCAGTCAGTTAGATTGCTTGCAGTTAGTTAGGTATTGTGTAATCTAGATAGTTAGTTTGACAAATAGCTAGTCAGTTTGCATTATATTTGTTAGTTTGCCATTAGTTAGTTAGTTTGCAGTGAATTAGTTAGTTAATCAGTTAGATAGTTAGTTTCCAGTTAGTTACATAGTTTGTCAGTTAATTAGTGAGTTTGCATTACATTAGTTAGTTTGTCAATTATTTAGTTAGATTGCAGTTAGTTAGATAGTTAGTTTGCAGATAGTTAGTTAGATTGTCAGATAGTTAGTTAGTTTGCAGTCAGTTAGTTAGTTTGCAGTTAGTTTGTTTGTTTGTAAGTTAGTTAGTTAGTTTGCAGTTAGTTAGTTAGTTTGCAGTTAGTCAGTATGCTTGCAGTTAGTTAGTTAGTTTGTAGTTAGTTTGAATGTTTGCAGATGGTTAGCTAGTTTGCAGTTAGTTAGATAGTCTGTAGATTCCTAGTTAGTTTGTCTGTTAGTTAGTTAGTTTGCAGTTAGTTAGATTCTTTGCAGGTAGTTAGCTAGTTTGCGAATAGATTAGACGGTTTGCAGTAAGTTAGTTAGTTTGGCAGTTAGTTAGTTAGTTTACAATTATATAGATTGTTTGTAGATAGTTAGCCAGTTTGCAGTTAGTATGATTGCTTGAAGTTAGTTAGTTAACTTGCAGATCGTTAGGTTCTATGCAGTTAGTTAGTTAGTTTGCAGTTAGTATGATTGCTTGCAGTTAGTTAGTTAGTTTGTAGTTAGTTAGATTGTTTGCAGATAGTTAGCTAGTTTGCATTTAGTTAGATAGTTTGCAGTTTTTTAGTTAGATTGTTAGTTAGTTAGTTAGTTTGCAGTTCGTTAGGTTCTTTGCAGTTAGTTAGTTGGTTTGCAGATTGTTAGCTAGCTTGCATTTAGTTAGATAGTTTGCAGTTATTTAGTTAGATTGTCAGTTAGTTAGTTAGTTTGCCAGTTAGATAGTTATTTTGTAGTTAGTTAGATTGTTTGCCGGTTAGTTAGTTAGTTTGCAGTTAGTTAGACATTTTGCAGTTATTTAGTTAGTTTGCAGTTAGTTAGTTAGTTTGCAGTTAGTTAGATTCTTTGCAGATTGTTAACTAGTTTTCAGTTAGTTAGACATTTTGCAGTTATTTAGTTAGTTTTTCAGTTGGTTAGTTAGATTGCTGTTAGATAGATTGTTTGCCAGTTAGACAGTTAGTTTGTACTTAGTTAGATTGTTTGCCGGTTAGTTAGTTAGTTTGCAGTTAGTATGATTGCTTGCAGTTAGTTAGTTAGTTTGCCGTTAGTTATATTGTTTGCAGATAGTTAGCTAGTTTGCTGTTAGTTAGTTAGTGAATCAGTTAGATAGTTAGTTTCCAGTTAGTTACATAGTTTGTCTGTTAATTAGTGAGTTTGCATTACATTAGTTAGTTTGTCAGTTATTTAGTTAGGTGCAGTTAGTTAGTTAGTTAGTTTGCAGATAGTAAAGTTATTTTGTCAGTTAGTTAGTCATTTTGTCAGTTAGTTAGTCAGTTTGTCAGTTAGTTAGATTGTTTGCAGTTAGTTAGCAAGTTTGTAGTTTGTTAGATAGTTTGTAGTTTTTTAGTTAGTTTATCAGTTAGTTAGTTAGTTTGTCAGTTAGTTAGCTAGTTTGCAGTTAGTTAGATATTTTGCAGATATTTAGTCACTTTACAGTTAGTTGGTTTGTTAAACAGTAAGTTATTTAGTTTGTCAGATAGTTAGATATTTTGCAGTTATTAAGTTAGTTTGCAGTTAGTTTGTTAGTTTGCAATTTAGTTAGTTAGTTTGCAGTTAGTTACTTAGTTTGTCAGTTAGTTAGTTAGTTTGCAGTTTGTTAGTTAGTTTGCAGATAGTTAGTTACTTTGTCAGTTAGTTAGTTAGTTTGCAGTTAGTTAGTTAGTTTTGCAGTTAGTTAGTTGTTTTGCAGTAGGTTAGTTAGTTTGTAAATTAGTTAGTTAGTTTGCAGTGAATTGGTTCTGAGTGTCAGTTAGTTAGCTTGTTTACAGTTAGTTATCTAGCTTGCAGTTAGTTAGATTGCTTGCTGTTAGTTACATAGTTTGTAGTTATTTAGATAGTTTGTCAGTTAGATAGTTAGCTGGTCAGTTAGTTAGTTGGTTTTGCAGTAAATTAGTTACTTTGTCTGTTAGTTGGTTAGTTAGTTTGCAGTTAGTTACTTTGTTAGCATTTAGTTATTTAGTTTGTGATTTAGTCAGTTTGCAATTAGTTAGTTAGTTTCTCAGTTAGTTAGTTATTTTTCAGTTAGTTAGTTAGTTTGCAGTTAGATACACAGTTTACAGTTGTTTAGTTAGTTTTTCAGTTAGTTTGTTAGTTTGCAGTTAGTTAGTTAGTTTGCAGTTAGTCAAATTCTTTGCAGATAGTTAGCTAGTTTGCAGTTAGTTAGACAGTTTGCAGTTGTTTAGTTAGTTTGTCAGTTGGTTTGTTAGTTTGTCAGTTAGATAGTTAGTTTGTCACTTAGTTAGTTGGGTTGCATTATATCAGTTAGTTTGTATGTTAGTTAGTTGGTTTGCAGTTAGTTAGTCTGTTAAAAGTTAGTTATTTATTTTGTCAGTTAGTTAGTAAGTTTGCAGTTAGTTAGATTGTTTTCAGTTAGTTAGTCCGTTTGCAGTCAGCTAGATTGCTTGCTGTTAGTTAGATATTTTGCAGTTATTTAGTTAGTTTGCAGTTAGTTAGTTAGTTTGAAAGTTAGCTAGTAAGTTTGCAGTCAGTTAGTTAGTTTGTCAGTTAGTTAGTTAGTTTTCAGATAGTTAGTTAGTTTGTAAGTTGAGTTAGTTAGTTTGCAGTTAGTTAGTTAGTTTGCAGTTAGTTAGTTAGTTTGTTAGTTAGTTGGTTAATTGTCTAGTTAGTTGAGTTAGTCTGCTGTTAGTTAGATTGTTTGCAGTTAGGTAGTTAGTTTGCAGTCAGTTAGATTGCTCGCAATTAGGTTAGATAGCTAGTAGTTAGCTAGATTGTTTGCAGATAGTTAGCTAGTTTTCAGTTAGTTAGGCAGTTTGGAGTAATTTAGTCAGTTTGTCAGTTAGTTACTTAGTTTGGCGTTAGTTAGTTAGTTGTCAGTTAGTTAGTTATTTTGCAGTTAGTTTGTTGGTTTGCAGTTAGTAAGTTCGTTTGCAGTTAGTTAGATTGTTTGCAGATAGTTTGCAAGTTTGCAGTTTTTTATTTTGTTTGTCAGTTAGTTATTTCGTTTGTCACTTAGTTAGTTAGTTTGCAGTTAGTTAGTTAGTTTGCAGATAGTTAGATTGTTTGCAGGTAGTTAGTTAGTTTGCAGTTTTTTAGTTAGCTTGGTAGTTAGTTAGTTAGTTTGCAGTTAGTTAGTTACTTTGACAGTTAGTTAGTTAGTTTGTCAGTTAGTTAATTAGTTTGCAGTTAGTTAGTTAGTTTGCAGTTAGTTAGATTGTTTGCAGATAGTTAGCTAGCTTGCATTTAGTTAGATAGATTGCCGTTATTTAGTTAGATTTAAGTTAGTTAGTTAGTTTGTAAATTAGTTAGTTAGTTTGCAGTTTGTTAGTTAGTTTGTCGGTTAGTTAGTTAGTTTTCAGTTAGTTAGTTAGTTTGTCAGTTAGTTAGTTAGTTTGCAGTTGGTTTGTTAGTTTGTCAGTTAGTGAGTTAGTTTGTCAGTTAGATAGTTAGCTTGCAGTTAGATAGATTGCTTGCAGTTAGTTAGTTAAGTAGTATAATGTGGCGGGTTCTAACCCATGGGGCAATGAGGGGGGCGCGGGTCGCGGAAGGAGTTGGGGCGCGCGGGGAGTTCGGAGCGGGGCCTGCGGGAATGGACAATAGGTTGCGCGCGAACAAGCTGAGGAATGGGGGATGGCGCAATAGTGGAGGGGATCGTTCCGGACCGAGCCGGAGAGGAGACCACTCCAGACCTGACCCACTTCTGAAGGGCGTGGGGGCCTGCTGGGGGTGGAAAATAGGTTGCGCGCGCACAACCCGAAAGAGTGGGGGGGTGGCACAATCGTGGAGGGTATTAGTCCAGACCGAGCCGCCGCGGAGACCTCTCAGACCTGTACCACCGTCGGAAATTTTTTCAGACGGAGGGAATGAATCCCCGAAATTTTTTTCAGACTCCGATTCACCACCGGAAATTTTTTCGAAGGGAGGGACAACCTTGGTCCATCCCGCGCGAATCGATATGTAGCGAATCAATGCCGCATCGATCGGAGAAAATGACATTGATATGCAATATTTACAATTATATTTATTCTGAAGCAAATCATTTTTTCAAAATGTTTATTTCAATCTTAACGTCGCAGCGTATCGCGCGATTGCAAGTAATTGAACCCCTCGAGCAGACATACCGAATGACATCATTTAGCTGCATGAAGAACGCCCGAATGAAATATGAGACTTTTGAAACGTTGACTCTTAGAATTAGGTGGCGAGGAGAGAGATGGTGGAAGAGGGATAAAAATGGAGAAATAATATATGTTTTAAATGATAATATATTGTTATGTTTTTTCTTACTAGCATCAACTACAATATCATTGATGGCGCACGCTAACAGTTCGCAATCTACAAGATAATCCCTGCAGTAATATTGCGCGATTCAATATGTAGCGAATCAATGCCGCCGCCCGAATGAAATATAAGACTTTGAAACGTTGCATCTTAGGAATTAGGTGGCGAGGAGAGAGATGGTGGAAGACGGGTGAAATAAAATTAGAGAGAAATAATATATGTTTTAAATGATAATATATTGTATATAAAAATTATTTAATTATTAATAGCATCGTATAACATATTATCCACTGCAAATGTCAACAGCTCGCAATCCGCAGGAGAATTTTTATCATAATATTCATGAAGGATTTTGACGGCCTCATGTTTATGCGCAATACTGTTCCGTTTTAATATCGTTACAAATTGTTTATATTTCTCGCTGACATAGTGCGGTATTTTGACACAGCCACGAATACGCGTGCTCGACACACAGTTCCAGTTCGAATAAAAATAATACAGTCGATGGTTTCATATACATGCAGGCATCATACAATTTCATTTGCACAAGGTTCATGCCACGCATTGTAACAACCATAAGCACCAAATCACAAATCGTTAATGACGTTGGAGAAGGAGCTGATTTTACATGTTCGATATCCTCGCGTTTCTGGATCAATGTCGCCCATGTCGAGTGTGGCAACAACAACACATTTCCTCGAGTATCGCCAAGAATAATTTCCACAGCGGACACAGGTCCTACCGCGATTCTAATATCCAGGTACTTGTATGCCGTGGATGTGAGGGCAAACCTCCTCCCCAGTATATAAGGCGTCGAACGTTGTTTATTGCTATCGTAACATATAGAAAAAGTATGTAAAGAATGAAAGGTAAGTAATAACGCTAAGGAAATGATGATAATAACACTTACTCGCGACTTATGCACGCCGTTTCGCGAGAAATGTAGTAATTCATGTTTGTAGAATCAATAGATAACGTTTCACAACGACGGCGACGACGATACTATCAAAACGAGTGTGCAGCACATAAAAAGTGTAACGATGCATCAAGGGCAGCGAAGTGCGGGAGAGGAATTTTTATGTCACGTGTTCTTCTGCGAAAAGTGCAACTTTTGCAAAAGCTTTTTTAGATTACCTTGAACACGTCCAAACGTGCAAATTCTATGACATCGCATTCGCTGTAAGAATAGACCGACATCATGATAATCATTCGAATTTTATATGTAACATGTTCTTCTTTCTTCTGCGAAAAGTGCAATGATTGCAAATAACATTTATATTACCATGTACACGTGCAAAAATGTAGGCTCAGCAGAACGTATAACATTGACGAGCATTGTGGGCGAGGGAAAAGAAATTAGATGCCTTTAAAATATGATATATTTATTAAAGCAACAAATGATTACAAAACATTAGTTTTATCGAGTCGCCGATAAGAAGATGGAGAGGCATGTCAGTTTGTTATATTTGGAAGGAGCAAACGACATGGGACATTTCGCATGGATCAAGAATTTATCTCGTCTCGTGAGCACGCAATTGAGTAAACATAATAGTCGAAAATACTTTTGTGATAGGTATGTATAAAATAAATTTACCTTCAAGGATAAAAGTCTCGACACGTGTTGAATGTAATATAATATCTGGGGAAGCGTCGAATCTTAGAATTATGCGGAATCAGCAGAGACTGTGTTGAACTATCTTGCACACTAATTCATCATATGCATGAATCACGGGACAGAATTATACGATATAAGCAGAAACTGCATAGAACCATGTTGGGACGGATTGTCATTTTTGCATGCAATGCATTCGAGGGAAAACCGAAAGAGTTTGGCAAAGATACCAAATGGGCGTGGTGGTATAAAAACACGCTCTAAACTGCGCGTAGTCTCAAATAGTTGTAACACGTTGCATGGAAAATACGATACATTTATATTCCATTTTCAACCATGGAAGAATTCGCGAGAGTAGAAGGTCAATTGTTGGATCGATCTGAATGATTGATTTCACGGGGAGAGTACCTCGCGTGGGAAGAACTGTGCAACGAGTGTATCGAATCTTTAGAAGAACACAGCCGAGTGAAACTCCTGCGATTATCGATCGGCGTTCACCAATCGTTGGTTGCTCCGAATCGCGCGACTCGAAGGACTGAAACATACGTTGCGCGGTCGTTTTCGTACGCGAAGGTGCTGGACATTCTAGCAGAGGACTTTTGTGGCTCAGAAATAGACACTTCGTTTGATAATCGCGTATTAACTGGTGCCGTCCTAAATTCGAATTATATCGAACCGCGCAACTTCCTCCAGGATGCAGAGACCATTGTGATGGAGCATGTGCGAGACGCTTTGAAGAAGCATCATCTCAAAGTGACCACAGTATTTATTGGTGCATTTGTAGCGGGTGACAAACGCGCGCGCAAAAGCATCAACATGAGAAACCGCGAACGCTTTCACGCATCTGATCTGCACGAGTGGTACCAACAATACATCACTGAACCCATCCTGGCAACACTGGAAGAATTCCAGGAACGTGACAGCGGATGGGCGCTGATACAAATCCTTAATTTGACGATTAACGTGAACAAGTATAATCCACTCCGCGCGGGGTGTCACTTCCAAGCTGCCGCGAGAAATCATGCTGAAGAGGGCAACAATAAACATACATTCCTCAGACAACACATGTTTCGCGTGGGCAGTTGTCGCAGCTCTACATCCAGCTAAAAAATATCCTGAACGTCCAGGTTCATACCCGCCAATATACATCGGTCCTATATCTCCATGGCATTGAGTTCCCAATGTCCCTGGAGCAAATTGAAAAATTTGAGCTGCAGAACAACATCTCGATAAACGTCTACAGCTTCTCGATGGAGAAGAATGGACCAAAAGTCTTTCCACTGGGTCTCTACCCAGCCAAAGAGGGATCGACGTTGCCAACCTGCTCTATACGCCGGAACAGGGAGGCAGCGATGTAGGACATTTTGTCTGGATCAAAGACTTATCCCGACTAGTGGGCGCGCAGTTGAGCAGACACAAAAGAAAAAAATACTTCTGGGACCGGTACGTATAGAAATTTATGAAATGTTCCCAATGAAAAAAGAATGAATAAAAAATTTTTTTTTGGTTTTGCAGATGTATGCACTATTTTCGCTCTGCCGAGAAGTTGGACACCCACACAATTGACTGCCGCGAGATAAACAACTGCGCTATCCTGTTGCCCAGCCAGGACAATAAATGGCTCAGTTTCGACAATCGCGGTAGGAAGGAACGGTTCCCCTTCGTAATATATGCCGATCTGGAGTGTGTCCTGCAAAAAACGTTTGACACCAAAAAGGATGCGGAGAACCGCAAATTGTGCATGTACCAGAAAAATTAGGTACATATTATAGGTAATTATATACATTTACCGTACGAAGAATCGCTGTGAACGTATCTATGTCATCGCAACGCGGATTGCGTTCATGGTTTGTCAAAGAGTTGAAAAATTTTGCGAATTTTGTTAAACCCATTCTGGCAAAGAACACACCCATGCTAGATTTAACAACTCAGCAGTTGTCGGTATTTCGCAATCCGATACACTGTCATATTTGTGAAGAATCACTCGAGGCTACAGATATACGAGTCCGCGATCATTGCCATCTATCAGGGCAGTTCAGAGGCCCAGCACATTCAGAGTGCAATTTAAATGATAGAAAATGCGTTTTATAACCCCATAGTTTTTCATAATTTATCCGGCTACGATTCCCATTTTATTATCGAAGAAATAGCTACAGCTTTCGAAGGACACATTACTGTATTACCCATTACTAAAGAAAAGTTTATTTCATTTACGAAAAATGTCGAAGATACGAATGAAGAATCAGACTCACGAAATTGTATTAAATTGCGATTCATCGATTCATACAAATTTTTAAATACCAGTCTCGACAAATTAGCATCTTTTCTTAGCACAGATAAATTAAAAATTTTACGATCTCAATTTGAAACATTATCCATCGAAGATTTCTATTTATTGACGCGGAAGGGTGTATTTCCATATGAATACCTTTGATCGCGCGGACAAACTGCTGGATCCATGCTTACCGCCACGCGGAGTCTTTCTACAGTTACCGCAACCTGCAACAGTGTACACAACTTACGGTCTTTGTTTAAATATCGATTAAAATGCGATAGTTAATTAAAATCCGAAATAATTCGTTACCCGGTTTGTTTTCGGTTACGCGACCGACCAGGACGATTCTAGGTCGACGCGTCCGCTATTCGAAACATTAGAGGACAGAAAAACACGGTTCTCGAGGTTTTCTGTAAAGTCACGCGAACGATAAAGTAACGTTCGAGTTCGAACAAGCCAAGTTCAACGCCCAGGCATAGAGAAGGTACGACAATTAGAAATTAAACAAAGACGGACGAGAGACGCCACGGCAGCGCCACGCGACAGAAGGATTCCGCCTCTCACGCGCACACTTTGGCAACTCATGCTCGTCCGTTACTTGCTATCGAGCCACTGAACGGAGCATATCGATAAGCGAGCACGCTATTGAGACGTTTTTTAAAAACTCAGAATAGGTCGAGTTATTCGACCATTCGTTGAGAAGCTACTCCAAAAATGAGCCGGCTTTGTCGCGAGTTCCTCGATCAACGATCTAGCTCAGTGCGACACAACATAAACATAAAATTAAAGCGTCGAGTTATTCGAGCTTCCAAGGGCTAGACGGCTCCACAGGCCAGGGCTTACTGAAAATCCCCTGGGTGGACCCACCGTCTCCCTACGGATCGAGTCATAAACTCGATCCTTCCTGGTTTTTCGAACGGTTACGAACCCACAGACCAAGGGTAGAAATAAAATACCCTTGAGTGGATTCGCCGTCTTCTAGCCGAAACGCGGGACATCTAGGATCTCCCAGCTTACGGCAAAATTATCAGATCACGTCCCAAAATCGCTCGCCTGGTACGGCCGCAGTGCGTAGGACGTCGATTCTAAAAAGAACGTGGTATCCGGAGCAACTGTAAGTCGCCCAAGGGCGCCGTTGTCAAACCGGTACCGCAACGTGCCCGTACGCCCATAACCAGACGGTGAAGGGCCGAGGATAAGGGCGACGGTTGGAATCTTACAACCTCCATCTGATCGCCCCCTCCTACGACAACCAAGAGTTGCAGGCTTGAAAGATAGCGGAATTAGAATCTTGCATAAAGAAACAATAAGGGAGCGATTCCCGATTTAAAGGGAACGCTCTCACACATACAGTCCACTAATATAGCCGCGTATCGCGGCGACTGAGATTCCCGCTGATGGGTGCGACAAGCACAAACCAGGCGCGAGCGCGAAAGAGAAAGACATCCGACGTGAGTCACGTTGTCAGGTATTTAACGCCTATTCTTGTTTCTTTCTGTTACAGATCATCGAAGCTAGACAGCCGGTAACGCGTCTAGACCGGCAGACGGGTTTTGTCTCACATAAGACGATTTAATAAACGACGTAGTCGTATTCATCGGCTACGTGAAAATTAAAACCCACTTGTATTCTTTTTCCCCTGACGTTCCTTCCTCGAGATCCGGACCACCGTGAGGCGAGGCTTTTCAAATCTACTCCCCCTAACATAAGGTCCTTCGAGCCGGATCAAACGAGGTTGATTGGAACGGGAAAAGGTGACTGCCTTTGCACGTGACGAAATTACCACGTAAGAGTTGAATCGAGTTGATTCATCCTCGACCAACTCGCTATGGCGTTATCCGAGTCCATGTCGCGTTCCGACATTGAGGATCAGCTCATGGAGTTAACAGACGAGTTCGATCGTCTTAGATCCGTGAGCATAAATCTCAAAAAATGGGCAGAGCTAAATTCACGGAGAAACTCCTCCAAGAAAAGCTCGACTACGCCGGGCGAACATGGCGGGATGTCCGCACCATGTATGCAAACGTGCGGAAGATGATTCCCGCCGCAAAAAGGCAAGCCTATACGCTTTTTATGCCCGGCTACCTCCTCGGCGTGGAAAACGAATTCCAGGAATTCCAGGATTTCGTAACCGCCGAGCTGACACGAATCGCTGCTGAATCGAGACCACCGGCACCGGAGGTCCAGCAATTCAGCATGCCCATTGAGCTGCCCAAGCAAAGATTGCCTAAATTCGGAGGGGATCCTCGGGAATGGGAACATTTCGAGGATCTATTTACCACCGGGGTGATGAACAATGTTCAGTTATCAGATGTACAGAAATTGTACCATCTGAACGCATGCTGGGAAGGACCAGCTCTCGCGACGATTTCGTCGCTCGAGATTGTCGGGCGCAACTTCCCCGAAGCGTGGAGAATGCTCAAGGAGAAATACGGGCTTCCACGCATGGTCACGGGAAGGTTGCTCGACAAACTATTTTCGCTGAAGCAGATTGAATTCAACGATCTAGCCAGCTTGCAGCAAGTCACTGTGGAATGCACAGAGACTCTAGCTGCATTAAGAAAAAAGGGCACGTCCGAACAGCTAGTAGAATGGATGCTAGCGTACTGGACGATACAACATTTCACTCCGAAATTGGAGCTGGAATGGCAGAGATCGCTCGGCCTCTCGACTAACTACCCGATGTTCGAGGATGTACGAACTTTCATCGATCATCACGCACAAGCTCTGCTTTCGATGAAAGAGGACCGTCGAGAGGCAGCTCTCGCCCCGGAAACAAAGTCCCGCATGCCAAAGCCCATCGATGCTCGACCAAAAAGCGTCGCTTCGAAACCACTGACTAGCCATAACGTCGTGGTGACAACCGACTCGGCTCCGAAAGAAAAACGGCCGAGTGCGGAAAACGACGGGCGAGTCAGGCAAGAACGGGTGGAAGTGTGCGGATTCTGCTCTGGGCAACACAGCCTGCCACAATGCAACCATTTCATGGTGTTGTCGGCGAGCATGCGCACTCAGTACATTGGAAATCGACTATGGTGTGTGTACGCTGCCTAGCTAGCTCCCACCCTACCGAGCGTTGCCCAAGACCCCAAGTATGCAATCAGTGTAGTGGGAAGCACCATTCCTACTGCACTGTAGTTACAATTGGGACCAGAAGAATGCGAGGCCGCCAGCACGAAATTCATTTGGCCGGCGTGACGAGCGGTTTTAACGCTCAACCACGGAAACCGACCAAGTCAAAGCCAAGAGAAAAAAGTACGGCTTCACACGCACAAGACAAACATGCCTCGACATCACACTGTACGCGCGATCGGTACAGGCGCACCGAGGCCTGTTGTGCTAGCCACAGCACGAGTACGCGTGTTATGGCGAGAACAGTGCGTCGCGGATTGCGCGAGCACTGTTAGACCAAGGTTCGGAGACATCATTCGTCTCCGCGGGGCTGGCTAATGACCTCCAATTAAAACGCATACGTACCCCAGCCATGGTATCAGGCTTGGGGGGCGGCGAAACGCAAAAAATCAAATTCAGCGTTGGATTAAACCTCGGCTCGGTAAAAGGAACGAAACCGATTTGTGTCGCTCACGCGTACGTCGTGCCAAAAATCACGACCTACCGCACACCGTCGGCGAACGCGCTTGTTTACACTGCGTTCCGAGGTTTACCGTTAGCCGATCCAGAACCCAGGGCCGATCCTACGATCGAAATTCTGATCGGAGCGGATGTATATGCTCAGGTGATTCGACCGGGCTTCCGACGAGGGGCGAATGAAGGTCCGATCGCCCAAGAAACGGCGTTTGGCTGGGTTATATCCGGCCCTATACACGCTGAAGGCGACGGCCAGAATACGGTAAGAACGCTGCATTGCACCGTTCTCGAATCGCTGGATTACGCGATTCGACGATTCTGGGAAACCGAAGAAATCCCCACGACCTCGGCGCGGTCCAAGGCGGAGGAAGAGTGCGAAGCACTCTTCCGAATAACCGTCAAACGGGACAAAACCGGACGGTTTATAGTCCGATTGCCCTTGAATCACCCGAGACCGGACGAAGCGTTAGGACACTCGTTCCACATAGCGCTGTCCGCTCTCGCGAGGATGAGGCGTAAACTGGACGCGGATGCGACCCTCGACAGAGAATACTTCTCTCTAATACTGACCTCGCGGAGTACGAGTCCAGGTCACATTACTCGGCTTGAGCCGATTGACCAGAATCGACTGTACATTCCGCATCGAGCGGTCGTACGCACGGAAAGTGCAACGACCAAATTGCGAGTTGTTTTGGAGTCGGACCAAAATTACAGAACGATATCACCTCGGTTTTAACGAGGTGGCGTCTGTATGAGTACGTTCTGGTGGCAGATATCGAGAAAATGTTTCGGCAAATCCTCGTCGCCCCACAGGACCGTCGTTTCCAATGCATCGTATGGCGCGCGTCAAACAACGAAAAGCTGAAAGCTTTCGAATTGAATACCGTAACATACGGTACGGCGTGCGCCCCATATTTCGCGATGCGTACCCTCCTCGAATTAAAGGAGCAGGATGGAGAGAGGTATCCTCTCGCTGCTCCGATCCTCGAGAGGGACATATACGTCGACGACGTATTTATGGGAGCGTCCAACAAAACCCTGCTAGAGAAAATTCGCAAGCAAGTCTGCGATCTCTTGCAGGGCGGTGGATTCAAGTTGAGAAATGGGCTGGAAACTCCGCGAAATTATTGCGGAACATCCCCAAGGTGCTCACTCCCACGCCGTAGACCTCACTCTGTTCGACGATTCCGAACTAAAGGTGCTTGGTCTACGATGGATCCCATCCGGAGACTACTTAGAGTTCGATCAGCAACGGTTTCAACCGTCTGCGTTACCGATGAACAATAGAAATTTGTTCTCGGAGATCGCTAAGCTCTTCGATACCCTCGGCTGGTTATCACCAGTCGTAATCCGTGCAAAAATTCTGATGCAGTCCCAATGTCTGTTGAAAATCCTTTGGGACGAACAATTTTCCTCGGACACTCAAAAACGTGGAACACGTTTTGCAGGGATGGAGCAGTCTCAAAGAACTAAAATTCCCGAGATGGATCCAATACGGAGACGACGCAGTTACTGTGGAACTACACGGATTCTGCGATGCATCACTCGCTGCCTATTCGGCCGTCACTTACTTACGTGTGACGACGAAAAATAATGACGTGTTTACGACATTAATCATGGCAAAGACACGAGTGGCTCCGATAAAAACACAGTCTATCCCGTCCTGGAATTGAATGGGGCTGTGTTACTTTCCGAGCTCATAGTGCACGTGAAACGGTCATTCCCAATAGAAATGAGCCGCATAATCTGCTGGACAGATTCCACGATTGCACTCGCTTGGTTGAAAAAGCATGCGTCGACATGGAAGGTTGTGATAGCCAACCGCGTGTCAAAAATTCAGACCATGCTCCCAAAAGCCGAATGGCGGCACGTTCCCACGCGCTTCAAGCCAGCGGATCTGAATTCGCGAGGTGTAAACGCCGCAGAACTCATTCAGTCCGAATTATGGATTTCCGGGCCGAAATGGCTTAGACAATCAGAGGAAAATTGGCCGAAATCGCCAGCCTCGCTCGAGACCGAGGAGGGTAAACGCGTAACGCATACCCTCGTGGCCACTCCGGAAAAGGAATGGAACTTAGTTTTCCGATTTTCCCAATGGAGATGCTACAACGTGTGACTGCCTATTGCCTCCGGTTCCGGGAGGCCGGCGGTCCGGAGAACGAAGGTCATTCGATGCAAAAGTTGTCGAAGCAGCGGAAATCCAGCGTGCAACGGAAAGAATTGCACGCACCTTACCGCGTACGCATTTCGCAGCAGAGTACCGGTGCTTGAAAAAGCGCAAGGGAATCCCGGCGACATCTCCTCTAAAGAGCCTAAACCCTTTTCTCGACGATAAGGAAGTCTTACGAGTGGGTGGAAGGTTGGAGAATGCGACGCTTGCATGGGAAACCAAACACCCGATTATCCTGCCGAAACATCATGTGTCTAACATGATAATCAGGCAATGCCACGTGGATACATTGCACGGGGGTTTACAATTGACCATGTACACGGTGAGACAGAAATTCTGGATCATCGGCTGCAGAAACGCGGCGCGCACGGTTATCCACCAATGCATACGATGCGTGAGATGGCAAGCAAATACCTCCACGTAAATCATGCAGGATTTAATCCCGGAGCGCATTCGCGCAGCGACCTCTCACAAACTGCGGAGTCGACTACGCGGGACCGTATCGGGCCCGCGACTCCGCCGGTCGTGGGAAAACGGCTCATAAAGCATACATAGCAGTGTTCATCTGCTTCGCTACGAGAGCCGTGCACATCGAACTCGTCCATGATTATACGACGAGTGCATTTCTGGCCGCATTAGACCGATTTATCGCCCGCCGAGGAGTTCCGTCCTGTATGTTCAGTGATAACGGAACGAACTTCGTCGGAGCAGATCGGGAATTGAAGGAACACTTCAATACGGTGTATCAAACTCCAGAAATGCGAACGAAGTGCGGTCTAATGGGCTTTAAGTGGAGATTTAATCCACCCAGTGCGCCCCACTTTGGTGGTATGCAAGAAGCCGGCGTGAAATCGGTGAAACATCACCTGAAACGCATCGTCGGCGAATTTACACCCACAAGCGAGGAAATGCAGACACTCCTCTGCAAGATCGAGGCGAGTTTGAATTCGCGACCGATCGCCGCTTTGAGTGACTGTCCCGAGGATTATGCCCCTTTCACGCCGGGCCACTTCCTAATAGGCGGACCGATGAATGCACTTCCGGTCGAGTCAGTGGAAAAGGAAAATCTCGCGGCTTACGCGCTGGAGAGCAATCCAGAAATTCCACGAGCAGCTCTGGAAACATTGGAGGCGAGATTACCTCACGCACCTCCAGAAACGCTATAAGTGGCGCACCACCCAAGTGCAGTTAAAACCGAATGACTTGGACCTCTTCTCCCCCCGAATCAATGGGAAATGGGACGAATCGAGGAAGTATTACCGGGCCGAGACAGGTGCGTGCGTGTGGTTAAAGTACGTACAGTTACGTCTACATACACACGTCCGATTACACGGTTGTGTAAACTGCCCGTCGATGAGTCAACATCGACAACGGCCGACGAAGACGCACACGGGATAGACGAAGACCCGAATTCCGCTGTACGGAGACAAGGACAGTGAGAACAGCCGTTCAAAATCAAAACGGTATGAATTCTCACATATCCAACGTCTTTAGAACAATACGGTGAGATTGGAAATATACCCTACCATCACGTTAATTAGTATGGAAGGGAGCGATTCGCGACGTCCGCACGTAAAAGCAGGATCCGCAGGACGAATCGCCCAGTTTCACGCTACAGCGGATTAAGTGCGAGAAAAAAAAAACAAAACAAGAAAAATGTCGTCAAGCAGCGAGGAGAGCCTGGTGACCGTGGTGGGTTCGTCGCGAGACGAACACATCGAGCAACAGTTTTCGGCGTTACTGCAACTGGTCGAAGTACCAACGCCGGAAAGTACCGGACCTCCGCTCGAGGCGTCGGCACCGAGCGTAGAACCGAACGCGATGGAAACCGCCCCCGAGACGGCACCCGGCCAAGCGCCGGCATTCATATTAAATCTGGGGCAGGACCAGATAAGGGTACCGGCGCACGTCCGTGGACGACCAGGCGCCTCCGGGTCAGGGCCCCGGAGGCCATTTCAAGTTAAAGTGGGCCAGAGGTGGCAGGCTGGTCGAATTTAAATTCTGGCCCACCACCGCCACCCCGGCAGCAGGGAACCAAAGCCAAGCACTGCCCGGCGAAGGACCCCGGCCCGCAACGGGTCCCAGACCGGCAAACGCCGGCACGTCCGTGGCACCCACGCTACCCGCCGCCGTACCACCCCCCTCGGACAGGCACCGACCGGCAGCGTACGAACGCCGCGACGGAGCGAGGAGGCGCCGCAACAGGGGCCAGGTCCGGGAAGCCGGGGTCAATCGCCACCCCGAGAGGAACCGACCCCCCTCACACCGGCGACGGCAGCGATCTCGCCCCGTCGACCAGGACGCGTTGCGGGAGGCCGTCCTCACCACCCTCGAGGTGTTGGAGGCAAGAAGGGCGTTGGGACGACGATAAGTAAGTACATTTAAACTTTTTCAATAGAAGGTTTTGTACTTCGACCTTCTCTACGGGCTTTACGCGACGTGACCGCGACCTACGCCTCCCATTCTTGTTGCACGGACCGTGCAAGGGGGGCGGTATGTTTAAATATCGATTAAAATGCGATAGTTAATTGAAATCCGTAATAATTCGTTACCCGGTTTGTTTTCGGTTACGCGACCGACCAGGAAGATTCTAGGTCGACGCGTCCGCTATTCGAAACATTAAAGGACAGAAAAACACGGTTCTCGAGGTTTTCTGTAAAGTCACGCGAACGATAAAGTAACGTTCGAGTTCGAACAAGCCAAGTTCAACGCCCAGGCATAGAGAAGGTACGACAATTAGAAATTAAACAAAGACGGACGAGAGACGCCACGGCAGCGCCACGCTACGAAGGATTCCCCCTCTCACGCGCACACTTTTGGCAACTCGTGCTCGTCCGTCACTTGCTATCGAGCCACTGAACGGAGCATATCGATAAGCGAGCACGCTATCGAGAAGTTTTTTACAAAATCTCGGAATCGGTCGAGTTATTCGACCCTTCGTTGAGAAGCTTCTCCAAAAAATTAGCCTGCTTTGTCGCGAGTTCCTAGATCAACGATCTAGCTCAGTGCGACACAACATAAACATAAAATTAAAGCGTCGAGTTATTCGAGCTTCCAAGGGCTAGACGGCTCCACAGGCCAGGGCTTACTGAAAATCCCCTGGGTGGACCCACCGTCTCCCCACGGATCGAGTCATAAACTCGATCCTTCCTGGTATTTCGAACGGTTACGAACCCACAGACCAAGGGTAGAAATAAAATACCCTTGAGTGGATTCTCCGTCTTCTAGCCGAAACGCGGGACATCTAGGATCTCCCAGCTTACGGCAAAATTATCAGATCACGTCCCAAAATCGCTCGCCTGGTACGGCCGCAGTGCGTAGGACGTCGATTCTAAAAGAACGTGGTATCCGGAGCAACTGTAAGTCGCCCAAGGGCGCCGTTGTCAAACCGGTACCGCAACGTGCCCGTACGCACATAACCAGACGGTGAAGGGCCGAGGATAAGGGCGACGGTTGGAATCTTACAACCTCCCTCTGATCGCCCCTCCTACGACAACCAAGAGTTGCAGGCTTGAAAGATAGCGGAATTAGAATCTTGCATAAAGAAACAATAAGCGAGCGATTCCCGATTTAAAGGGAACGCTCTCACACATACAGTCCACTAATATAGCCGCGTATCGCGGCGACTGAGATTCCCGCTGATGGGTGCGACAAGCACAAACCAGGCGCGAGCGCGAAAGAGAAAGACATCCGACGTGAGTCACGTTGTCAGGTATTTAACGCCTATTCTTGTTTCTTTCTGTTACAGATCATCGAAGCTAGACAGCCGGTAACGCGTCTAGACCGGCAGACGGGTTTTGTCTCACATAAGACGATTTAATAAACGACGTAGTCGTATTCATCGGCTACGTGAAAATTAAAACCCACTTGTATTCTTTTCCCCGACGTTCCTTCCCTCGAGATCCGGACCACCGTTAGGCGAGGTTTTTTCAAACCTACTCCCCCTAACAGTCTTCTTATTACAAAGATACATCGTATCCTACAATTCGCTCAATCACCCTGGCTCCGCGATTACATCGAACTCAATATGCGGTTTAGAACAAACGCGAAATGATTTTGAAAAAATATTGTATTAAGTGATGAACAACGCAGTATTCGGTAAAACTATGGAAAATGTACGAAACCATGTGGATGTAAAACTTGTGACACATTGGGAAGGGCAATATGGCGCGGAGGCAATGATCGCGAAACCGAATTTCCACAGCAGAAGTGTTTTTTCGGAAAATTTAGTAGCTGTTGAATTGCGAAAACTCGAGGTGAAATTCAACAAACCGATATACGTGGGTATGTGCATTCTGGACATATCAAAATTTTGTTTGTATGAATTTCACCACGAGTACATGTCTCCTAAACACGGGCAAAATTGTAAAATTCTATACACCGACACTGACAGTCTTATTTATCACATTCTGTGCGACGATATCTACGAGTCTATGAAGCACAATATCGATAGATTCGAGACAAGCGATTATCCTACCGACAATCCATATAATATGCCACGCGTAAATAAGAAGGTTCCGTGGCTGATGAAGGATGAAAATAACGGTGCGATAATGACTGAATTCATAGGTCTTAGAGCGAAAATGTATGCACTCCGCGTAGATGGCAAAAAAGATACGAAAATGGCGAAAGGCGTCAAGAGCAACGTCATAACTAGGACAATAACTTTCGACGACTACGCGGAGTGTTTGCACAAGGAGATCGAAATGGTTCGCAGGCAATCATGTATACGGTCGAAATTGCACAATGTGTACACCATTTCGGTAGCCAAAATCGCTCTAAGTCCACACGATGACAAGAGGTATATCGTACCCGATTCGACCGACACTCTGCCCTGGGGACATTATAGAATACCGTTGTAAATCGAAATTATTTTATTTATTAACTCCTTCTTACAAATAGTGGAATTATTGTTTAAAAATAAAATTTCTCACATCAATATGTATCATTGTATTTATTGAATCATGTATTATTATGTTACAGTACATTATTTTTATTTATCCAAGAATTGTGTGATTTATCAAACCCTAGCCACTTAACATATACCTTATCTCCTTCCTACGCATCACTTTTTCCACTAGTTGCACATCAGGATCGGTGACACGCTGCAGCTCGTGTTCGTAGAATCCTCCGGCAACAGGTTTTCCACACGAATCGAGGAGCAGATACGTTGCGGGATTAGTTGCCTGTACTTTGGCTATCTTGAACACCTCCGTTAACCAATTAGGCGTATAGCCTTTATCGAAGATGGTTTTAAATTTGCTCACGCGCACAAACTCGCCCAACTTGAATTTCGCTGGAGCAGCGATCTTTATGTTGTTGTATACGGTGGCAAGCAGCTTATTAGCGATCGCAGGGGTAACATCGCATTGACGCATTCCGATGGTTCTATGTTTTAGTGAATTATACTCTGCAAGTAGACGCGGTAGCGCATCAATTCATTTATAGGTTAAATTGAGCGTAAAGAGTTTCCACATATTGTTCTTCAAGGTTCGATTGAAACGTTCAACGACGGAGGCCTTCATCACCGAATACGTTGTGTTAAAGGGTTGATACTTTTAACGAATGAGTCCGGATAGAGGGGTGGGAGTGAGAGAGAGTTAATTTACAGGGGAAGTGAATGGGACACAAATGGTTTTCTTTTCGTCGGCCTTTAAGACCTACCGCATTCATATGGCCAGAAATAAAAAAACAAGTTCGAGATTGGGCGAAAGCATGTATAAGGTGCCAAAAGGTTAAAGTGAATAGACACACAAAATCAAGGTTTGCAGAATTTCAGGAACCAGACGCTCGTTTCAGAATGGTACACATAGATATCATTGGACCGTTACCGCCTTCGAACGGTAAAATATATTGTCTCACGTGCATAGATCGATTCACAGGGTGGACGGAAGTAATACCGTTGAAAGATATCACAGCGGAAACTGTAAGTAGAAAATTTTACAAACATTGGGTAAGTAGATTCGGTGTACCAGATAAAATAGTAACAGACCAGGGTAGGCAGTTCGTGTCTCGCCTATATAGAAATCTAGCAGCCATCTGCGGAGCTAAAGTCCGGCACACGATACCGTACCACCCACAAGCTAACGGGAAAATCGAACGTTTCCACAGAACCCTAAAAACGGCTTTAAAAGCACACGATAGTATTAAATGGGCAGAAACATTACCCACAGTGCTGCTAGGACTAAGGGCAGCGGTAGGAGACAATACAAATTACTCAGCAGCACAAATGACCTACGGGACGAACATTCGGCTTCCTGGGAATTTTTCGAACCTCCGAGCATCGAAGTAGAGCCTGAATCATTCGCCAACAAACTACAGCAACACATGGAACGGCTGAAACCCGTCAGCACGCAACGAGCTTCAAATCAGAAGGTATTCGGTCATAAAGACCTTAATTTTTGCTCTCACGTTTTCGTAAGGATAGACAGAGTCAAAAAGGCGCTCGAACCAGCCTATGATGGACCAGTCCTGGTGGCACAAAGACGCGAGAAATACTTCTTGGTGTTAGTAAAAGGAAAGGAAATAGCGATATCAATAGACAGACTGAAACCAGCTTACATCCTAACACCAGAGTTTCCCCCCTGTGGCACCAAGGGAACAGCCAACAGCCCAAGCAGCGGAGAGGAACAGCCACAAAACAGGCGCGAAAAAAGAAAAGTCAAACCACCAATAAGGTTCCAAGCCGGAAGCTACAAAATATACGTACCGATCAAACTTGGTATTCGTTTCCTTTACTAAATGAAAATGCTTCTATGGTAAAATTACCTCCATGGTTTTGGATTTTATGATGTGGTACACAGGCACATTGTTAATCTCGAGCGTTGAAAGTTACTTTTCAAGGGTCATAATTTGTGTCCCATGTAGTAAATGATTTTGTTCTTTTGTAATTATCTCTAGGTTAGTAAGAATAGTTTAAGACCCCGAAGTGGTAATTTTTTTGTTATGTACTAATACACTAGGATCTAAAATGTTGCCGCGAATAAACTCCTAACAGGAGTCTAGCATCGTAACTTCGTTACTGGAGGGGGAGTGATGTAGCGGCTGAAAGATGACAGATAGTCGATAAGGTAGGAACCGTTGTATGAATGAGGTGTGAATGGCGAATTAGGCAATGAGAGGGCGCGCGAGCGAGAGTGGGAGCGCGAAGAGCGCGAGCGGCGATTCGCGATTGTTTTGTGTAGAGCGTCGAGCGACAAATGTAAAATTATTGTAAAAATAAAAGTGTGAGTTCAAGCACCAAACCTAAAGCACCCAGTGTCGTCCGTAGCATCGGGTAACACGTGAGTGTGGCGTAACAACCTCAATATCCGGCTCGATGGACCTTATGTTAAAAGGTTGACACTTTTAACGAATGAGTCCGGATAGAGGGTTAGGAGCTTTACAGGGGAAGTGAATGGGACACAAATGGTTTTCTTTTCGTCGGCCTTTAAGACCTACCGTTTATTACAAAAATAAAGTAAAGAAAAACAAAAAGAAAGACCAATGAACAATTACAATAAAAATAACGTGACTGTACAATAAGAATTAATGTTTGGCCTCGTTGCTGGCCGTTCCGCGAGGCCAGGTCGTTCCTCGCGCCAGCTTGAGGTAGGCCAGGATTCCTATGAACAGAAAAACACGACTATGAGTTAGACACACGTACACGGTATACGTATCTTCGTAGCGCTCGTTTGCTCGCGCTCCTGGCTTCGTAATTCGAACGTACCGGAGCGGAGAATTGTAAACTTTCGTAAATTACAAATTATAAAGTGGACTGTATTTTGGCTAGGAAAAGAATTAAACTTCTTTCTTCGCCGATTCAGTGGTCGATTGCCCAGTGGACGGGGATGCAAGAGGAGGTTGTAAGGCTCCTAATGCACTGTTTCCGTGAGTATGCACACTGAGTCTGTGCGTCGAGTCGCACTGCAATGCAACGGCACGACCGTCAATCTGCGGCTGCTCTTTACACGTTCCAACAGATGACTTATTGGCCGAGAGTTGCACTGCGAAGCCCGACAACACGCTGTTCACTGCACGAATGCACTACTCGATGTGATACGTTGCAGTATTTTGAACTACGCGGGGGCCTGACCCACGACTCCGTTACTTCTCCGCACTGGTGCTCCTCTAAACGTTACACCGGCGGGATCTGTAGAAGTAAGGAGGCGAAGACCGAAAATCACACGTCCGAAATGGACGCCGACCTGACTACAGTGAGCCCACCTGGAGGTACACCACGTAGGTGCCTCCCTTTGGTGTCTCCTAAGCCGAAGGGCAATCACACAGAAGTATGGACGGTAACCGCCGACTTCTATATGATTCCAACGTTTATACGTTGGAATCGACCGTTAAATTCCGCACAGGAGGGTCGAACACCTTATCGGTGTATTCTCGAGCCCTCCAAAATCTGCAGTAAATTTAAATCAATTAAACTCGATCGAGATTTCCTCGAACGAGATTCAGGTGCAACTTGCACGAATCGGGATGCGAATCGTGTTTTCCAAGCAAGGTGGGAATGAATTTTCGGCTTTCTCGCACGAGGATTTTCCCTCTTAAATCGCGATTAACTTCTGATCGAATATGATCGGGAGCCGATGCGTCTCGTTCAGAAGTCGCCGTAAGAATGATACGGATTGACAGCCGAAGACGTCGCCGTGGTACTCTTACTGGTCGATCCGTGGCGCTGTCTGAATTTCGGCCGTCTCTCCTTCTCACATTATCGGCGCACTACTCTCTCACGGTACTGACGTCACTAACACCGTTAGCACACTCGAATCGAAAGGTAATGAGCCGTTTCCGATGCCAGAAAAACTAATAATACACACGTTTTTCAATCACCGTTCGCTATACAAATCCAATTAGAGATAATCTCTTGGTTATTGTACGCTAACAGGATTAACGGTAATTACGGCCGAGGATAATCGCTCGGCATTATGCAATTTTTAAACACGTTGAATAATGATTAATGCCATGCTTTGTCAAGAGTTTCTGCACATCAGCGTTGTAAAATTCTTTTCCTTGATCGGTTTGCAAATTTTGCGGATATCGATCTCTAAATACCTTTGCAAACGCTTTAGTCACCTCGGCACCACTTTTAGTCTTGAGCGGGACCGCCCAAGCATACTTGCTCAGCACATCGATGGCGGTGAGTATATAGCGGTGACCTTGGTTGAATCGCGAGTAAGGACGCATTTCTACAACATCAGCTTGCCACAGATCATCGTATCCATGGACTATGACGCGCCTCCGTGGGAAATGTCTTCGAGCCGGGGCATGCAATTCCTCAACAAGTTGTCGCTTCTTGCGGCTATGGTTTTCTTTACTTTTGGATTTCGATAATGGCGACATGTTTGATCGCAAGAGGTATCTTTGACACGAATGAAGTGATAATTATTGTGTACATGTATTATGTGCTTCCCATCGTCCCAAAATAATTCTGGACATGTTCAACCGTCACGCATGATTCTCCATCGCAATTCTGCTGCGGGATAGGATTCAATGTCTGCGATATCTTTTGAACACTGTTTTGCAACATTAGCATATCTCTCTGCCACACAATCAGCTTCCTCTCCAATTCTTCCTGCTGCTCTCTCAAAAGTTTAATGCTCTTTTTCCACATATAGTTTATTGACAGCATCGCAGTCGGCTGCGGGTTGTGCTACGCGTCGTATCTTGCGTGATTTTGCATCAAAGTCGGCACCTGCCATGCAAAGAGCATTGTCTCGCATATAATTTCGGAGCATACCGCTCCATTTGTAATAGTCCATTCCAGCTGCTCCGCTCTTCTCGAGCGATACTCCAAATTTATTGATCGGCATCTCAACGCATACAGTGCACATCATCGGTGCGCGGTTTAATTTATAATGAGGCCTACCTCGCGGAGTTCCTCGATAATCGATAGAATTTCATGGTCATGCGAGTTGTTACCCGCCTGACGCGACGCTTCCAACAAACGGAGTCGATCCACCAGCTCGTTGGGATCGTCTCAGTGCACGTAATCGATCTTGTTATCATTTACCGTCATGACATGCGGAACCGGCAGGCCTTTCCCTGCCTTACTGGCAGATTCACGGGGTAGTAGCGGTGCAATTACATGTTTATACTTGTATCCCTTGTTTACCCATTATAGGATTTTGTGCGTTATGGCCACGTCTGTGAGCATTTGTTGTCAGTAGTATACTTTTGTATATTTGCCTATCGGCATCTGTGTATATGGCGTCGTCGGAATTCTCTTGAAAATAAGTTCATAAAGTACGGGTGTTCCTCCATATTTTACACCATCTATGATTATATTATCATCCTTGTCCATATCGAAAGCCTTATCACCAAGCATCGTTCCACTATTGTCAAAGTATACTCCATACACATCATCCCTATCACCACTCAGGATTGCGCGCATGTATTTTTGTCCCAACGGACCGAAATGGTTGCGAAATGTTTGTTGCCCCTCGGATGTTTGGAGTTCATGCCTAATAGATGTTGCAAATGACTCATCGGCAGAAGTTTCGTAAACGTCTTCAGCATTGGTTGTGATCGACTGTACATCGGGAAATGTATTTATTGGTGCAGGCGGAACCGGGGAATCGTTTGACATGACATTCGGTTGTTTCCGCTTCGATTGAACTGGTGTGGAGGTTACGAGCGAATTTTCCGATGACATGTATAATCGTTTTCTATTTCTCTTATGTGATGTGTTCCCTTTCGGTTGGATTTTTGGTTTATGTCTTAATGTTTCGTTCCTTCAACGTTCATGCTCGTCAGCGATGGTATGCCAGCTTTTGTCGCTGTTGTATTTTCCACAATATGGTTTAAGGGCTCAACAACAGGTTTAAAGTATTTCTCCAACGCGATATCTTCCTCCATCTTACCAGTCTTCAAAGCCTGATGTTTCTTGCGAATGGAATCACTGGTTTTGCAATTTCCTTCGCTATTCTCTCGCGATCCTTAATCTCCAGACTATCGATATCAATCATTGTGCCGAAGACGTTGCTTTTCCACCGACGTGTCGATTACGATTGACCATCTCACGATACCGCAAACTCGTTAAATCAATTTCTATAACGCCCATTGGACATCGCGCTATCCTTGTTTATCACCACGAAACCGTACTCGTTGCCAACAATTGCGACACAAAGCGCAGAAATCCTCGTAAGACATGTCGGTGTTTACGTGATCGTTGTACACATGTTTCAAGTTGGTACCTTCCTGCTTAAACAGAATCAGCAGATTTGCATTGTCTCGTATAAGATGTTTGGGAATCTTTGCGTACGTCTGACAGAGATAGAAACAGTCAACGTTCGAGTGGCGCCCCATTGCAAAGTATTCTCGTATCGTATCTTGCTTGTCGCATGCCACGTCATCAAAGATAAAAATGGAATTCGGAAGCGATTCGCTCGGTGGGATGACGTCACTGTTATTTGAAAACGTAAAGTAGCCAATTTCATATATAATTCTCCAAATACTGATATTTCGGCTGTTGCTACGACTTGGAATACTCGTACACGTTCTCGAATCAAACGCCGTGAGGACTTTCCAACAAGCTCACTATCACGTTGTTCTTTCCACAATTTGATGGACCACAAATGATGCAACGTATAGTGTTTGGTAGCATGCTGCCATGTTTGCGTCTTTGTTTCGTAGACATCAATTGCGATTTATTGTCGAAATTTGACACGCGTATCGTCACTGGTTGTCGTACGAATCGCATGCTTTCCTCTCTACGAACCGCGAAATTAATTTTGATACATCGAAGCGACGACGCGCCCTATTTATAGAGCCGCGTCGAAGCAAAACAGCTCAGTATTCGAAATGCTTCTCGTTCTGTCGTATAATTGCGACATTCGAGACATAACCTCTGAGAAGCTGAAATGTATACCAAAGATTATTCTACTCCAAGAATTTGACAGACACATTGACCAGTTGTGGGACAGACTCCCCGAGCATATAAAAGCCGATTTTGAGTTTCGGCAGTATCGTCGGTGTCTGGAACATTATAATCGCCCATGGCAGCGAACGCATATCGACGGTCCAGCACCGCTGATTAAAAACTGCAGCGAATGTTGCCGACGAGAATAAAGAATGGCGGTGGTTTGTTAAATCGAGCGATAAACGCGCTACCTATCGAATTACATATCCCAGGATACCAGTTTTGTGGTCCAGGAACTCATCTGGCAAAACGATTGTCTAGAGGTGATCAAGGCATCAATCCGTTGGACGCAGCGTGTCGCGAACACGATATTGCATATTCGCGTAGCAACGACCTCGACGAAAGGCACGCAGCAGATAACGTACTCGCTGACAAAGCGCGAAAACGCATCGTTGCGCGAGACTCGACTCTGGGTGAAAGAGGAGCTGCTACAGCTGCTTGGGCAGCTATGAAGGCCAAGACGAAAATCGGAATGTGGATGAAAACAAAACCCCGCAAAAGGACTGTAAGAAAAGCATCGCAAAAGCGGATTCTTCCAGTGGCCAAGCGGGGTGGTATATTACCACTTCTCCCGCTGCTAGGTGTTCTCGGATCACTAGCTGGCGGAGCAGCGGGGATCGCCAAGGCGGTAAACGATAATACGGCAGCGCAACGTCAGCTGCAGGAAATGCAGCGTCATAATCGCTCCATGGAAGGTCGTGGACTTTATCGGACACCATACAAGCGCGGACAGGGAATCTCGAAACGGAAAAAAAAAAAAATATCGAAAAGACAATAAAAATGCCTGTGGGTGTAACTACCGACTTGCAATTGAATGAGTTGGCAAAACGTATGCGTATTCCATTCTTTAGAGGTGTTTTTATGCTCAACGCGCTACCCGCCGGAGGAGTACGTCGAAACGAGAGTGGTATCGTGAATTTGGACAATGTCGAGGGACCGGTGACTCATTAAGTGGCGTATGCGAAGAGAGGGCATCGAGCTGTATACTTCGATAGCTTTGGCAATCTTCGACCGCCTAAGGAATTGACACAGTATTTGGATAATGATGATGATGTGAAAATTGAATACAATCGAACGTCTTATCAGGAGTATGATCAGAGCAATTGCGGACAACTATGTCTACGCTTTCTACAAACGATTGGCACCAAATTTAAGGACTGTCTCCCCACCATTCTGCTTCAGTACTAGTCCAGCTGTATCTCGGAATATGTCGTTAACATTGACTCTAACTGGCAAGAGTAGCACCCTCGCTGTAAGCTACTTTCCACCCATAGATTTGAGCGACGATGATTACGAGCTTGGTCTAACAACCTTTGAAACGTATCATACAATACCCAACATCGACTCGAGCAACGATAAATTCCACTTCACCACAAACTATGACATCGACAACAACAGCGTCGACACTGGCCACGAGTACATTACGATTCCCACGGCTCCTACGAACTAGACGCCATTGCTAAGTATTTGAAGCAGCGATTACTCGAGCGATATCCTCAAAATCTCGGTAGTACCGATGATGTATATCCTATAATGTTGCACCCCAACAACAACACCATGAAAAGCGAGCTGTTCTGCTCATTTGCCATAGATTTTACGAAACCCAATAACATTGGATCGCTATTGGGATTCTCGGCGAATCGGATATTAGAAACAGGACTGTGGCACGAATCGGACGATCCGATTAATATCATGAGCGTAAACATTATTCGCATTGAATGTAGTGCGACCGCTGGCGCGTACAACAATGGGAAGCGCGTACATACGATACATGAATTTTCTCCGAGAGTTCCGCCAGGATATAAGATATCGGAAACGCCCGCACAGATCATTTATCATCCAATCACCGCACGGATCATTACGGATCTAACGATACGCGTTGTGGATCAAAACAGACGATTGCTGGATTTTCGCGGTGAAGAGATTACCATCAGACTGCACCTGCGACGACGATAATACCTGTGGTGCGAACGAATGAGATGCTTGTGCTGAACGACTCCAGAAACACGTTTCTTCCAAACGAAATTGTCGACAACAGTAACAGCTCTGATTACGTTAAAACGAAGAGGCTCAGTGCTGCAAATATTGCATTTTTGAAATCCTTGGGATTCAGTGTGCGCATTTAAGTTGAAAATGGTTGACATTCTAAGCATTGGAGGAAGCCGACGTTTGACGATCGCATTGTTAAGCTCGAGACTCACACATACAACCCATACGTTAACACGACGTTTGGACACAGTGATGAGATAAGAATACCTATACAACAGCAAGATTTATACATATTGCCGTGTGAAAGTTTCCTCTACGTGGAGGAAATTGACGATACATAAGCCAAATGATGCTTCAACGGTGATGTTTGGAAATAATTGCATGGCGTTCATATTTGATGAGATTCGATATGAGCTGAATGGTGTGGAGATGGATCGCAACAGAAACGTTGGAATAACTAGCACGATTAAAAATTATGTATCACTGACATCCGGTGAAGACAAAAATATGGAGAATGCCGGATGGGGCTTGAAACGACACGATGAGCTGGTAGTGAAAAATCATTTCAATTATTGCGTCCCACTTAAATATTTGCTGGGATTTTGCGAGGACTACAAACGCATGGTTATGAATGCGCGTCACGAATTGATTTTAATACGATCGCGCAACGATAACGATTCTCTAATTGGACCTCCAAAGTTGGAACCAGAAATTGAATTACTTAAAGTGCAATGGCGGATGCCTCATGTGACGATAAACGATGTTAATAAGCTATCGCTGCTACATGCCTTGGAAAGTGGGCAAAACCTGAGCATTAGTTTTCGCTCGTGGGATCTGTACGAGTATCCTCTCTTACAGAGCACGACCAAGCATTCGTGGGCCGTCAAGGCAGCCGCACAGCTGGAGAAGGCGCGATATGTTCTCTTTGCTCTACAGACAGCTCGAAAAAATGTGATGACCGAAGATGCTACTCAGTTTGACCACTGCAAATTGACCAATGTAAAACTTTTCTCAACCCGGAATTTTATCCGTACGATGACATGAACTTGGACTTTGACAAGAATAGGTACGCCATCTTGTTTAACATGTATACGCATTTCCGTAAATCGTATTACGGACATAGTTGCAACGAGGCATTATTCACCGTTGCACAATTTTTACAATTTGGCCCGCTCGTGGTGATTGACTGCTCGCGACAAAATGAGTCGATCAAGAATAGCACCGTGGACGTGCGCATAGAATTTGATTGTAAAGAGAACGTGCCGGCGAATAATACGACCTTACTGTCTCATTTTGCATGATCGGGTGGTTGAATACAATCCGTTGACAAACATGGTGCGCAAAATCAATTAAATTCCAACGCTACTGACCTTTCCTCTCATGTGTCAAATTCGTACAAATTTTCATCATGAAAATCGAGATGCTTTACGAGAAAGACCACATACTCCTGCTGGGCTTGGAAATGAGCGGATATCTACATTGTTCCGATAGTGAGCGTACCAACATTTGTTGACATGCGAGGGTTCATCGTTGATGGAAGATTTGTTGTGAAGGAAGTGGCTGTTCTACGAAAAAGGAACAATTCTCTCGCATTACATATTTGGGAGTTCGATGCCGCAATATCTTCTTACGAAATCTGACAAATCATGCATCCGATGGTTGACGGCAAAACATCACGGACTGCGGTGGGAAGATGGAGACGTTCCGTACAGTATGGCTAAACAGCTAATTACGAAAGCTGTTGTCGATGAAGAAGATGACGCACCGCATATCGCATATGTTAAAGAGCTGCAGAAACGAGACTGGCTTGCGGATTCCCTCGATGAAAATACGAGAGCGAGCGTGATCATTGAGACACTGGATATGGACTACGAGGATATCATATCTTTAAAAAGCTAAATGCACTTCATACTTTACGATGTGACAGACACGCAAAGCATTGTGCCTTGCAAAATGTATTTAAAATATTGAACTGGTGGTCCAAACGCCAGAGAGAAATGCATAAATAAAAATATAATCAATTCTTAATGCACAAATGTTTGTTTTTCTTAATCCCTACCATCCAATTTCCTGCACGTGATGTACAATAAATTAAGATGATAGTTATAATTATTATGTAAAAGTGGTGTCATATACGTTCAAATGGGTACCATACACGTTCAAAGTGGTACGATTGATGTTCAAAAGTGGTACATTAGATGTTCAAATGTGGTACATTGGATGTTCAAAATGGTATGAGACACGTTCAAAAGTGGTACCCCTACATGTTCACCTGATATGGACTAGTCGAATAATCGGTTTAACGAAGAAGGAGAAGTGATTCGGCTTAGCCAATGATACATGCAAGGAAGAATGGAGATGGTCAACAAAGATTTCGAAGAACATGAAGAACAAAGACATCCTATTTTGCAAGCTATGCATCTTTCGAGATATACGTTTACATGCATGAGCCCGCAGATGCAGCGAGATCAGTTCTCAGTCGACATTCAATAGCGATATGGTAAATTCAAGAATTATTCCTGCATTCGAAGGATTGCCCCGGCTAGACAATGAGGAGGTATGTACATACCAATGTTTATGGCATTTATTACATGTGAATATTATATCAGTTATTGTGGGTTCTAGAACGATCAATCTCCGCCGCTCTCGCCGTCGCCTCCAAGCACCCCCACGCCACCAGGCACACCATCACCGCCATCCTCGCCATCGCCACCGCTCCAGCGTTTCGAGCGATTTCAGAGATTGAGCATGCACTTTCCGTACTTCCGATGGCCTCGAATGCAGAATTTCGTCGACATCGATGGGCCCATGTTGCCGGAACAATAATTCTTTTAATTTTTACTTTTTTTTATTTAATTTTTAGTATTTTTATCTATTTTTTTATTATTTTTTTATATACAATAAAATATATCATATTTTAAAGGCATCTAATTTCTTTTCCCGCGCCCATAATGCTCGTCAATGTTATTTGTTCTGCTGAGGCTACATTTTTGCACGTGTACATGGTAATATAAATGGTATTTGCAAACATTGCACTTTTCGCAGAAGAAGAAGAACATGTGACAAAAAATTCGCATGATACACATGATTTCGGTCGATTCGTACCGCGAATGTGATGTCATAGAATTTGCACGTTTGGACGTGTTCAAGGTAATCTAAAAACGCTTTGGCAAAAGTTGCACTTTTCGCAGAAGAACACGTGACATAAAAATTCCTCTCCCCGCACTTCGCTGCCCTTGATGCATCGTTACACTTTTTTATGTGCTGCACACTCGTTTTGATAGTATCGTCGTCGCCGTCGTCGTGAAACGTTATCTATTGGATTCTACAAACATGAATTACTACATTTCTCGCGTAACGGCGTGCATAAGTCGCGAGTAAGTGTTATTATCATCATTTCCTTAGCGTTATTACTTACCTTTCATTCTTTACATACTTTTTCTATATGTTACGATAGCAATAAACAACGTTCGACGCCTTATATACTGGGGAGGAGGTTTGCCCTCACATCCACGGCATACAAGTACCTGGATATTAGAATCGCGGTAGGACCTGTGTCCGCTGTGGAAATTATTCTTGGCGATACTCGAGGAAATGTGTTGTTGTTGCCACACTCGACATGGGCGACATTGATCCAGAAACGCGAGGATATCGAACATGTAAAATCAGCTCCTTCTCCAACGTCATTAACGATTTGTGATTTGGTGCTTACGGTTGTTACAATGCGTGGCATGAACCTTGTGCAAATGAAGTTGTATGATGCCTGCATGTATATGAAACCATCGACTGTATTATTTTTATTCGAACTGGAACTGTGTGTCGAGCACGCGTATTCGTGGCTGTGTCAAAATACGCACTATGTCAGCGAGAAATATAAACAATTTGTAACTATATTAAAACGGAACATTATTGCGCAAAAACATGAGACCGTCAAAATCCTTCATGAATATTATGATAAAAAATTCTCCTGCGGATTGCGAGCTGTTGACATTTGCAGTGAATAATATGTTATACGATGCTATTAATAATTAAATAATTTTTTATATACAATATATAATCATTTAAAACATATATTATTTCTCCAATTTTATTTCACCCGTCTTCCACCATCTCTCTCCTCGCCACCTAATTCTAAGATGCAACGTTTCAAAAGTCTTATATTTCATTAGGGCGGCGGCATTGATTCGCTACATATTGATTCGCTACATATTGATTCGCTACATATTGAATCGCGCAATATTACTGCAGGGATTATCTTGTAGATTGCGAACTGTTAGCGTGCGCCATCAATGATATTGTAGTTGATGCTAGTTAGTATATACATAACAATATATTATAATTTAAAACATATATTATTTCTCCATTTTTATCCGTCTACCACCATCTCTCTCCTCGCCACCTAATTCTAAGAGGCAACCTTTCAAAAGTCTTATATTTCATTCGGGCGTTCTTCATGCAGCTAAATGATGTCATTCGGTGCGTCTGCTCGAGGGGGTTCAAATTACATGCAATCGCGCTATACGCTGAGAAGTTAAGATTGAAATAAAAATTTTGAAAAAAGATATGCTTCAGAATAAATACAATTGCAAATATTGCATATCAATGTCATTTTCTCCGATCTATGCGGCATTGATTCGCTACATATCGATTCGCGCGGGGATGGACCAAGGTTGTCCCTCCCCTCGAAAAAAAAAAATTTCCTACTTAGTTAGTTCGCAGTTAGTTAGTTAGTTTGTCAGTTACTTAGTTAGATTGCAGTTAGTTAGTTAGTTTTCAGTTAGTTACTTAGTTTGCAGTAAATTAGTTAATTTGTCACTTAGTTAGTATGTAAGTTAGTTCGTTTTTTGCAGTTAGTTAGTTAGTTTGCAGTAAATTAGGTAGTTTGTCAGTTAGTTAGATTGTTTCCGTAGTTAATTATTTAGATAGTATATTAGTTAGTTAGTTCTCAGTTAGTTAGTTAGTTTGCATTATATTAGTTAGTTTGTTTGCAGATAGTCATTTAGTTTGTCAGTTAGATAGTTAGTTTGTCAGTTAGTTAGTCAGTTTGTCAGTTAGTTCGCTAGTTTGCAGTTAGTTAGTTTTGCAGTTAGTTAGTTTTTTTGCAGTTAGTTACATTGTTTGCAGTTAGTTAGCTGGTTTGCAGTTAGTTAAATATTTTGCAGTTATTTAGATAGTTTGCAGTTTGTTAGTTAGTTTGTAAATTAGTTAGTTAGTTTTCAGTTAGTTAGTTAGTTTGTCAGTTAATAAGTTAGTTTGCATTAAATTACTTAATTTGTCTGTGTTAGAATATGGAGGGCTCAAACACTGATTTGAGAACCTCGTCTAACGGGGGTCCGGATCACGAGGGAATAGGAGGATGGAAAAGTAAATTATCACACGTTATATAGATTTTCACGTCGTCGAAAATTCGACGACGTCTTTTATTTTGATTTGGCCCTTGAAAATACAGCCGTTTGTATGTATTTTGGCGACGCGTGATCCGCCTGACCGTCGTCTGGCGGCTGCTCGCGTCACGCTGTTCTGAAACGAAAAGAGACGGAACGATGTGTAAATATTCGGCAACGTGAGTCACGCTTTCCGTCTCGTTTTAATATACACGCGCTCCTGATTATGCTCGTCGCGCTCAGGAGCGGAAACTCAACTGCCGCGTTACGCGGCTAAGCTAGTGGAATGTATATGTTGTGCGTTCCCTTTAAACCGGGAAACTTCTTATTGCAGTTTTGGGAAGACGAGATTCAACCTCGTTTCTTCCTCGACTGCAGGTTTTGACTGTCGTAGGAGAGGGTAACGGGTGGAGGTTGTAAGGCTGCAACCGTACCCGCTCCTCGGCCCCCTTTTTTACCACCTTATGGCGTGCGTACGGGCACGGTGTGATGCAGGTGTGCCAACGGCGCCCTTGGGTCGACTTACGATTGGGCCTGACACCACGTAGCTTGATGAATTAACGTCCTACGCACAGTGACCGTACTAGACTGGCGATCTTTGGAGGTATTCTGCAATTCGTCGTAAGCTGAGTGCAAGTTGTCCCACACTTCGACTAGAAGGTGGTAAATCCACCCAGGGTATTTTAGACACCCTTGGATTGTGGATTACGAACCGTTTGAGATGCTAGAGAGGTACGAGAGTCAACCTCGATACATTAAACACGACCTCTGATTGCAGCGATCCGTGTTCTCTTTTACTTTTGGATTTTTTCAGACTAAGGTGGGTCGTAGCCACTGCTGAATACGAAATCTCGGATTTTAACCTGCGAGATTCTACAGTCAATAAATTAATTAATCAGGTCGTGTTCCGATCTGATCTTTTTAACAGGTAAGCGATTATGGAAGTATCGACGGCACCGGATGGGTTCCCTATCCGTTTTCGTCGAGACGTTCCTTTCGCTTCCGACTCTAATTTTAATTGAAATAAATTAACGTGTGTGGAAGTTAAGACGTTACCGGATGGATTGCCTATCCGTTTTTTCGTGTTAACTTCCGTACCACGTTGGTAATTTCTCCGATAGTTCGAGGAGCTCGGAACTAGTCGGCCGTTTTGGAATTTAAGGGGGAGCGGGTTCGTATGCCCATGTGCTCTCTACCGATTCCAAATTTAGAGTGACGATCCAGCACGGTTAGTCGAATTCGGAGGGCGAATCTCCGACTAGCGGCGCTGTAGACGAATTTGAATTCGTCTTTGTCCAACTTATTATTGTCGTACCTTCTCTTTATACACGTGCCGAATCGTTAGCTCGAAATCACGCGTAATTTCGTGGATCGCGTGATGTTTCGAAGAAATCCGTATGTGACAGTTTTATAACCTGTCTTGTTTTCGCATGTAGCGGACACGAGAGTCGAACCGTCTCGAGTTGGTTACATACGCAGAAAAACAATACCGGGTGACGAATAATATTTTACTATTCTTATACGCATCGAATTAACGCGATATTTAAACATACCGCCCCCCTTGCACGGTCCGTGCAATAATCCAGAAGGAGCGGTAATTCGCGGTCACGTTTGATCCGCTTCCGAGAAGGTCGACATACACTTAATTTATTGAAAATTAAGGTACTTACTTAACGGCGAGAGATGGCCCGTCTTGCCTCCAGGATGTGGAGGGTTGTTAGGACCGCCTCCTGCAGCGCGGCCTGGTCTATTTCGGCCCCACGTTGGGCACCAGAGGGCCCTTGGCGCCTCTGCCTGCCCCGAGCCCGGTTCGGCCTGCTCTCCCTCCTTGTGGGTGGTGCGGGCGGCGTCGGGCGGCTTTCCGCTCCTGACGCCTGGCCTGCTGTATGCCTCGGGGGTGGCGGGCCGTCGTTGGCCCGGTAGTTGCAGGCTATCAGCCTGCCTCCCCTCGCCCACTTCAGCCTGAAGAAGCCTCCGGGCACTTTACATTTCATGCGCCGGGTGGTCCATGGCACGTGGGCGGGGATGCGGAGGACGTCCTGTCCCAGGTTCAGGATGAACTCCTGGGTCGGTGCTGGCGTTTCCAAGGTGGCCGACGTTCCGGCCTGTGGTCCCTCCGTCACCGGGGGGGCCGGTAGTGGGCGGTTGGTGTCGACCAACTGTAACAGTTGGTCGAATTGCTCGTCTATGGCTGTGTCACGGGTCGACTGCACCACCGTTTCCACACTCTCGTCACTCGACGACATGTTGTGACTTCTTTTTTTTTGTTTTAAAGTTTCCGCGTGTAACTTGGAACTAAGCGAATTCGGCCCACGGGTCCTGCTTTTAAAACCTAGGACGCGCGCGAATCGCTCCCTTCCTTAATTGTTACCGGGATGGTAGGGAATAGGTTCCCCTCTCACCGATTGTCACCAAGACGCGGGATATGTGGTAATCAACACCGTTGCTCTTTCCAACGGCGGATCTCACTTCCTGTCTCGTTCTAACCTGTGATTCGGGATTTCTTCTGTCCCGATAGCGTCGTCTTTGTCTGTGTCGACTCTTCCACGGGCAATTTACACAGACGTGTGATCGGTCGTGTGTAGGTGGAAGTGGCTGTGCGTACTTTTACAACCCGCACGAGCCTGTCCTTACCCGGGAATATTTCCTCGATTCTCCCGATTTCCCATTGATGGGGGCAGAAGGGGTTCTGCACTAAAACCAAATCGTTTTGGTTTTAACTGCAATTGAGCGTTACGCCACTTATAGCGGTTTTGGAGGTGCATGAGATAATCACGCGTCCAATGTCTCCAGAGTTGCTCGTGGAATTTCTGAATCGCTCTCCATCTCGTGAGCCGCGAGAGATTTTCATTTTCCACTGACTCAACCGGAAGTGCGTTTATCGGACATCCGATTAATAAATGGCCCGGCGTGAGAGGTGCATAGTCCTCGGGACTATCACTCAATGCGGCGATCGGTCTTGAGTTTAAACTCGCTTCGATTTTGCAGAGCAAGGTCTGCATTTCCTTGCTCGTGGAGTGAAGTCGCCGATTATGCGTTTTAGGTGATGTTTCACCGATTTCACGCCGGCTTCTTGCATACCGCTAAAATGTGGTGCAATGGGTGGATTGAATTTCCACTTAATACCCTTCTGGCTGCACGTGCTCCGCATTTCCGTGTGTATTATACACGATATTAAAATGCTCTCTCAATTCTCTATCCGCTCCGACGAAGTTTGTTCCGTTGTCACTGAACATGCAGGACGGAACTCCTCGACGGGCGATGAATCGGTCAAGGGCGGCCAGGAATGCACTCGTGGTATAATCGTGAACGAGTTCGACGTGGACGGCTTTTGTAGCGAAACAGATAAACACTGCTATGTAAGCTTTATGAGCCGTTTTCCCACGCCCTGAAGAGTCTCGGAGTCGGTATGGTCCCGCATAGTCCACTCCGCAGTTCGAGAAAAGTCGAGCTGCTCGGCTGCGTTCTGGTATTAAATCCTGCATTAACTGCGTGGAGGTGGTTGCATTCCATCTCACGCATCGCATGCATTTTTGGATAACCGTACGCGCTGCGTTACGACCTCCGATGATCCAGAATTTCTGTCTCACCGTGTACATGGTCAGTTGCAAACCCCGTGCAACGTGTCCACGTGGCATTGCCTTATTATCATGTTCGAAACATGGTGCTTTGGCAGAATTATCGGGTGTTTGGTTTCCCATGTTAATGCAGCATTCTCCAACCTTCCACCCACCCTTAAGACATCTCTGTCGTCGAGAAAGGGGTTTAGGCTTTTTAATGGAGACTTTGCAGGGATAATACGGTGCTTTTTCAAGCATTGGTATTCGTCTGCAAAGTGCGTGCGTTGTAAATAGCGTGCAATTCTTTCCGTTGCACGACGCATTTCCGATGCTTCGACAACCTTGGCGTCGTATGACCGACGCTTTCCGTCCCGTGCCCTTCGTAACCGAAGGCAGTAGGCGGTGACGCGTAGTAGCTTATTCCATTTGGAGAATCGGAAGACAAACTCCCATTCTTTCTCCGGAGTTGCTACAAGGGTATGCGAAACGCGTTTACCCTCCTCGGTCTCGAGTGAAGCGGGCATTTTTGGCCAACTTTCTTCCGCCTGTCGAAGCCACTACGGCCCGGAAATCCAAAGTTCCGACTGAAGAAGTTCCGCCGCTTCTACTCCACGCGAATTTAAATCTGCGGGATTTGAGCGGGTGGGAACATGATACCATTCAGCGTTCGGAAGCATAGTCTGGATTTTTGACACCCGGTTGGCAACCACAACCTTCCATGTAGACGCATGCTTTCTCAACCAAGCGAGTGCAATCGTAGAATCTGTCCAACAGATAATACGGTCTACCTTCAAGGACAGTGACCGTTTTACGTGCACGACGAGCTCGGAGAGGAGCACAACCCCGTTCAATTCCAGAACGGGGATGGACTGCGTTTTAATCGGAGCCACCCGCGTTTTTGCCATCATTAATGTCGTAAAAACGTCATTGTTTGTCGTCGTCACGCGCAAGTACGTACTCGTTTACCGGTAACGGCTGAGATTGCGATTCCCGGAATATTTCGAAGTGCAGCAGGGGATGGTGCCTTCCGCTGCACTTCGTGCATGCCGTGGGGCTTCTGCACTTCGTGCCTATATGGGTGGTGCCCAGACACTGTACGCACCATCCATGATTTTTTACGTAATGACTGCGCATTTTAGCAGTCAATCGCACGAAGTTCTGGCATTGCGTCAATTTGTGCGGCCCGTTACAGAATCCGCATAATTTCATAGGCGTCGCCCCACTGTGCCTGTTGTCGTGACACATTTCCCGTGGCTTTTTCCGCCCGGACGTTGTCCACGACAACATTATGGCTGCGCACGTGTCTCGAGACCGATCTCGATTCCCGAGTCGCGCTATGACTACGTGCGCTTGGTTTCGTGACAGACGCAAGTGCAACCGCGCGGCGCTTCTCGTCCATGGAGAGCAGTGCGCGTGAGTGCATCTCGATGAATTTTCGTACGTCCTCAAACGTAGGATATTCTGTCGAGAGATTTAGCGTTTTGCCACTCTAACTCAAGCGCCGGCGAAAACTTCTGTTTCGCCCAATGCGCGAGTAGCCAGTCCCGCTGCTGTTCGGGCGTGCCCTTTTGTCAAGGGCAGCGAGGGCCTGCGTGCAACCCACGGTGATCGGCAGCATGCTGGCCAGATCACCGGTGTCAATGGGTTTTAGGAACAGGAGCTTATCCAGCAGTTTTCCCGTGACTATGCGTGGGAGGCCGAAGGTGTTCTTCAACCTTGTCCACGCCACTGAGAAATTACGTCCGACGATCTCGATTGAAGCAATGGACGCAAGAGCGGGTCCCTCTACGCAGGCGATCAGATAATGAAATCTTAGAACATCTGACAGTCCTGCATTTCGTACGACACCGCACGTAAACACATACTCGAAATGTTCCCATTCTTGAGGATCCCTCCGAATTTGGGTAATCGTTGCTTCGGGAGCTCGATCGGTATACTACACTGAACTTCCGACATTGCTGGTTTCGACTCAGCACTCAGTCGGCCTAGTTCAGTAAGGACGAAATCCTGAAAATCTTGGAAATCGTCCTCGGCATGCCTCATATAATTCAGCTTGAAAGATCGTGAGACGGTCTTTCCGCTGCAGGTATTTGTTTACGCACGCTAGCGTACTTAGTGCGTATCTCACGCCAAGTTTCTTTAGCGTGCTCGTGTTTTTCCTCAAGCAAACGCTCTGAGTACTTCTGCTCGTCCCAACTTTTTAGGTTTACACCCAACCGTTTGAGCTGACCACATAGATCGACCAAGTCTTCGATCTCGTCATCGAGATCGATTTATATGGATTGATGTGATACGGCCATAGTGAGCGTTTTCGAGGATTAAACCGCTCGAAAAAACCTCTTACGTGGGTGGTTCCACACGTGTGAGAAAATGTACTTTTCTTTATTCCTTTCAACCTCGTATGGATCCGGCTCGAAGGACCTTTTGTTAGAATATGGAGGGCTCAAACACTGATTTGAGAACATATTCTAACGGCGGTCAGGAACACGAGGGAATAGTAGGATTGAAAAGTAAATTATCACACTTGATATAGAATATCACGTCGACGAAAATTCGACTACGTCTTTAATGGTTGATTTGGCCCTTGAAAATAGAGCCGAGTGTATGTCTTTTGGCGAAGCGTGATCCGCCTGGCCGTCGTCTGGCGGCTGCTCGCGTCACGCTGTTCTGAAACGAAAGAGACGGAACGATGTGTAAATATTCGGCAACGTGAGTCACGCTTTCCGTCTCGTTTTAATATACACGCGCTCCTGATTATGCTCGTCGCGCTCAGGAGCGGGAAACTCAGCTGCCGCGTTACGCGGCTAAGCTAGTGGAATGTATATGTTGTGCGTTCCCTTTAAACCGGGAAACTTCTTATTGCAGTTTTGGGAAGACGAGATTCAACCTCGTTTCTTCCTCGACTGCAGGTTTTGACTGTCGTAGGAGAGGGTAACGGGTGGAGGTTGTAAGGCTGCAACCGTACCCGCTCCTCGGCCCTTTACCACCTTTATGGCGTGCGTACGGGCACGGTGTGATGCAGGTGTGCCAACGGCGCCCTCTTGGAGTCGACTTACGATTGGGCCTGACACCACGTAGCTTGATGAATTAACGTCCTACGCACAGTGACCGTACACTTTTTAGACTGGCGATCTTTGGAGGTAGCTTCTGCAATTCGTCGTAAGCTGGGAGTGCAAGTTGTCCCACACTTCGACTAGAAGGTGGTAAATCCACCCAGGGTATTTTATACACCCTGGATTGTGGGTTACGAACCGTTTGAGATACTAGAGAGGTACGAGAGTCAACCTCGATACCTTAAACACGACCTCTGATTGCAGCGATCCGTGTTCTCTTTTACTTTTGGATTTTTCAGACTAAGGTGGGTCGTAGCCACTGCTGAATACGAAATCTCGGATTTTAACCTGCGAGATTCTACAGTCAATAAATTAATTAATCAGGTCGTGTTCCGATCTGATCTTTTTAACAGGTAAGCGATTATGGAAGTATCGACGGCACCGGATGGGTTCCCTATCCGTTTTCGTCGAGACCTTCCTTTCGCTTCCGACTCTAATTTTAATTGAAATAAATTAACGTGTGTGGAAGTTAAGACGTTACCGGATGGATTGCCTATCCGTTTTTTCGTGCTAACTTCCGTACCACGTTGGTAATTTCTCCGATAGTTCGAGGAGCTCGGAACTAGTCGGCCGTTTTGGAATTTAAGGGGGAGCGGGTTCGTATGAACATGTGCTCTCTACCGATTCCAAATTTAGAGTGACGATCCAGCACGGTTAGTCGAATTCGGAGGGGCGAATCTCCGACTAGCGGCGCTGTAGACGAATTTGAATTCGTCTTTGTCCAACTTATTATTGTCGTACCTTCTCTTTATACACGTGCCGAATCGTTAGCTCGAAATCACGCGTAATTTCGTGGATCGCGTGATGTTTCGAAGAAATCCGTATGTGACAGTTTTTATAACCTGTCTTGTTTTCGCGTAGCGGACACGAGAGTCGAACCGTCTCGAGTTGGTTACATACGCAGAAAAACAATACCGGGTGACGAATAATATTTTACTATTCTTATACGCATCGAATTAACGCGATATTTAAACAGTCTGCTTGTTAGTTAGTTTGTCAGATAGTTACGTTTTGCAGTTAGTTAGATAGTTTGCAGTAAATTAGTTACTTTGTCAGTTAGTTAGTTTGTTAGTTGGTTTGCAGTTAGTTAGTTAGTTTATCAGCTACTTAGTTAGTTTGTCAGATAGTTAGTTAGTTGGACAGTTATTGCGTTAGTTTGCAGTTCGTTAGATTGTTTGCAGTTACTTAGCTGGTTTGCAGTTAGTTAGATGTTTTGCTGTTATTTAGTTAGTTTACAGTTAGTCAGATAGCTTGCAGTTAGTTAGTTAGTTTATCAGACGGATAGTCAGTTTGACATTTAGTTAGTTAGTTTGTGAGATAGTTAGTTAGTTTGCAGTTAGTTAGATTGTTTGCAGTGAATTGTTTATTCTGCTAGTTAGTTAGTTAGTTAATTTGTAGTCAGTTAGATTGTTTGCGGATAGTTAGTTAGTTTGGAGTTCGTTAGAGCGTTTGCAGTTAGTTAGTTAGTTTGCAGTTAGTTAGATTGTTTGTAGTTAGTTAGCTAATTTGCAGTTAGATAGATAGTTGGCAGGTAGTTAGTCTGTTTGTAAGTTAGTTAGTTTACTTTGCAGTTAGTTAGTTAGTTTGTCAGTTAGATAGTTAGTTTGCTGTTAGTTAGTTCGTTTGTCAGTTAGTTAGTTAGTTTGCAGTTAGTTAGTTAGTTTGTCATGTATTCAGTCAGTTTGTCATTTAGTTAGTTAGTCTGTGTCAGATAGTTGGTTAGTTTGCAGTTATTTAGATTGCTTGCAGTTTGTTAGTTAGTTTGTCAGTTAGTTAGTTAGGTTGCAGTTAGTTAGATTGCTTGCAGTTAGTTAGATAGTTTGCAGTTAGTTAGATTGTTTGCAGATATTTAGCTAGTTTGCAGTTAGTTAGACAGTTTGCAGTTATTTCGTTAGTTTGTCTGTTAGTTAGTTACTTTGTCATTCAGATAGTTAGTTGGTTTGCATTATATTAGTTACTTTTGTAAGTTAGTTAGTTTGTGTGAGGTTAGTTATTTAGTTTGTCAGTTAGTTAGTTAGTTTGCAGTTATTTAGTTATTTTGTAGTTAGTTAGATTGTGTGCAGATAGTTAACTAGTTTGCAGTTAGTTAGACAGTTTGCAGTTATTTATTTAGTTTGTCAGTTAGTTAGTTAGTTTGTCACTTAGATAGTTAATTTGTCAGTTAGTTGGTTAGTTTGCATTATATTAGTTAGTTTGCAGTTAGTTAGTTAGTTTGCAGTTAGTTAGATTGTTTGCAGATACTTAGCTAGTTTGCAGTTAGTTACATAGTTTGCAGTTTTTTAGTTAGTTTGTCCGTTAGTTAGTTAGTTCGCAGTCAGTTAGATTGCTTGCAGTTAGTTAGATAGTTTGCAGTTAGTTAGATTGTTTGCAGATATTTAGCTAGTTTGCAGTTAGTTCGACAGTTTGCAGTTATTTAGTTAGTTTGTCCGTTAGTTAGTTACTTTGTCAGTCAGATAGTTAGTTGGTTTGCATTATATTAGTTACTTTTGTAAGTTAGTTAGATTGTTTGCAGATAGTTAGCTAGTTTGCAGTTAGTTATACAGTTTGCAGTTATTTAGTTAATTTGTCTGTTAGTTAGTTAGTGTGTCAGTCAGATAGTTAGTTTGCCAGGTTGTTAGTTGGTTTGCGTTATATTAGTTACTTTTGTAAGTTAGTTTGTTTGTTTGAGGTTAGTTATTTAGTTTGTCAGTTAGTTAGTTTGTTTGCAGTTAGCTAGTTAGTTTGTCAGTTAGTTAGATTGTTTGCAGTTAGTTAGTTTGTTTGCCAGTTTGTTAGTTGGTTTGCATTATATTAATTACTTTTTGTAAGTTAGTTAGTTTGGGTGAGGTTAGTTATTTAGTTTGTCAGTTAGTTAGTCAGTTTGCAGTTATTTAGTTAATTTGTCTGTTAGTTATTTAGTTTGTAAGTTAGTTAGTTAGTTTGCAGTTAGTTAGTTAGTTTGCATTATATTATTTAGCTTGTCAGTTATTTAGCTACATTGCAGTTTGTTTGATATTCTGCAGAAAATTGGTTATTTTGTCAGTTAGTTAGTTAGTTAGTTTGTCAGTTAGTTAGTTAGCATGGTGTGAATTACTTAGATTGTCAGTTAGTTAGTTACTTTGCAGTTAGCTTGTTCGTTTGTCAGTTAGTCAGTTAGTTTGTCAGTTAGTTAGTTAGATTGTCAGCTAGTTAGTTAGTTTGAGTTAGTTAGTTAGTTTGCAGTTAGTTAGATTGCTTGCAGACAGTTAGCTAGTTTGCAGTTATTTAGATTGTTTGTAGTTAGTTAGCTAGTTTGCTGTTAGATAGATAGTTGGCAGTTAGTTAGTTAGTTTGTAAGTTAGTTAGTTACTTTGCTGTTAGTTAGTTAGTTTGTCAGTTAGATAGATAGTTTGCTGTTAGTTAGTTAGTTTGTCAGGTAGTTAGTCAGTCGGTCAGGTAGTTAGTTAGTTAGATTGTTTGCCGGTTAGTTAGTTAGTTTGCAGTTAGTTAGATTGTTTGCAGATAGTTAGCTAATTTGCAGTTACTTAGATTGTTTGCAAATAGTTAGCTGGTTTTCAGTTATATAGTTAGTTTGTCTGTTAGTTAGTTAGTTCGGCCGTTAGATAGTTAGTTCGCCAGTTTGTTAGTTGGTTTGTATTATATTAATTGCTTTTGTAAGTTAGTTAGTTTGTTTGAGGTTAGTTATTTAGTTTGTCAGTTAGTTAGTTAGTTTGCAGTTAGTTATATAGTTTGCAGTTTTCTAGTTAGTTTGTCGGATAGTTTGTTAGATTGTAAGTTAGTTAGTTGGTTTGCAGTTAATTAGTTATTTTGTCAGTTAGTTAGTTACTTTGCAGTTAGTTAGTTTGTCAGTTAGTAAGTTAGTTTGTCAGTTAGTTAGTCAGTTTGCAGTTAGTTAGTTAGTTTGCAGTTAGTTAGTTGTTTTGCTGTAAATTATTTAGTTTGTCTGTTAGTTAGATTGTTTGCAGTAGGTTAGATAGTTTGCAGTTACCTAGATATTTTGCAGTTAGTTAGTTAGATTGCAGTTAGTTAGTTAGTTTGCAGTTAGTTAGATTGCTTGCAGTTAGTTAGTTAGTTTGTCAGTTAGCTATTTAGATTGCAGTTAGTTAGATTGTTTGCAGATACTTAGTTAGTTTGTCAATTAGTTAGTTACTTTGCAGTTATTTAGTTAGTATGTCCGTTAGTTAGTGAGTTTCAGTTAGACAGTTTGTTCTTCAGTTAGTTAGTTAGTTCGTCAGTTAGATAGTTAGTTTGCAGTTAGTTAGATTGTTTGCAGTTTTCTAGTTAGTTAGTTACCAGTTAGTTAGATGTTTAGCAGTTATTTAGTTGGTTTGCAGTAAATTAGTTCGATTGTCAGTTAGTTAGTTACTTTGCAGTTGTAGTTGGTTTGTCAGTTTAGTAAGTTTAGTTTGTCAGTTGATTAGATCGTTTGCAGTTACCCGGTTGGTTAGTTTCAGTTAGTTAGATTGTTTTGCTGTCAGTTAGATAGTTTGTCTAGTTAGTTAGATTGGTTGCAGATAGGTTAGCTAAATTGCAGTTAGTTAGATAGTTTGTAGTTTTTAGTTAGACTGTCAGTTAGTTAGTTAGCTTTCAGTTAGTTAGTTAGTTTGCAGTTAGAATTAGATTCTCTTTTTGTCAGTTGCAGACTAGTTTAGCTAGTTTGCAGTTAGTTAGACAGTTTTCAGATACTTAGTTAATTTTTAAGTTAGTTAGTTAGTTTGTCAGTAAGATTGTTAGTTTGCAGTTAGTCAGTTAGTTTGCAGTTACTTAGTTGGTTTACAGTTAGTTAGTTAGTTTATCAGTTAGAAATTTAGTTTGCCAGTTAGTTAGATTGTTTGCAGTTAGTTAGCTAGTTTGCAGTTTGTTAGATGTTTTGCAGTTATTTAGTTAGTTTGCAGTAAACAAGTTCGATTGTCAGTTAGTTACTTTGTTTACAGTTAGTTATGTGGCTTGCAGTTAGTTAGATTGCTTGCTGTTAGTTATATAGTTTGTAGTTCGTTTGACTGTTTGCAGATAGTTAGCTAGTTTGCAGTTAGCTAGATAGTTTGATGTTTTTTATTTAGACTGTCAGTTAGTTAGTTAGTTTGCAGTTAGTTAGATTCTTTGCAGATAGTTAGCTAGTTTGCAGTTAGTTAGACAGTTTGCAGTTACTTAGTTAATTTGTCAGTTAGTTAGTTAGTTTGTCAGTTAGATTGTTAGTTTGCAGTTAGTCAGTTAGTTTGCAGTTACTTAGTTGGTTTGCAGTTAGTTAGTTAGTTTATCAGTTAGAAATTTAGTTTGCCAGTTAGTTAGATTGTTTGCAGTTAGTTAGCTAGTTTGCAGTTTGTTAGATGTTTTGCAGTTATTTAGTTAGTTTGCAGTAAACAAGTTCGATTGTCAGTTAGTTACTTTGTTTACAGTTAGTTATCTGGCTTGCAGTTAGTTAGATAGCTTGCTGTTAGTTATATAGTTTGTAGTTAGTTAGATTGTTTGCAGATAGTTAGCTAGTTTGCAGTTAGTTAGATAGTTTGTAGTTTTTTAGTAAGTTTGTCAGTTAGTTAGTTAGTTTGCAGTTAGCTAGATTCTTTGCAGATAGTTAGCTAGTTTGCAGTTAGTTAGCCAGTTTGCAGTTATTTAGTTAGTTTGTCAGTTAGTTAGTTAGTTTGTCAGTTAGATAGATAGTTTGTTACTTAGTTAGTTAGATTGCATTATATTAGTTAGTTAGTTTGCAGTTCGTTAGTTTGTTAGCATTTAGTTATTTAGTTTGTCTGGTAGTTAGTTAGTTTGCAGTTAGTTAGTTAGTTTGTCTGTTAGATTGTTAGTTTTCAGTTAGTTAGATTGTTTGCAGTTAGTTAGCTAGTTTGCAGTTAGTTGATATTTTGCAGTTATTTAGTTAGTGTGCAGTTAGTTAGTTAGTTTGTAAGTTAGTTAGTTAGTTTGCTACTTAGTTAGGTATATTGCATTATATTAGTTAGTTAGTTTGCAGTTAGTTACTTTGTTAGCATTTAGTTATTTAATTTGTCAGTTAGTCAGTTAGTTTGCAATATGTTAGTTAGTTTGTCAGTTAGTTAATAAGTTTGCAGTTAGTTAGATTGTTTACACATAGTTAGCTAGTTTGCAGATAGTTAGATTGTTTGCAGTTTGTTAGCTAGTTTGCAGTTAGTTAGATTGTTTGCAGTTAGTTAGTTAGTTTGTCAGTTTATTATTAGTTACCCTTGTAATTTATTTTTTTTGTTTACAGTTAGTTATCTAGCTTGCAGTTATTTAGTTAGTTTGTCAGTTAGCTAGTTAGTTTGTTACTTAGTTAGTTAGATTGCATGATACTAGTTACTTAGTTTGCAGTTAGTTACTTTGTTAGCATTTAGTTATTTAGTTGGTTAGCTAGTTAGATAGTTCGCAGATGGTAAGCTAGTTTGCAGTTAGTTAGGCAGCTTGCAGTTATTTAGTTATTTTGTCAGTTAGTCAGTTAGATTGTCTGTTAGATAGTTTGGTTGACAGTCAGTTAGTTAGTCAGTTTGCATTATATTAGTTAGTTTGTATGTTAGATTGTTAGTTTGCAGATAGTTAGTTAGTTTGCATTATATTAGTTAGTTTGTCTGTTACTTAGTTACTTTGTCATTCAGATAGTTAGTTGGTTTGCATTATATTAGTTACCTTTGTAAGTTAGTTAGCTTGTGTGAGGTTAGTTATTTAGTTTGTCAGTTAGTTAGTTAGTTTGCAGTTATTTAGTTATTTTGTAGTTAGTTAGATTGTTTGCAGATAGTTAACTAGTTTGCAGTTAGTTAGACAGTTTGCAGTTATTTATTTAATTTGTCAGTTAGTTAGTTAGTTTGTCACTTAGATAGTTAGTTTGTCAGTTAGTTGGTTAGTTTGCATTATTTTAGTTAGTTTGCAGATAGTTAGATAGTTTGGAGTTAGTTAGATTGTTTGCATTAGGTAGATAGTTTGCAGTTAGTTAGATTGTTTGCAGATACTTAGCTAGTTTGTCAATTAGTTAGTTACTTTGCAGTTATTTAATTAGTTTGTGTGTTAGTTAGTTAGTTTGTCAGTTAGATAGTTAGTTTGTCTGTTTGTTAGTTGGTTTGCATTATATTAGTTACTTTTGTAAGTTAGTTAGATAGTTCGCAGTGTTTTAGTTAGGTTGTCAGTTAGAGAGATAGTTTGTAGTTAGTTAGATTGTTTGCAGATAGTTATCTATTTTACAGTTAGTTAGACAGTTTGCAGTTATTTATTTAGTTTGTAAGTTAGTTAGTTAGTTTGCAGATAGTTAGTTTGTTTGCAGTTAGTTAGTTAGTTTGTCAGTTAGTTAGTTAATTTGCAGTTAGTTAGATTGTTTGCCGGTTAGTTAGTTAGTTTGCAGTTAGTTAGATTGTTAGTAGTTAGTTAGCTAGTATGCAGTTAGTTCGATTGTTTGTAGTTACTTAGCTAGTTTGCTGTTAGATAGACAGTTGGCAGTTAGTTAGTTAGTTTGTAAGTTAGTTAGTTACTTTGCTGTTAGTTGGTTCGATTGTTTGTAGTTACTTAGCTAGTTTGCTGTTAGATAGACAGTTGGCAGTTAGTTAGTTAGTTTGTAAGTTAGTTAGTTACTTTGCTGTTAGTTAGTTCGTTTGTCAGTTAGATAGATAGTTTGCTGTTAGTTAGTTTGTTAGCAGTTAGTTAGTTAGTTTGCAGTTATTTAGATTGCTTGCAGTTTGTTAGTTAGTTTGCAGTTAGTTAGTCAGTTTGCAGTTAGTTAGACAGTTTGCAGTTGTTTAGTTAGTTGTCAGTTAGTTAGTTAGTTTGTCAGTTAGTTAGTTATTTTGTCAGTTAGTTAGTTCGTTTGCAGTCAGTTCGATTGCTTGCAGATAGTTAGCTTGTTTGCAGTTAGTTAAATAGTTTGCAGTTATTTAGTTAGTTTGTCAGTTCGTTGGTTAGTTTGCATTATATTAGTTAGTTTGTTAGTTAGTTAGTTTGTTTGCAGTTAGTTATTTAGTTTGTCAGTTAGTTAGTTAGTTTGTCAGTTAGATAGTTAGTTTGCAGTTAGCTAGATTGTTTGCAGTTAGTTAGATTGTTTGGAGGTATTTAGTTCGTTTGTCAGCCAGTTAGTTCGTTTGCAGTTAGATTGTTAGTTTGTCAGTTAGATGGTTAGTTTGACTGTTAGTTAGATAGTTTGCATTATATTAGTTAGTTTGTATGTTAGTTAGTTAGTTTGCATTTAGTTTGATCGTTAGCAGTTAGTTATTTAGTTTGTCCGTTAATTAGTTAGTTTGCAGTTAGTTAGTTAGTTTGTCAGTTAGTTAGTTAGTTTGTCAGTTAGTTCGTTAGTTTGCAGTTAGTTAGATTGTTTGCAGATAGTTAGCTAGTTTGCAGTTACTTAGTTATTTTGTAGTTAGTTAGATTGTTTGCAGATAGTTAACAGTTCGATAGTTAACGGTTTTTATTATATTAGTTAGTTTGTCAGTTAGTTAGTTTGTTTTTGCACTTAGTTATTTAGTTTGTCAGTTAGTTGGTTAGTTTGCAGTTAGTTAATTGCAGATAGTTGCAGTTAGGAGTTAGTTAGTTTTGCATTAGTTGAATAGTTTGCAGTTAGTTAGTTAGTTTATCAGTTAGATAGTGAGTTTGTCAGTTAGTTAGTTACTTTGCATTATATTAATTAGTTTGTGTATGTTAGTTAGTTAGGTTGTCAGTTGGGTTAGTTTGTCTGTTTGTTAGTTGGTTTGCATTTAGTTTAGTTACTTTTGCATAGTTAGTTAGATATCAGTTGGTTAGTTAGTTTTCAGTTAGAGATAGTTTGTAAGTTAGTTAGATGGTTTGCAGATAGTGTGTAAGTTTGCAGTTTTTTATTTAGTTTGTCAGTTAATTTGATAGTTTTAAGTTCGTTAGTTAGTTTGCAGTTAGTTAGATTGTATGCAGATAGTTAGTTAGTTAGTTTGTAAGACAGTTAGTTAGTTTGCTGTTAGTTAGTTGGTTTGTTTACAGTTAGTTTAGAACTTGCAGTTAGTTAGTTAGTTTGTCTGTTAGTTAGTTAGATAGTTTCAATTTAGTTAGTTAGATTGTCAGTTAGTTAGTTAGTTTGCATTTAGTTAGATTAGTTTGTTAGTTAGTTGAAAGTTAGTTAGTTAGTTGGTTTGTAAGTTAGTTAGTTAGTTTGCTGTTGGTTGGTTAGATTGTTTGCAGTTAGATTACTTAGGTTTGCAGTTAGATGAGACAGTCAGCTAGTTAGTTAGCTGGATTTGTCAGTTAGTTAGTTAGATTTGCAGTTATTTAGTTAGTTTGTCAGTTAGTTAGTTAGTTTGCAATTACTTAGTTAGTTTGCACTTAGTTAGACAGTTTGCAGTTAGTTAGTTAGTCTGCAGTTAGTTAGATTGGTTGCAGATAGTTAGCTAGTATACAGTTAGTTAGACAGTTTGCAGTTGTTTAGTTAGTTGTCAGTTAGTTAGTTAGTTTGTCAGTTAGTTAGTTATTTTGTCAGTTAGTTAGTTCGTTTGCAGTCAGTTCGATTGCTTGCAGATAGTTAGCTTGTTTGCAGTTAGTTAGATAGTTTGCAGTTATTTAGTTAGTTTGTCAGTTCGTTGGTTAGTTTGCATTATATTAGTTAGTTTGTTAGTTAGTTAGTTTGTTTGCAGTTAGTTATTTAGTTTGTCAGTTAGTTAGTTAGCTTGTCAGTTAGATAGTTAGTTTGCAGTTAGCTAGATTGTTTGCAGTTAGTTAGATTGTGTGCAGGAATTTGGTTAGTTTGTCAGTCAGTTAGTTCGTTTGCAGTTAGATAGTTAGTTTGTCAGTTAGATAGTTAGTTTGACTGTTAGTTAGATAGTTTGTATTATATTAGTTAGTTTGTATGTTAGTTAGTTAGTTTGCATTTAGTTTGATCGTTAGCAGTTAGTTAGTTAGTTTGCAGTTAGTTAGTTGGTTTGCAGTTAGTTAGTTAGTTTATCAGATAGAAAGTTAGTTTGTCAGTTAGTACGATACTTTGCAGTTAGTTAGATTGTTTGCAGACAGTTAACTAGTTTGCAGTTTGTTAGATGTTTTGCTGTTTTTTAGTTAGTTTGTCAGTTAGATAGTTAGTTTTTATTATATTAGTTAGTTTGTAAGTTAGTTAGTTTGTTTGCAGTTAGTTATTTAGTTTGTCAGTTAGTTAATTAGTTTGCAGTTAGTTAATTAGTTTGCAGTTAGTTAGTTAGTTTGTCAGTTAGTTAGTTAGTTTGTCAGTTAGTTAGTTAGTTTGCACTTAGTTAGATTCTTTGCAGTTAGTTAGTTAGCTTGCAGTCAGTTGCATTGCTTGCAGTTAGTTAATTGTTTGCAGTTATTCAGTTAGGTTGTCAGTTAGTTAGTTAGTTTGCAGTTAGATAGTTAGTTTGTCAGTTTGATAGTTAGTCTGTCAGTTAGTTAGTTAGTTTGCATCATATTAGTTAGTTTGTATGTTACTTAGTTAGTTTGCATTTAGTTTGTTTGTTAGCAGTTAGTTATTTAGTTTGTCAGTTGCATAGTTAGTTTATCAGTTGGTTAGTTAGTTTTCATTATATTAATTAGTTTGTATGTTAGCTAGATTGTTTGCAGATAGTTTATAAGTTTGCAGTTTTTTATTTAGTTTGTCAGTTAATTTGATAGTTTTAAGTCCGTTAGTTAGTTTGCAAGTTAGTTAGATTGTATGCACGAATAGTTAGTTATTTAGTTTGTAAGATTAAAAGTTAGTTAGTTTGCTGTTAGTTAGTTGGTTTGTTTACAGTTAGTTTAGAACATGCAGTTAGTTATTTAGTTTGTCAGTTAGTTAGATAGTTTCCAGTTAGTTAGTTAGTTTCTCAGTTAGTTAGTTAGTTTGCAGTTAATTAGTTAGTTTGTCAGTTAGTAAGTTAGTTTGCCAGTTAGTTAGTTAGTTTGCAGTTAGTTAGATTGTTTGCAGTTAGATACTTAGTTTGCAGTTAGATGGTTACTTTGTCAGCTAGTTAGTTAGCTAGTTTGTCAGTTAGTTAGTTAGATTGCAGTTATTTAGTTAGTTTACAGTTAGTTAGATTGTTTGCAATTACTTAGTTAGTTTGCACTTAGTTAGTTAGTTTGCAGTTATTTAGTTAGTCTGCAGTTAGTTAGATTGGTTGCAGATAGTTAGCTAGTATACAGTTAGTTAGACAGTTTGCAGTTATTTAGTTAGTTTGTCCGTTAGTTAGTGAGCTTCAGTTAGACAGTTTGTTCGTCAGTTAGTTAGTTAGTTCATCAGTTAGATAGTTGGTTTGCAGTTAGTTAGATTGTTTGCAGTTAGTTAGCTAGTTACCAGTCAGTTAGATGTTTACCAGTTATTTAGTTAGTTTGCAGTAAATTAGTTCGATTGTCAGTTAGTTAGTTTGTTTACAGTTAGTTATCTGGCTTTCAGTTAGTTAGATAGTTTGTAGTTAGTTAGATTGTTTGCAGATAGTTAGCTAGTTTGCAGTTTGTTAGATGTTTTGTAGTTATTTAGTTAGTTTGCAGTAAATTAGTTCGATTGTCAGTTAGTTAGATTGTTTACACATAGTTAGCTAGTTTGTAGATAGTTAGATTGTTTGCAGTTTGTTAGCTAGTTTGCAGTTAGTTAGATTGTTTGCGGTTAGTTAGTTAGTGTGTCAGTTTGTTAGATAGTTTGCATTATATTAGTTACCCTTGTAAGTTGTTTTGTTTGTTTGCAGTTAGTTATTTAGTTTGTCATTTAGTTAGTTAGTTTGCAGTTAGTTTGTTGGTTTGCAGTTAGTTAGTTAGTTTATAAGTTAGATAGTTAGTTTGTCAGTTAGTTAGTTAGTTTGTCAGTTAGTACGATAGTTTGCAGTTAGTTAGATGTTATGCAGTTATTTAGTTAGTTTGCAGTAAATTAGTTCGATTGTCAGTTAGTTAGTTTGTTTACAGTTAGTTATCTAGCTTGCAGTTATTTAGTTAGTTTGTTGGTTAGTTAGTTAGATTGTCAGACAGTTAGTTAGTTTGCAGTTAGTTATATTGTTTGCCGGTTAGTTAGTTAGTTTGCAGATAGTTAGATTGCTGGCTGTTAGTTAGATAGTTTGTAGTTAGTTAGATTGGTTGCAGATAGTTATCTAGTTTGCAGTTAGTTAGATTCTTTGCAGATAGTTAGCTAGTTTGTAGTTAGTGGGCAGTTTGCAGTTATTTAGTTAGTTTGCAGTTATTTAGTTAGATTGTCAGTTAGTTAGTTATTTTGTCAGTTAGATAGTTAGTTTGTTACTTAGTTAGTTAGATTGCATTTTACTAGTTAGTTAGTTTGCAGTTCGTTAGATTGTTTGCAGTTAGTTGGTTAGTTTGCAGTTAGTTAGATTGTTTGTAGTTAGTTAGATGTTTTGCACTTAATTAGTGAGTTTGCATTACATTAGTTAGTTTGTCAGTTATTTAGTTAGATTGCATTATATTAGTTAGTTTGTATGTTAGTTAGTTAGTTTGCAGTTAAGTAGTTAGTTTGCATTATATTAGTCACATTGTATGTTAGTTAGTTTGTTTGTCAGTTAGTTAGTTAGTTTGCCATATAGATAGTTTGTTTACAGTTAGTTATCTGGCTTGTAGTTAGTAAGATTGCTTGCTGTTAGTTAGATAGTTTGTAGTTAGTTAGATTGTTTGCAGATAGTTAGCTAGTTTGCAGTTAGTTAGATAGTTTGTAGTTTTTTAGTTCGTTTGTCTGTTAGTTAGTTAGTTTGCAGTTAGTTAGATTCTTTGCAGATAGTTAGCTAGTTTGCAGTTAGTTAGACAGTTAGCAGTTATTTAGTTAGTATGTCAGTTAGTTAGTTAGTTTGTCAGTTAGATAGATAGTTTGTTACTTAGTTAGTTAGATTGCATTATATTAGTTAGTTAGTTTGCAGTTAGTTAGTTAGTTTGTCTGTTAGATTGTTAGTTTTCAGTTAGTTAGTTAGTGTGCAGTTAGTTAGATTGTTTGCAGTTAGTTAGCTAGTTAGTTTTTTAGTTAGGTATTTTGCAGTTATTTAGTTAGTGTGCAGTTAGTTAGTTAGTTTGTAAGTTAGTTAGTTAGTTTGTTACTTAGTTAGGTAGATTGCATAACATTAGTTAGTTAGTTTGCAGTTAGTTACTTTGTTAGCATTTAGTTATTTAGTTTGTCAGTTAGTCAGTTAGTTTGCAATATGTTAGTTAGTTTGTCAGTTAGTTAATTAGTTTGCAGTTAGTTAGATTGTTTACACATAGTTAGCTTGTTTGCAGTTAGTTAGTTAGTTTGCAGTTAATTAGTTAGTTTGCAGTTAGTTAGATTGTTTGCAGATAGTTAGCTAGCTTGCATTATGTTAGATAGTTTGCTGTTATTTTGTTAGATTGTCAGTTAGTTAGTTAGTTTGTCAGTTAGTTAGTTAGTTTGTCAGTTACTCAGTTAGTTTGCAGTTAGTCATTTGGTTTGCAGTTAGTTAGATTGCTTGCAGTTATTTAGTATGTTTGCAGTTAGTTAGTCAGTTTGCAGTTAGTTAGATTGTTTGCAGATAGTTAGCTAGTTTGCAGTTAGTCAGACAGTTTGCAGTTATTTAGTTATTTTGTCAATGAGTTAGTTAGTTTGCAGTTAGATAGATTGTTTGCAGATAGTTAACTAGTATGCAGTTTGTTAGATAGTATACATCTTTTTATTTAGTTTGTCAGTTAGTTAGTTAGTTTGTCAGTTATTTAGTAAGTTTGCAGTTAGTTAGTCAGTTTGCAGTTAGTTAGATTGTTTGCAGATAGTTAGCTAGTTTGCAGTTAGTCAGACAGTTTGCAGTTATTTAGTTATTTTGTCAATGAGTTAGTTAGTTAGTTTGCAGTTAGATAGATTGTTTGCAGTTAGTTAGCTAGTTTGCAGTTAGTCAGTTAGCTTGCAGTTAGTTAGTTTGCAGTTAGATCGATTGTTTGCAGATATTTAGCTAGTTTGCAGTTAGTTAGATAGTTTGCAGTTTATTAGTTAGTTTGTCTCTTAGTTAATTAGTTTGCAGTCAGTTAGATATTTTGCAGTTAGTTAGTTAGTTTGCAGTTTGTTAGTAAGTTTGCAGTCAGTTAGATATTTTGCAGTTATTTTGTTAGTTTGCAGTTAGATAGTTAGATTGTAAGTTAGTTAGTTAGTTTGCATTTAGTTAGTTAGTTTGTCTCTTAGTTAGTTTGTCAGTTAGTTAGTTAGTTTGGAGTTAGTTAGATTGTTTGCAGTTAGTTAGCTAGTTTGCAGTTAGTAAGATATTTTGCAGATACTTAGTTACTTTGCAATTAGCTGGTTTGTTAAACAGTAAGTTTGTTTAAATATCGATTAAAATGCGAAATTTAATTTAAATCCGAAACAATTCGTTACCCGGTTTGTTTTCGGTTACGCGACCGACCAGGAAGATTCTAGGTCGACACGTCCGCTATTCAAAATGTTAGAGGACAGAAAACACGGTTCTCGAGGTTTTCTGCAAAGTCACGCGAACGATTAATTAACGTTCAATTTTGAAACAAGCGGTTTAAACGCCCGAGTTTAGAGAAGATACGAAAACTATATAATAGACAGAGACGGACGAGAGACACGGCGACATCGCCGCGTGACGGAAGACTCTCCCCACTCACGTGCTCACTTTGGCAGCTCGTGCTCGTCCGTCACTCGCTATCAAACCACTGCCACGAGCACTTCGGTATACGAACACGCTCAGCAGTCGAATATACACATAATTCGAGCTATCCGCCCGAGTCGAATTCTTCGACTACCCTCGGAGAGGCAAATTAATTATTTGCGAGTTATAGTATCGAGCCAGTCGGTACCCGACCGAGCTCTGTAAGCAGACTTATTTAATTCGGAATAGGCTCGAAGTAATTCGAGTGCTTCCGGGGAATCGATCCATAAACAGGTGTGGGAAGAAACCCTGAGTGGACTCAATCGTTTCCCCAGGGATAGAGGGCTAAGCTCATCCCAATTTATAGGTGCGAGGTTCTTCGCACTCTTCTTAGTGCACGAATCCATAATCCAGGTGTGGGAAGAACCCTGGAGTGGAATCATCGTGCACTAGAGGATCGAGGTACAAACTCCTTCCTCCAATTGGCTGTCAGAAACGGCTTCGAACCCACCATACAGGAGTGAATAATACCTGGGTGGATTTGCCGTCTTCCAGTCGAAGCGGACACTTTCAAAACCCCAGCTATCGGCGAAAGCTAGGACACGTCTAAACATCTCCAGGGAGTACGGTCCCTGTGCGTAGGACGGAGCATCCGACAAAGCAACGTGGTCTCAGGCCCAACAGTAAGTCGACCTAAGGGCGCCGTTGACAAGCCTGCACCACACAGTGCCGTACGCACTTACGAAGGCGGTGAAGGGCCGGGGACCGGCTGAAAGGTTGGAGCCTTACAACCTCCCTCCGATCACCTTTTCCAGCGACAGGCATACATCAAAGTCTTAAATTGCAGTCAGAAATTGCAGTCGTGAAATTAGACGACCAGAAATCTCGTACACGACAATAATAAGCAAGCGATTCCCGATTTAACGGGAACGCTCACACATACAGTCCACTAGCTTAGCTGCGCATCGCGGCGGCTGAGATCCCCGCTCCTGGGTGCGACAAGCACAGACCAGACGAGCGCGGAAGAAAGTAAGACACACAGCGTGATTCACGTTCACAGGTATTTAACGCCTATTCGTGTCTCTTTCTGTTACAGGTTTACCAAACACGATTAGCTGCAGCGGCGTCTGGCTGGGCAGACAAAATTATATAATCTCTGTTATCAAAAGGTATCAAAATAAACGGCTTAGTCGAATCATTCGACTAAGCGAAAATTAAATTAAAACATGTATTCTTTTCACGACGTTCCTTCCCTCACGATCCGGACCACCGTTAGGCGAGGTTTTTTCAAACCTACTCCCCCTAACAAAGTTATTTAGTTTGTCAGCTAGTTAGATATTTCGCAGTTATTTAGTTAGTTTCCAGTTAGTTAGTTAATTTGTAAGTTAGTTAGTTAGTTTGCTGTTAGTTAGTTAGTTTGTCAGTAAGTTAGGTAGTTTGGAGTAAATTACTTAGTTTGTAATTTAGTTATTTAGTTTGCAGTTAGTTAGTTCGTTTGCAGTCAGTTAGATTGCTTGCAGTTAGTTAGATGATTAGCAGTTATTTAGTTGTTTGTAGTTACTTAGTTAGTTTGTAAGTTAGTTAGTTAGTTTGCAGTTAGTTAGTTACTTTGGAGTTAGATAGTTTGTTTCTCAGGGTCGTTAGTTTTCTGCAGTTAGTTAGTAAATTTGCAGTTAGTTAGATAGTTTGCAGTTAATTAATTACTGTGTCAGTTAGTTAGTTACTTAGTTTGCAGTTAGTTAGACAGTTTGCATTTATTTAGTTAGTTTTTTCAGTTAATTAGTTAGTTTGCAGTTAGTTAGATTCTATGCAGTTAGTTAGATATTTTGCAGTTATTTAGTTAGTTTGCAGTTAGATAGTTAGATTGTAAGTTAGTTAGTTAGTTTGCAGTTAGTTAGTTAGTTTGTCTCTTAGTTAGTTTGTCAATTAGTTAGTTAGTTTGGAGTGAGTTAGATTGTTTGCAGTTAGTTAGCTAGTTTGCAGTTAGTTAGATATGTTGCAGATATTTAGTTACTTTGCAGTTACTTGGTTTGTTAAACAGTAAGTTATTTAGTTTGTCAGTTAGTTAGATATTTTGCAGTTATTTAGTTAGTTTGCAGTTAGTTAGTTAGTTTGTGAGTTAGTTAGTTAGTTTGCCGTTAGTTAGTTAGTTTGCAGTTAGTTAGTTAGTTTGTCAGGTAGTTAGTTAGTTTGCAGTTTGTTAGTTACTTTGCAGTTAGTTAGTTAGTTTCTAGTTAGTTAGTTAGATTGTAAGATAGTTAGTTAGTTTGCTGTTAGTTTGTTAGTTTGTCAGTAAGTTAGGTAGTTTGGTGTAAATTACTTAGTTTGTAATTTAGTTATTTAGTTTGTCAGTTAGTTAGATATTTTGCAGTTATTTAGTTAGTTTGGAGTTAGTTAGTTAGTTTGTAAGTTAGTTAGTCAGTTTGCAGTTAGATAGTTACATTGTAAGTTAGTTAGTTAGTTTGCAGTTAGTTAGTTAGTTTGTCTCTTAGTCAGTTTGTCAGTTAGTTCGTTAGTTTGAAGTTAGTTAGATTGTTTGCAGTTAATTAGCTAGTTAGCAGTTAGTTAGATTGTTTGCAGATAGTTAGCAAGTTTGCAGTTAGTTAGGTAGTTTGCGGTTTTTTGGTTAGATTGTCAGTAAGTTAGTTAGTTTGCAGATAGTTAGCTAGTTTGCAGTTAGTTAGATAGTTTGCAGTTATTTAGTTAGTTTGTCAGTTAGTTAGTTAGTTTGTAAGTTAGTTAGTTAGTTTGCAGTTAGATAGTTAGTTTGTCAGTTAGTTTGTTAGTCTTCAGTTAGTTAGCTGGATTGTCAGACAGTTAGTTAGTTTGCAGTTAGTTAGATTGTTTGCCGGTTAGTTTTGTTAGTTTGCAGTTAGTTAGATTGCTTACTGTTAGTTAGATTGTTTCCAGTTAGTTAGTTCGTTTGCAGTCAGTTAGATTGCTTGCAGGTAGTTAGATATTTTGCAGTTATTTAGTTAGTTTGCAGATAGTTAGTTAGTTTGTAAGTTAGTTAGTTAGTTTGCCGTTAGTTAGTTAGTTTGCAGTTAGATAGTTAGATTGTCAGTTAGTAAGTTTTCTGCAGTTAGTTAGTTAGTTTGCAGTTAGTTGGATAGTTTGCAGTAAATTAGTTACTTTGTCAGTTAGTTAGTTAGTTAGTTTGCAGTTAGTTTGTTGATTTGCAGTTAGTTAGATAGTCTATGAGTTAGATAGTTAGTTTGTCAGTTACTTAGTCAATTTGTCAGTTAGTTCGATAGTTTACAGTTAGTTAACTAGTTTCCAGTTAGTTTCATATTTTGCAGTGATTTAGATAGATTTTGCAGTTAATTAGCTAGATTGCAGTTAGTTAGATATTTTGCAGTTATTTAGTTAGTTTGCAGTTAGTTAGTTAGTTTGTAAGTTAGATAGTTAGTTTGTCAGTTAGTTAGTTAGTTTGCAGTTAGTTAGTTAGTTTTGCAGTTAGTTAGTTAGTTTGCAGTTGGTTAGTTAGTTTGTAAGTTAGTTAGTTAGTTTGGTGTAAATTACTTAGTTTGTAATTTAGTTACTTAGTTTGCAGTGAATTAGTTCGAGTGTCAGATAGTAAGCATGTATACAGTTAGTTCTCTAGCTTGCAGTTAGTTAGATTGCTTTCTGTTAGTTACATAGTTTGTAGTTAGTTAGATTGTCTGCAGATAGTTAGCTAGTTTGCAGTTAGTTAGATAGTTTGTCAGTTAGTTAGTTAGTTTGCAGTAAATTAGTTACTTTGTCTGTTAGTTAGTTAGTTAGTTTGTCAGTTAGTTACTTTGTTGGCATTTAGTTATTTAGTTTGTCATTTAGTCAGTTAGTTTGCAATTAGTTAGTTAGTTTGTCAGTTAGTTAGTTATTTTTCAGTTAGTTAGTTAGTTTGCTGATAGTTAGACAGCTTGCAGTTATTTAGTTAGTTTGTCAGTTAGTTAGTTAGTTTGTCAGTAAGATAGTTAGTTTGTCACTTAGCTAGTTAGGTTGCATTATATCAGTTAGTTTGTATGTTAGTTAGTTAATTTGCAGTTAGTTAGTTTGTTAACAGTTATATAGTTAGTTGGCAGTAAATTAGTTCTATTGTCAGTTAGTTAGTTTGTTTACAGCTAGTTATCTAGCTAGCAGTTAGTTAGTTAGTTTGTCTGTTAGTTAGTTAGATTGTCAGACAGTCAGTTAGTTTGCAGTTAGTTAGATTGATTGCAGTTAGTTAGCTGGTTTGCAGTTAGTTAGATGTTTTACAGTTGTTTAGTTAGTTTGCAGTAAATTAGTTCGATTGTCAGTTAGTTAGTCTGTTTACAGTTAGTTATCTAGCTTGCAGTTAGTTAGTTAGTTTGTCTGTTAGTTAGCTGGATTGTCAGACAGTTAGTTAGTTTGCAGTTAGTTAGATTGTTTGCCGGTTAGTTTGTTAGTTTGCTGTTAGTTAGATTGCTTGCTGTTAGTTAGATTGTTTGCAGTTAGGTAGTTAGTTTGCAGTCAGTTAGATTGCTTGCAGTTAGTTAGATATTTTGCAGTTATTTAGTTAGTTTGCAGATATTTAGTTAGTTTTTTGCAGTGAGTTAGTTAGTTTGCAGTTAGTTAGATAGTTTGCAGTAAATTAGTTAGTTTGTCAATTAGTTAGTTAGTTTGCAATTAGTTAGTTAGTTTGTCAGTTAGTTAGTTACTTTGCAGTTAGTTAGTTGGTTTGTCAGTTAGTTAATTAGTTTGCAGTTAGTTAGCTAGTTTGCAGTTAGTTAGCCAGTTTGCAGTTATTTATTAGTTTTTCAGTTAGTTAGTTAGTTTGCAGTTTGTTAGATTGATTGCAGTTAGTCAGCTACTTTGCAGTTAGATAGATAGTTTGCAGTAAATTAGTTACTTTGTCTGTTAGTTAGTTAGTTAGTTTGAAGCTAGTTAGTTGGTTTGCAGTTAGTTGGTTAGTTTAATAATTAGATAGTTAGTTTGTCAGTTAGTTAGTTAGTTTGTCAGTTAGTACGATAGATTGCAGCTAGTTAGAATGTTTGCAGTTATTTAGTTAGTTTGCAGTTATTTGGTTTGTTAAGCAGTAAGTTATTTAGTTTGCAGTTAGTTAGTTAGTTTGTAAGTTACATAGTTAGTTTGCAGTTAGTTTGTTAGTTTGTCAGTTAGTTAGTTAGTTTGCAGTTACTTTGTTAGTTTTGCAGTTAGTTAGTTAGTCTGTAAGTTAGGTAGTTACTTTCCTGTTAGTTAGTTAGTTTGGTGTAAATTACTTAGTTTGTAATTTAGTTATTTATTTTGTCAGTTAGTTAGTTAGTTTGCAGATAGTTAGTTAGTTTGTCAGTTAGTTAGTTAGTTTGCCAGTAAGTTAGTTAATTTGTTGTTAGTTAATTAGTTTGCAGTTAGTTAGTTAGTTTGCAGTTAGTTAGTTTGTTAACAGGTAGTTATTAAGTTTGTCAGTTAGTTAGTTAGTTTACAGTTAGTTTGTTAGTCTGTCAATTATTTAGTTAGTTTGCAGTTATTTAGTTAGTGTGCAGTTAGTTAGATTGTTTGCAGTTAGTAAGTTAGTTTGCAGTTAGTTAGATTCTTTGCAGTTAGTTTGTTAGTTTGCAGTTAGTTTGGTTGTTTGCAGATAGTTAGCTAGTTTGCAGTTAGTTAGATGTTTTGCAGTTTTTTTGGTTAGGATTGTCAGTTAGTTAGATAGTTTGTAAGTTACTTAGCTAGTTTGCAGTTGGTTAGATGTTTTGCAGTTATTTAGTTAGTTCGCAGTAAATTAGTTCGATTGTCAGTTAGTTAGTTTGTTTACAATTTGTTATCTAGCTTGCAGTTGGTTTGTCAGTCTGTCTGTTAGTTAGCTGGATTGTCAGACAGTTAGTTAGTTTGCAGTTAGTTAGATTGTTTGCCGGTTAGTTTGTTAGTTTGCAGTTAGTTAGATTGCTTACTGTTAGTTAGATTGTTTCCAGTTAGTTAGTTCGTTTGCAGTCAGTTAGATTGCTTGCAGGTAGTTAGATATTTTGCAGTTATTTAGTTAGTTTGCAGATAGTTAGTTAGTTTGTAAGTTAGTTAGTTAGTTTGCCGTTAGTTAGTTAGTTTGCAGTTAGATAGTTAGATTGTCAGTTAGTAAGTTTTCTGCAGTTAGTTAGTTGGTTGCAGTTAGTTGGATAGTTTGCAGTAAATTAGTTACTTTGTCAGTTAGTTAGTTAGTTAGTTTGCAGTTAGTTTGTTGATTTGCAGTTAGTTAGATAGTCTATGAGTGTTTAAATAACGCGTTAATTCGTTGTTAAGAAACGGCGGTTAAATTCTCGCGTTATCTATAGAAAAAAGGGGACATTTCTTATACGGTGTTGTCCTCAGTGTTCGCGACATTCCAGAGCCTTCTCTGCGTCGTAACCTGCTTCGGGAGCAATACCGTGTAGAAAAAATCCAAATTTACCTTCGATAATAGTCACGTGATCGGCTCCAGTAACGGTTCCATGAGAACCGGTGTTACTACGCCGAAATAACAGAGAGGATTCAAAATTAATACGAGACAGAAAATTCCCCTCTCGCGATCGCGGATAAGAGGGTCTGTCTCGAAAATCACTTGCTATCTGGTTCTCGACGAGTTCGCTTCTTCCAAGCCGACCTAGTCCAACACCGCGATCACGATATACGCGTAATTAAATTCGTTTAATCGTTGTAGTTACACCACAGAACCGAAACGGAACGAGATTAAGACTGTGGTAAATTCGAAAGAATTAACCTAGTCCGGATTTCGTACCTCACGGTTTCGTGAGTTTAGTGATCGTTGTGTGTACAGAACCGTTCTGGAAAAACGCAGTATTGAAACAATTTACAGTGAACAACCGGTGGCTGATCATAATCGTGTGTGCACTTTAATAGTGTTCGATTATCGCCACCGTTGTGTCGATTGTTTCAAATCAAAAGCGATTTCCCACATTAACAACCGGTGGCTGATAACAATCGTCGTAACATTTAAATAGTGTTCGATTGTCGCCACCGTTGCGTGGAAGGCACGTACCGCTGTAATCAGCTGTCGTGCAACGAGAACCGAGAAAACCTTCTCGGTTTTCCTTGAACTTTTGTGCGATTCAACCACTCGGATAGGGGCCTTTGGCGTATACCCTGAGTGGGATTGTCGTTCTGAGGGTCGAAATCTCAGTTTGAGTACCACCCCATAGGGCCTTTATTCGGCGCATTCCTGGGTGCTCTCGGCTGAATTCGATTAAGCTCGAACGTCGGTCACTCATCACCAGTGTGTACGGACACTCGGTGTAGAGCGACGTTCAAGAGGGCGCCGTGGTGTAAGCACCTTAACCTTCAGACGCTTCTAGCGCAGTTAAGGGCTTGCATCACACCGGTCCCGTACGGACCAGGAAACGACACGGAATCACGGAGTGGACAATTTTGGAGACTTACAACCTCCAACTGTTGTCACCTCCAACCAAAATTCAAGCTAGCAGCAGTGGGAAGATCGAGGCTCAAATCTTGTCTTCCCCATCTGCTGTTATAAAAATTTTCCAGAATTGCAGTCGAACGTTTCTCGATCACACGAGAAACGTTTAATCAGTCGAACGTTTCTCGATCACACGAGAAACGTTTAAGTATACAGTCCACTAACACAGTTGCGTATCGCTGTGAAGGAATCCCGCTCCTGTTTATCATAAACAGAGACAGGAGCGTGTGGATTGACGCGAGTCAGATAACGCGACGAGCGTTGTCACCTATTTTCAACCAAATTTCGGTTTCTTTTGTTGCAGAAGACCGAGACGAGAGCCGTAGTGCCTGAGGAAGGGCCCGGTTTTCTTTTGGTGGTGGGTTTTCTTTAAATATAAATTTTCTTTCTTTCTGATTTTGTTTATTTAATTTTGGGTTTTTGTTTTTTTTTGTAAATTTTAAATAAAAGGCCTATTAGCTTGAATAGGCGAAAGAAAGTTACAAGTGTACCATTCACTTTCCCCAAATTCCCACTCCTCGTAATTCCAGACACCTCGTTAAAGGGTGAGAGCGACAATAACTCGCACCTATTTTAACAAAAGGTCCTTCGAGCCGGATTCACGAGGTTGAGTGGAATAGGAAAGGTACACACTCTTACACGTGTCGAATATCCACGCAAGAGGTTAGTTCGAGCTGATTAATCCTCGATAAACCCAACAATGGCCGTGGCTAAAGAATCCACGTGGACGGAGGTTGATGAGCACATAGAAACTATGTGCGAAATTCACCACCGCCTTAGCAAGTTGGGTACTAACCTGAAAAAAAACAGGCAAAGCAAATTACTCGGTGAGGCTTCTCGAGGAAAAGCTCGAATATGCCAAAACCTTATGGAAGGAGATAAACGATCGGTATTCAGAGGCCCGCAAGCTTCTAAAACCGGCGCAAAGACAGAGTCATGATTTCTTCAAACAGAATGTTATCTTGACCGCCGAGAACGATTTCCAAGATTTCGTGGATTTCGTAAGCACGGAAATTGACCGACTTACCGCTGACAAAGCCGCAGCGGTGTCGGTCGAGCATTGCAACGTACCGATCGAGCTCCCCAAGCAGCGAATACCCAAATCCGGTGGTGATCCTCGTGAATGGGAACATTTCGAGGATCTGTTTACCACCGGGTTAATTAATAATGCTGCACTGGGAGACATCCAACGGTTGTATTTTTAAACGCCTGCCTTGAGGGGCCGGCTGCTGCAACCGTTGCTTCCTTCCAATAGTGGGTCGCAACTTCACGGGAAGCGTGGGCGAGGCTGAAGAACGAATTCGGCCTACCACGCTTAGTCACTGGAAAGCTGTTGGACAAGCTTTTTATATCTGAAGCCTATTGATATGAATGACTTGACCAGCATGCAACAAGTGACCGTGGGTTGCACCCAAGCCATTGCTGTTCTGGATACCAAGGGTACACCGGAACAGCAACGAAGATTGGCTCCTCGCTCATTGGGTGAAGCAACATTTCACCCCGAAATGGAGCTGGAATGGCAAAAACGCTAGACCTCTCGTCCGGAATATCCTACGTTCGAGGACGTAAGGAAGTTCGTTGACAAACGGTCACGTGCCTTGCTCTCAATGAACGAGGAGCGCAGAAAAGCCGCGCTGGGGCTTCCAACAAAAACCACGCACAATCGAAGCTCGGTGCGCGATAACGGCACCGCTTCGAGAAACGTGAAGCCACAACGTTGTCATGGAACACGTCCAGGCTGAAAAGCCAAGGGAAACGGATTCAGACAACGTTAGGCATGTTGGAAAACCGGCCACGAAACCGTGCGGGTTCTGTAACGGGCCGCACGGTTTGACGAACTGTAACCATTTCGGGCTATTGACTGCAAAAATGCGCAGTCAATATGTCAGACACCGTCGGTGGTGCCACAATGCTTGGGCACCACCCACACGGTGACGAAATGCAGGAGTTCGACGGCATGTACGAAGTGCGGCGGGATGCATCATCCTGCTGCACTTCGACCAAGAACGGGAACCTCAGCGGAATCAGCCGATACCAAAACCTGAGTTCGGCAACCGTGAGGAGAGGCTTTCAAACGCTCCATCCCGCCGGCCTACGAAACCGAGGCCGAAGGCCAATCACTCGGCGAGTGCTAAAATGACACCCGCCTCGACATCGCATTGTACCGCTCTCGGTACAGGCGCACCGAGGCCAGTGCTTTAGCGACAGCTCGAGTACGAGTATTCGGCAAGTATGATGCGTCGCGAATCGCGCGCGCGCTACTTGATCAGGGATCGGAAACTTCCTTCATAGCCGCGAACTTGGTCAATGACCTTAAGCTCGCGCGGAGGAAAACCCCAGCCACGGTGACGGGCTTGGGGGGTGACCGAACCCAATCGATCAAATATAGTGTCGGACTGAGTTTAGGCGAAAGAGACGGTAGGAAACCGATGTGTGAGGTAGATGCGTATGTCGTGTCTCAAATCACGACGTACGCGACTCCATCGGTAGGAACGCTCGGTAACAAAGCGTTCCATGACCTACCGCTCGCCGACCCCGACCCCACGTCTGATCAAACCATTGAAGTTTTGATCGGCGCGGACCTGTATGCGCAGATTATGCGATCCGGTTTCCGTCGAGGAACCGACGCAGGTCCCATCGCCCAAGAAACTGCATTCGGCTGGGTAATATCCGGGCCGATAGAAGCAGGGCGGCGCTCAGAACACGGTGCGGACACTGCACTACACCGTACTCGAAACGCTGGATCAAGCGGTCTGAAAGTTCTGGGAAATGGAAGAAATTCCGCAACCTCCATGCGCACTAAAGCAGAGGAGGAATGCGAAGAATTCTTCCAAAAACCGTTACCCGTAACGAAACAGGTCGGTTTGTAGTCCGACTACCCTCAATTACCTGAGACCGGAGGAGGCGTTGGGAAATTCATTCCACATCGCGCTCTCTGCTCTCACAAGGCTGAGGAGGAAACTGGACACGAACCCGACCCTCGGTAAAGAATACGCAGAGTTTCTAGCGGAGTATGAGTCGTTAGGTCATATGACGCGCATAAAGCCCATTGACCAAACTAGACTCTATATTCCGCACCGAGCGGTCATTCGTACGGACAGCGCGACCACCAAACTGCGGGTCGTATTCAATGCGACCAGCAGAACGGCAGGTGGACGCTCCTAAACGACATCCTTCACGTAGGTCCAAAATTACAAAACGACATTACCTCGGTATTAACGAGATGGCGTTTGTACGAATACGTGCTGGTGGCCGATATCGAGAAGATGTTTCGACAGATTCTCGTCGCCCCAGAGGATCGTCGTTTCCAATGCATTGTATGGAGTGCACCCGAAAACGAACAGCTGACAGCGTTCGATTTAAATACCGTCACATACGGAACGGCGTGCGCCCCATACCTGTCGATGCGTACCCTTCTCGAGTTAAAGGAGCAGGACGGAAAGAAATTTCCGCTTGCCGCTCCGATCCTCGAGAAGGACATTTACGTCGACGATGTATTCATGGGAGCACCAGATAAATCCTTGCTGGAGAAAATCCGTACGCAAGTATGCGAGCTCCTGCAAGGAGGTGGGTTTCAGCTGAGAAAGTGGGCCGGAAATTCGCCACAATTATTGCGAAATATCCCCAACAGCTCTCACTCCCACGCAGTAGACCTCACTTTGTTCGATGACTCCGAACTAAAGGTGCTCGGTTTACGATGGAGACCGTCTGGAGATTATTTCTATTTCAATCTCCAACGGTTCCAACCGTCGGCAACACCGATGACAAAAGAAATTTGTTTTCGGAGATTGCCAAGCTCTTCGATCCGCTCGGCTGGCTATCGCCGGTTGTAATTCGCGCAAAGATTTTGATGCAGTCTCAGTGGCTGGAGAAAATCCAGTGGGACGATCAAATCTCCGCGAATACGCAAAAAACGTGGAACGCGTTTTGTACGGATTGAGCAGCTTAAAGAATTAAAAATTCCCAGATGGATACGTTACGGAGCTGATACGGTGTCAATAGAATTGCATGGTTTCTGCGACGCCTCGCTCGCAACCTATTCGGCCGTCACGTATTTACGCGTGACGACGATAAGCAACGAAGTTTTTACGACGTTGCTAATGGCAAAAACGCGAGTCGCTCCGATCAAACGCAGTCCATCCCCGTTCTGGAGTTGAACGGGCTGGGTACTCCTTTCCGAGCTGGTGTTGCACGTGAAGCGGTCCCTCTCAATAAAGCGTGGACCGCATAATCTGCTGGACAGATTCCACGATTGCACTAGCTTGGTTAAGGAAGCACGCCTCGACATGGAAGGTTGTAATCGCCAACCGCGTGTCGAAAATCCAGACGATTCTCCCGAACGCTGAATGGAATCGCGTTCCCACGCGATCGAACCCTGCGGATTTAAATTCGCGTGGGGTCGACGCGGCGGAACACCTTCAGTCAGAGCTCTGGATTTCAGGCCCGACGTGGCTTCGGAAAACGAGAAAATTGGCCAAAAACGCCTGTTTCGATCGAGACCGAGGAGGGTAAACGCGTATCGCATACCCTCGTAGCAACTCCGGAAAAGGAATGGGATTTTGTATTCCGATTTTCCAAATGGAGTAAGCTACTTCGCGTAACCGCCTACTGTCTTCGATTAAGGAAGACGTGGGAGGGCGAGCGACGGTCATTCGATGCCAAAATTGTCGAAGCGCCGGAATTACAGCGTGCAGCAGAAAGAATTGTGCGCTACCTGCAACGCATGCACTTTGCGGAGGAGTACCAAAGCTTAAAATCGCAGAAGGGAATTCCTGCAAAGTCTCCGTTAAAAAGCCTAAACCCTTTTCTCGACGACAAAGACGTCTTGAGAGTGGGTGGACGGCTGGAGAATGCAGCAATTGCATGGGAAACAAAACACCCGATAATTCTGCCAAAGCATCATGTTTCGAACATGATAATCAGGCAATGCCACGTTGATACGTTGCACGGGGGTTTGCAATTAACCATGTACACGGTGAGACAAAAATTTTCCATAATTGCATTCGATGCGTGAGATGGCAAGCAAACGCCTCCACGCAGATAATGCAGGATTTAATTCCGGAACGCAGCCGCGCTGCACGAGTTTTTTCGAACTGCGGAGTCGATTACGCATAACCATTTCGGGTCCGTGACTCCGCCGGACGCGGAAAACGGCTCTAAAGCATATATCGCAGTATTCGTCTGCTTTGCTACGAGAGCCGTGCATATCGAACTCGTGCATGATTACACAACAAGTGCATTTTTGGCCGCCTTAGATCGATTTATAGCCCGTCGAGGAGTTCCGCCCTGCATGTTCAGTGATAACGGAACGAATTTCGTCGGTGCGGATCGAGAATTGCGAGAACATTTCAATATCGTGTACAATACACCGGAAATGCGCAATAAGTGCGGCCAAAGGGGTATTAAGTGGAAATTTAATCCACCTAGTGCACCCCATTTCGGCGGTATGCAAAAGAGGCCGGTTGTGAAATCGGTGAAACATCACCTCAAACGCATTCTCGGCGAAATTCGCGCCAACCAAGCGAAAAGAAATGCAGACATTACTCTGCAAGATCGAAGCGAGCTTAAATTCTCGACCGATCGCCGCTTTAAGCGATAGCCCTGAGGATTATGCGCCTCTCACACCGGGCCACTTCTTGATCGGAAGCCCTATAAATGCACTTCCGGTCGAGTCAGTGGAAACTGGCAATCTTCCGGCCACACGCTGGAGGAGCGATTCCAGAAATTCCATGAGCTACTTTGGAGGCATTGGACACGTGATTATCTCACGCACCTCCGAGAATCCGCTACAAAGCGGCGTACCGCCCACGCACAGCTAAAACCAAACATGATTTGGTGTGTTGGCGCAAAACCTCTCTCCTCCCCCAAACCAATGGGAAATGGGACGGATAGAGGAAATTTTTCCGGGCAGAGACAGGCACGTGCGTGTAGTAAAAGTACAGCACGGCCAAGTCCACCTACACACGTCCGATCACACGTCTGTGTAAATTGCCCGTGGAAGAGTCCGCGTCGTCAATAAACAAGGACGACGCTATCGGGACATCACTAAGAATTATCCTGAATTCCGGCATGCCAAGGAGACAGGGTAGAGCGAGAAAGACAATAGATACCAAACATGTTGTTGTTCTCACACGTTCTACATATCTCAGGTGAGAATAATTACGAACAGAGGGGAACCATACCCTTAGCCTTCCTGTCTGGGATTGAGGAAGGTAGCGATCCCCGATTCCGGGAGAATCCTCGTTCTTTAAAAGCAGGATCCCGGGCCAGATATCTGTTCCAGGTCGTAGTATCTTCAAGTGCGAGGAAAAAAAAAAAAGTGCAAAATGTCGAGCGACGAAAGTGTGGTAACGGTGGTGGATGGTGATCGCATGGACCCCGAGATGGAGGTCCAATTTGGGCGCCTCCTCCAATTAGGGGCGGTATTTGCCCCCAAAAAGGGGGCAAGAGACGGAATCAGGGGAGGAGGCGAGGCCTTCTGACCTCCACCGCCCCGGAACCAGAACCCGGACCACTGGTCGACAGCCTCGAAGCTTTTACTCCGCAGCAGGGCCATCAGAGGGCAGCTGCCCACCTACACGACGTCCACATGGGGCCGGAAACCATTCCCGGGTACCCGGACATATCCCCTGGACCACCCGGAGATACCGGTGCCCGGCGGAGGCGGCCACTTCGAGTTAGCAAAGTGGGCCCGAGACGGCCGGGCTTTGTCGGCTGCAATTTCCACCCCGGAAAAGAGCCGACAACGCCGGTCGCCCACCCAACGCCCACGCCGACGTCCAACAACGCGACGGCAGCCGCTAGAAAGCGGCCAGAGGAGGAGGCCCCGCAGCCGCAGGGACGGGGGCGGTCGGCGAAACGCAACCGCCAACGCCGGAAGGCCAAACGCCAGGCGGGGGCGCAGAGGCCGGGGGCACAGCGCCAGGTGACCAAACCCAGCCACCGCCGCAACCCGGATAGTATGGTGACACGGGCGGTTACCTGACGTCCCTCCAGCTGCTGCAAGGGGGGCAGCAGAACGCCAGCCAGCCGACCTCGTCCAAAGCTAAGTAATTTAATTTTATTAATTAAGTAAAAATCGCTCTGCATATCGCACCGCGAATTACCGCTTCTCTTCGGCATTGCACGGACCTGGTGCAAGGGCGTGGTATGTTTTAAATTAACGCGTTAATTCGTTGTTAAGAAACGGCGGTTAGAATTCTCGCGTTATCTATAGAAAAAAGGGACATTTCTTATACGGTGTTGATCACTCAGTGTTTCGCGACATTCCAGAGCACTTCTCTGCGTCGTAAACCTGCTTCGGGCGCAATACCGTGTAGAAAAAATCCAAATTTACCTTCGATAATAGTCACGTGATCGGCCCAGTAACGGTTCGCATGAGAACCGGTGTTACTGGCGCCGTGAAAATAACAGAGAAGGATTCAAAATTAATACGAGACAGAAAATTTCCCCTCTCGCGATCGCGGATAAGAGGGTCTGGTCTCGAAAAATCACTGCTATCTGGTTCTCGGACAGTTCGCCGCTTCTTCCAAGCCGACCTAGTCCAATGTACCCGCGATCACGACTATTACGCGTAATTAAATTACGTTTAATCGTGAAGTTACACCACAGAACCGAAACGGAACGAGAATTAAGACTCGTGAAGTAAATTCGAAAGAATTAACCTAGTCGGATTCTCGTAAATTCCTCACGGTTTTCGTGAGTTTAGTGATCGTTGTGTGTACAGAACCTGTTCTGGAAAAACGCGAGTATTGAAACAATTTACAGTGAACAAACCGGTGGCTGATCACAATCGTGTGTGGCACTTTAATAGTGTTCGATTCTCGCCACCCTTGTGTCGAGTGTTTCAAATCAAAAGCGATTTCCCACATATTAACAACCGGTGGCTGATAACAATCGATCGTAACATTTCCAAATAGTGTTCGGATTGTCGCCACCGTTGCGTGGGAAGGCACGTACCGCTGTAATCAGCGCTGTCGTGCAACGAGAACTGAGAAAACTTCTCGGTTTTCCTTGAACTTTGTGCGATTCAACCACTCGGATAGGGGCCTTTTAGCGTATACCCTGAAATTGGGATTGTCGTTTCCGAGGTCGAAATCTCGGTTCTGAGTACGCACCCCCATAGGGGCCTTTATTCGGCGCATTCCTGGGTGCTTTCTCCGGCTGAATTCGATTAAGCTCGTGAACGTCGGTCACTCATCACCAGTGTGGTACGGACACTCGGTGTAGAGCGACGTTCAAAGAAGGGCGCCGTGGTGTAAGCACCTTAACCTTCAGACGCTTCTAGCGCAGTTAAGGGCTTTGCATCACCACCGGTTCCCATACGGACCAGGAAACGACTACGGAATCACGGAGTGGACAATTTTGGAGGCTTCATAACCTCCAACTGTTGTCACACTCCAACCAAAAATTCAAGCAAGCAGCAGTTATAAGAGGAAGATCGAGGCTCAAATCTTTGTCTTCCCCATCTGCTGTTGTTATAAAAATTTTCCAGAATTGTAGTCGAACGTTTCTCGATCACACGAGAAACGTTTAATCAATCGCACGTTTCTCGATCACACGAGAAGCGTTTAAGTACCAGTCCACTAAACACAGTTGCGTATCGCTGTGAAGGGAATCCGGCTCAGCTTATCATAAACAGAGACAGGAGCGATGTTAATGGATTGGACGCGAGTCAGACAACGCGACGAGCGTTGTCACCTCATTTTCAACCAAATTTCGGTTTCTTTTGTTGCAGAAGACCGAGACGAGAGCCGTAGTGGCCTGAGTGCACGGCGCGGTTTTCTTTGGTGGTGGTTTTTTTGGATAAAATATAAATTTCTTTCTTATTTTTGTTTATTTAATTTTGGGGTTTTTATTTTAATTTTCAATTTTAAATAAAACGGCCTAGCTGCTTGACTAGGCAGAAAAGAAAGTTACAAAGTGTACCAATCACTTTCCCCAAATTCCCACTCCCTCGTAATTCGGACAATTCCTCGTTAAAGGGTGAGAGCGACAATAACTGCGCACCTCCATTTTAACAATGAGTTAGATGGTTAGTTTGTCAAAGGTTACTTAGTCAGATTTGTCAGTTAGTTCGATAGTTCATAGTTAGTTAACTAGTTTGCAGGTTAGTTTCATATTTTGCAGTTATTTAGATAGATTTTGCAGTTCAATTAGCTAGATTGCAAAGTTAGTTAGATATTTTGCAGTTATTTAGTTAGTTTGCAGGTTAGTTAGAATTAGATTTGTGAGTTAGATAGTTGGTTTGTCAGGTTAGTTAGTTAGTTTGCAGTTAGTTAACGTTAATGGTTTTGCAGTTAGTTAGTTAGTTTGCAGTTGGTTAGTTAGTTTGGTGTAAAATTTTCACTTAGTTTGTAATTTAGTTACTTAGTTTGCAGTGAATTAGTTCGAGGTGTCAGATAGACCCAATCATAGTATACAGTTAGTTATCTAGCTTGCAGTTAGTTAAGATTGCTTTCTGTTAGTTACATAGTTTGTAGTTAGTTAGATTGTCTGCAGATAGTTAGCTAGTTTGGTAGTTAGTTAGATAGTTTGTCCAGTTAGTTAGTTAGTTTGCAGTAGAAATTCGTAGTTACTTTCTTAGTTACTTGTTAGGGTTGGTTAGTTAGTTTGCAGATAGTCACTTGTTGGCACTCTTAGTTATTTAGTTTGTCATTTTCTAGTCAAAGTTAGTTTTGCAAATTAGTTGAGTTAGTTTGTCAGGTTAGTTAGTTATTTTTTCAGTTAGTTTGTTAGTTTGCTGATAAGTTAGACAGCTTGCAGTTATTTAGTTAGTTTGTCAGTTGGATTAGTTTGTCACTTAGCTAGTTAGGTTGCATTATATCAGTTAGTTTGTATGTTGGTTAAAGTTAATCGTTGCAGTTGCTAGTTAGTTTTAAGTTAACAGTTATATAGTTAGTTGGCGATAAATTAGTTCTATTGGTCCGTTTAGTTAGTTTGTTTACAGCTAGGTTATCTAGCTAGCAGTTAGTTAGTTAGTTTGTCTGTTAGTTAGTTAGATTGTGAGACAGTCAGTTAGTTTGCAGTTAGTTAGATTGATTGCAGTTGGTTAGCTGGTTTGCAGTTAGTTAGGGATGTTTTACAGTTGTTTAGTTAGTTTGCAGTAAATTAGTTCTGACTTTGTCAGGTTAGTTAGTCTGTTTACAGTTGGTTATCTAGCTTGCAGTTAGTTAGTTAGTTTGTCTGTTAGTTAGCTGGATTAAGTCAGACAGTTAGTTAGTTTGCAGTGAGTTAGATTGTTTGCCGGCCGGGTTAGTTTGTTAGTTTGCTGTTAGTTAGATTAGCTTGGGTTGTTAGTTAGATTGTTCGCATGTTAGGGGTAGTTAGTCGGTGCAGTCCAGTTAGATTGCTATTGCAGTTAGTTAGATATTTTGCAGTTGTTTAGTTAGTTTGCAGATATTTAGTTGGTTTTTAGCGGTGTGTTAAAGTTAGTTTACAAAGTTAGTTAGATAGTTTGCAGTAAATTAGATTAGTTTGTCAATTAGTTAGTTAGTTTGCAATTAGTTAAGTTAGTTTGCAAATTAGTTAGTTAGTTTTGTCTGGGATGGTTGGTTACTTTGCAGTTAGTTAGTTGGTTTGTCAGTTAGTTAATTAGTTTGCAGTTAGTTAGCTAGTTTGAACTTAGTTCTGTTAGTTGCCAGTTAGTTAGTTGGTTTCCATAGTTAGTTTGTTAGTTTTGTGTTAGTTAGTTAGTCTGTAAGTTAGGTAGTTACTTTCCTGTTAGTTAGTTAGTTTGGTGTAAATTACTTAGTTTGTAATTTAGTTATTTATTTTGTCATCCGGTTAGTTAGTTAGTTTGCCAGATAGTTAGTTAGTTTGTCAGTTAGTTAGTTGGTTTGCCAGGTAAGTTAGTTAATTTGTTGTTAGTTAATTAGTTTGCAGTTAGATAGATTGTTTGCAGTTAGTTAGTTAGTTTGCTCTATAGCCAGTTAGATTGCTTGCAGTGTGTTAGATATTTTGCAGTTATTTAGTGAAGGTCTGTAGTTAGTTAGTTAGTTTGTGGTTAGATAGTAAAGTTTGTTACTTAGTTGAGTGAAATCTGCATTATATTAGTTAGTTAGTTTGCAGTTAGTTTGTTTGTTAGCATTTAGTTATTTAGTTTGTCTGTTAGTTAGTTAGTTTGCAAAGTTAGTTAGATTTTTGGCAGTTATTTAGTTAGATTGCAGTTCGTTAGTTAGTTTTGTAAGTTAGCTAGTTTAGTTTTGCAGTTAGTTAGATTGTTTGCCAGTTAGTTAGCTAGTTTGCAGTTATCTAGATATTTTGCAGTTATTTAGTTAGTTCTTTGTAGTCAATTAGTTAGTTTGCAGTTAGTTAGATATTTTGCAGTTATTTAGTTAGTTTGCAAGTAGTTAGTTAGTTTGTCAGTTAGTTAGTCAGTTTTCAATTAGTTAGTTAGTTCGCAGTTAGTTAGATATTTTGCAGTTATTTAGTCAGTTTGCAGTTTTATAGTTAGTTTGAAGTTAGTTAGTTAGTTTGCTGTTAGTTAGGTTGTTTTGCGGTTACAAGTTAGTTTAACATCAGGTTAGGAAAGATAGATTGTCCAGTTAGTTAGCTACTGGTTTGTCCAGTTAGTTCGATACTTTGCAGTTAGTTACATTGTTTGCAGTTAGTTAGTTAGTTTGCAGTTAGTCAGTTAGTTTGTCAGTTAGTTAGTCAGTTTGTCAGTTAGTTAGTTAGGCTTGCAGTTAGTTAGATTGTTTGCAGGTTAGTTAGCTTAGTTTGCAGGTGCCCAGATAGTTTGCATTTAGTTATTTAGTTTTGCAGTTAGTGAGGATTGTTTGCAGTTAATTAAGCTGGTTTGCAGTCAGTTAGATAGTTTTGCAATCAGTTAGATATTTTGCAGTTATTGAGGTTAGCTCTTGCCAGTTAGATGGTAGTTTGTGAAGTTAGTTCTGTTAGCTTCGCAGTTAGTTGAAGTTAGTTTGTCTCTTAGTTAGTCGGTCAGTCGGTTAGTTGAAGTTAGTTTGGGAGTTAATTAGATTGTTTGCAGTTAGTTGGCTAGCCTTTGAAGTTAGTTTGATATTTTGGGCAGATATTTAGTTGGTTTGCAGCGAATAGGCCTGTCAGCTAGTTATCGCCTTCAATCAGCTAGTGCCAGTCCGCAAGCAGCCAGACAGCCCTGGCAGCCATTTCAGTCAGCCTGCAGCCTTACAGTTAGCTCCTGAAGAAGCTAACTGTGCCTGTCAAGTTGCCAGGCTGTCTGCAGTCAAAGCTGTCATTTATCAGCCAGAAAGATAGACCGTCAGCCAGTTAGCCAGCTCTGTCAAATAGTCTCGATACTCTGGTGCCAGTCACTGTTTGCAGTTAAATGGCTAGCCTACAAGTTAGGTCATTAGCCTGTCAAAGGCCAGCTAGCTTCTCAAAGAAGCTAGCTAGCCTGGCAGTTGCCAGATTGCTCTGGCAGCCAGTTGTAGCTAGCTTGCAGGCACTTAGATAGCCTGCATTTAGTTACTTTAGTTTGCAGTTAGTTAGATACGTTTGCAGTAAATTAGTTACTGGTTTAAAAGTCAGTTAGGGATAGTTCTTTTGTTTGCAGTTGGTTGGTTAGTTTGTTAAGTTAGACAGCAAGCCTAGTTAGCTCTATTAGTTCTGAGTTAGTTAGCTCTTAGTCCTCTTAGTTAGTTCTGTCAGTTAGTTAGTTAGTTTGACAGTTAGTTACTTAGTTTGGGTAAAGTTGGTTTGATTTGCTTGCAGTTATTTAGTTAGCTTGCAGTTAGTTGGTTTGTTAAACAGTAAGTTATTTAGTTTGCAGTTAAAGGTTAGGTAGTTTTTCAAGTTAGTTAGATTAGTTTGCCAGTTAGTACGATGGTTTTCAGTTAGTTAGATTGTTTGCGGTTAGTTAACTAGTTTGCGGTTAGTTAGATGTTTTGCAGTTATTTAGTTGGTTTGCAGTAAATTAGTTCTATTGTCAGTTAGTTAGTTTGTTTACAGTTATTTATCTTAGCTAGGCAGTTAGTTAGTTAGTTTGTCTGTTAGTTAGTTAGATTGACAGACAGTTAGATTTATTGCTGTTAGCTAGACTGTTTGCATGTTAAAGTTAGTTCTAGATTTGCAGTCAGTTATATTGTTTGCAGTTAGTTAGATATTTTGCAGTTATTTAGTTAGTTTGCAGTTAGTTAGTTTGTTTGAAAGTTAGCTAGTTAGTTTGCAGTTAGTTAGTTAGTTTGTCAGTTAGTTAGTTAGTTTTCTACTTAGCTAGTTAGGTTTGTAAGTTAGTTATTTAGTTAGCCAGTTAGTTAGTTAGTTCTGTCTGTTAGTTAGTTAGTTTCCAGTTAGTTAGTTAGTTTGTCCAGTTAGCAAGTTACTCTTGTCAGTTATTAGTTAGCTAACTTGTCAGTTAGTACGATAGTTTACCAGTTAGTTAGCTAGTTTGCGATTAGTTAGTTGGTAGGTTCAGTTATTTAGTTAGTTTGGCAGTTAGATAGAGTTGTTTATTGATAGTTCACCTGGCTTGCAAATTGGTCTGTATGGTTTGCAGTTATTTAGTCGATTTGCAGTTAGTTAGATTGTTTGCAAGATGAGTTAGCTAGTTTGGCAAGTTGGTTAGATAGTTTTGCAGTTATCTAGTTAGTTTACAATGCAAATTAGTTCGATTGTCAGTTTCTTAGTTAGTGGTTGCATTATATTAGTAACTTTGTAAGTTATTTAGTTTGTTTGCAGTTAGTGATTTAGTTAGTCAGTTAGTTAGTTGGATTTACCAGTTAGTTAGATAGTTTGTAAGTTTGTTAGTTAGTTAATTATTAAGTTAGTTAGTTTGTCAAATGTTAGATTGTTAGTTTGTCAGGTGAGTTAGAGTTGTTTGCAGTTAATTAGTTAGTTTACAGTAATTTAGTTAGTTTGGCAGCTAGTTAGACAGTTTACTGGAAGCATAGTTAGCTAGTTTGCGGTAAGTTAACTGAACAGTTTGCAGTTAGTTAGTTAGTTTGCAGTGAGTTAGTTTAGTTAATCAGTTAGATAGTTAGTTTGCAGCTAGTTACATAGCTTTGTCCCGGTTAATTAGTTAGTGTTTGCATTACATTAGTTACTTTGTCAGTTATTTAGTTAGATTGCCAAGTTAGTTAGATAGTTAGTTTGAATATAGTTAGTTGGTTTGCAGTTTTGTCAGTTATTCTTTGCAGTAAATTAGTTAGTATTTTGTCAGTTAGATCAAGTTAGTTTGCAGTTAGCGTTGGTTAGTTTGTTTCCGTAGTGAAATAGTTACTTTAGATAGTATATTCGTTGGTTATTTTTCAGTTAGTTACTTAGTTTGAAGTAAAATTAGCTTGTAATTAGTCAGATAGTTAGTTAGTTAGTTTGTAAGTTAGTTACTTAGATTGCTGTTAGTTTGTTAGTTTGCAAAGTTAGTCAGTTTAGCTTGCTGTTAGTTAGTTAGTTTGCAGATGGTTTGGCTAGTTTGCGGTAAAGCTTTTATTTAGTTTGTCAGTTAGTTAGTTGGTTTGCAGTTAGTTAGTTAGTTTGGTAAAGTTAGTTCGATTGTATGCGGTTAGTAGCTGAGCTTGCAGTTAGTTAGATGTTTTGCAGTAAATTAGTTCGATTTTCTGTAGATTAGTTAGTTTGTTTACATGTAGTTAGTGCAACACGGTTAGTTTGTTGGTTGCAGTTAGTCAGTTTGCTTGCTGGTGATTAGTTACTGAGATGGTTGGCTGGTTGCAGTTTTATTTGGTTGTCAGTTAGTTAGTTGGTTGCGGTTAGTTAGTTAGTTTGCAGTTAGTTCGATTGTATGGTTAATGCAGCGACTTTACGGTGGTTAGATGTTTTGCAGTAAATTAGTTCGATTTTCAGTTAGTTAGTTTGTTTACAGTTAGTTACCCAGCTTGCAGTTAGTTTGTTAGTTTGTCTGTTAGTTATTTAGTTTGTCAGTTAGTTAGTTAGTTTGCAGATAGTTTGTTAGATTGTCTGTTAGTTAATTAGTTTGCCAGTTGGATAGTTAGTGTGCAGTTAGTGAGATTGCTCGCAGTTAGTTAGTTAGTTTGCAGTTAGTTAGATTGTTTGGAGATAGTTAGCAAGTTTGCAGTTAGTTAGGTAGTTTGCAGTTTTTTGGTTAGATTGTCAGTTATTTAGTTAGTTTGCAGTTAGTTAGATTGTTTGCAGATAGTTAGCTTGCTTGCATTTAGTTAGATAGTTTGCAGTTATTTAGTTAGTTTGTCAGTTTGTTAGTTAGTTTGTCAGTTAGATAGTTAGTTTGTCAGTTAGTACGATAGTTTGCAGTGAGATGGATTGTTTGCAGATAGTTAGCTAGTTTGCAGTTGGTTGAATTAGTTTTACTGCAGTTATTTAGTTAGTTTGCAGTAAATTAGTTGATTGTCAGTGAGCCAGTTTGATTCCCAGTTAGTTATCTAGCTAACGTTGTTGGATGGTTCTTGCGGTTTGTAGTTGGTTGTCGATTAGTTGATCGGTTTAATCAGTTAGTTGAACGGTTTGCGTTTGTTAGTTATTTTGTCATTGTAGTTTGTTTGTCAGTTATTTAGTTAGTTTGCATTTTATTAGTTAGTTTGTATGTTAGTTAGTTGGTTTGCGGTTGAACAGTTAGTTTGCATTATATTAGTTAGATTGTATGTTTACTTGAATGGTTTGCCAGTTGAATAATTGGTTAGTTGGTTAGATTAGTTGCCGGTTGGTCAGTTGGTTTGCAGCGATTAGTGATTGCTTGCAGTTGGTTGGTTGGTTTGATTGGTTAGATTGATTGCTGATATAGTTAGCTGGTTTGCATTTAGTTAGATAGTTTGCAGTTTTTAGTTAGATTGTCAGTTAGTTGGTTGTAGTTTGCAGTTAGTTGAATTGTTTGAATGGTTAGCTAGCTTCAGTTATTTATATAGTTCGCAGTTATATAGTTAGTTTGTCAGTTAGTTAGTTAGTTTGCATTATATTAGTCAGTTTGTAAGTTAGTTAATTTGTTTCCAGTTAGTTATTCAGTTTGTCAGTTAGTTAATTAGTTTGCAGTTAGTTAATTAGTTTGCAGTTAGTTAGTTTGTTTGTCAATTTGTTAGTTAGTTGGTCAGTTAGTTCGTTAGTTTGCAGTAGATCAGATTGTTTGCAGATAGTTAGATAGTTTGCGGTTAGTTAGTTAGTTTGTCAGTTAGATAGTTAGTTTGCAGTCAGTTAGTTAGTTTGCAGTTAGTTAATTAGTTTGCAGTTAGTTAATTAGTTTGCAGTTAGTTAATTAGTTTGTCAGTTAGTTAGTTAGTTTGTCTGTTAGTACGATAGTTTGCTGTTAGTTGGAATGTTTGCAGTTAGTTAGTTTGTTTCCAGTTAGTTAGATGTTTTGCAGTAAATTAGTTCGACTCTCCGTTAGTTAGTTTGTTTACAGTTAGTTATCTAGCTTGCAGTTAGTTAGTTAGTTTGTATGTTAGTTAGTTAGATTGTCAGACACTTAGTTAGTTTGCAGTTAGTTACATTGTTAACACGTTTAAGTTAGTTAGTTTGCCTAGTTAGTTAGATTGCATGCTAAGGTTAGTTAGATAGTTCTGTGGTTAGTTAGATTGTTCTGGTAAGCAGATAGTAAGCTTAGTTTCTTACAGTTAGCCAGTTAGTTTGCATTTAGTTAGATTCATTGCAGAGAGTTAGCTAGTTTGAAGTTAGTTAGACAGTTTGCGGTTACTTAGTTAGTTTGTCAGTTACTTAGTTAGTTTGTCAGTTAGATAGTTAGTTTGATACTTAGTTAGTTATATTGCATTATATTAGTTAGTTAGTTTGCAGTTAATAAGTTTGTTAGCATTTAGTTATTTAGTTTGTCAGCTAGTTAATTAGTTTGCAGTTAGTTAGATAGTTTGCAGTTAGATAGTTAGTTTGTCAGTTAGATAGTTAGTTTGTCAGTTATTTATTTGGTTTGCATTATATTAGTTAGTTTGTATGTTAGTTAATTAGTTTGCATTTAGTTTGTTTGTTAGCAGTTAGTTATTTAGTTTGTCAGTTGCATAGTTAGTTTATCGGTTAGTTAGTTAGTTTTCATTATATTAGTTAGTTTGTAAGTTAGTTAGATTGTTTGCAAATGGATAGCTAGTTGGCAGTTAGTTAGGCAGTTTGCAGTTAGTTAGTTAATTTGCAGTGAGTTAGTTAGTTAATCCGTTAGATAGTTAGTTTCCAGCTAGTTACATAGTTTGTCAGTTAGTTAGTAAGTTTGCATTACATTAGTTACTTGGTCAGTTATTTAGTTATATTGCCGTTAGTTAGATAGTTAGTTTGCATATAGTTAGTTAGTTTGCAGTTAGTCAGTTATTTTGCAGTAAATTAGTTAGTTTGTCAGTTAGTTAGTTAGTTTGCAGTTAGTTAGTGAGTTTGTTTACGTAGTTAGTTATTTAGATATTATATTAGTTAGTTAGTTTTAAGTTAATTCGTTAGTTTGAAGTTTGTTAGATCTCTTTTGCAAGATAGTTAGCTGGTGTGCAAAGTTAGTTAGATAGTTTGCAGTCTTTTTAGTGTAGTTTGTCAGTTAGTTTGTTGGTTTGTCTGTTAAAGTATGATTTGCTTGCAGTTAGTTAGTTAGTTTGCAGTTAGTTAGATTGTTTGCAGATAGTTAGCTAGTTTGCAGTTAGTTAAAGGAATAGTTTACAGTTTTTTATTTAGTTTGTCCAGTTAGTTAGTTAGTTTTGTCAGTTAGTTAGTTAGTTTGGAGTTAGTTAGATTGTTTGTAGATAGTTAGCTTCAGTTTGCAGTTAGTTAGATTCTTTGCTGGAGTAGTTAGCTAGTTTGTATGTTAGTTAGAGCAGTTTGGTGAGTTTATTTGAGTTAGTTCAAGATCAGTTAGATTAGTAAATCTGGTGCCGTTAGTTAGTTAGTTAGTTTGGTGTAGATTAGTTTAAGGTTTTGTCAGTTAGTTAAAGTTACTTTGTCGCTAGTTAGATTGTTTGGTAAAGTTAGTTAGATAGTTTGGTAAGATAGTTAGCTAGTTTCTTTGAGTTATGTAGTTAGTTTGTCTGTTAGTTAGATAGTTTGTCAGTTGATAGATAGTTAGTTTTGTCAGCTTGCCAGATTTAGTTGGTTTGCACTTACATTAATTAGTTTTGTGAGTTAGTTAGATTTGTTTGAGGTTAGTTATTTAGTTTGTCAGTTAGTTAGTTAATTTTGGCAGTTAGTTAGTTAGTCTTAAGTCAGTTAGTTAGTTTGTCAGTTAGTTAGTCAAGTTTGCCCAGTTAGTTAGTTAGTTTGCAGTTAGTTAGTTAGTTTTGTCAGTGTAGTTCCAAGTTAGTTTGCAAATTAGTTAGAATCGTTCTTGTAGCTTCAGATAGAGATAGTGGTTGTCTGTTAGTTATTTAGTTCTGCAGTTAGTTAATTAGTTTGTCAGTTCGTTGGTTGAGTATGTCAGTTAGTTAGTTAGATGGTCAGTTAGATAGTTAGTTTAAGTCCAGTTAGTTATTTAGTTTTGCATTATATTAGTTAGATTATTCATGTTTGGCGTTAGGTTAGTTTGCAAAGTTACTTAGTTTGTTAGCAGGTTAGTATTTAGATTTGTCCATTAGCTAGTTAGTTTGCAGTTAGTTAGTTAGTTCTGTCAGTTAGTTCGTTGGTTTCTGTTAGTTCGTTAGTATGCAGTTAGTTCGATTGTTTGCAGAGAGTTATTAGTTTTGCAGTTAGTTGGATAGTTTGCCGCAGTTATACAGGGTGTTCGGCCACCTCTAGCAAAAATTTTAATGAAGCGATAGTGGAGGTGCCAAAATAAGTGACGAAAATCAAGAATACTAATTTGTTGATGGAGGCTTCTGTTGCAAAGTTATTAACATTTAAAGTTCCGCCTGTAGAATGACAATTACGCTAAACAGCTGCGTTCGCGCAGACGCTTATGCGGCAGAGCGAGTGCTAGTGGTTCTACTCACGCAGCATGAAAAATTCTGCTTACCGACATTATCGACAGCCTTAGATTTTTGTCCACTCTATGGAATGCGTGAACATCTTACGTTGAATAAAGATTCAACCTGTCTTATGAAAATCCAGAAGGGCATATCAAAACTCGCCCGACGGAGGATTTTTCTACAGAGAAAGGGTGAATGCCAGTTCCAATACACAATGTTGTGAACAAAAATCACCCACATGCGATTATACAACGCCCCACGATTGTCCACACAGTGTCCACAAGTATCCACAAATAATCCTTTTTCAGGCACCACTAACTGTTGAAGTAAACAGTTGTCTCGCCTTCCACACACGCAGGAGTTGTAGTGTGAGTGGGGAAAGATGCGCGAGTGGCACAACAGATGGAACGATGATAACATACATATGTATAACGATTTTGACTAGATGGCGTATGATTGTCGCCGATCTCTTCCGACCTTTCTTCCTTCTTTTTCCGTAAGATCTCGCAGTGTAAACACGTGCTTAGTGCGGTGTTGAAGTAGTAATTATTGTATCAACGTTAATAGGTTTATGCGGCCCAGCCACGTTTCCATAGAAGAATCTAGTTTTATCAATTCATGTTCAGAATTTTGAAACAGAACTTCCAAGTAAATTTAACGCAACAGGCAGAAATAAATAAATAAAAGAAATGAAGGTTAGTGAGCAACGTCTTTTCAAATACATCGATTTCAACGGTCAAAATTACCAACCGTGGCGTAGACAAATGGAAATCTTCATGACGGAAAAGTAAAATTGGAAGCGGTATATTCTCGGTACTGAAAAACGAACTTTACAGAAAATAATAAAATCTATGATGAAAAAGGATGCTGGAAGCACAAGCATTCCTGAGTGCGAAAGGGTCTAAGAGTTAGAACAGTTAAAGTATTTATCCGATTGCTCTACAGCAGCAAGAAGTATGTGGGCAAGATTACGCACTGTGCATTCTGGAAAAAGTGATCAATCCCGTGCAAGTCCTACTCGATAGATTTATTAATGCTAAAATGTAGGAAAATGAGAAAATGGCGGACTTCATCGCACGAATAGTATCCCCTCACTCAACGTTTGAAGGACATGGACCTTGAACAGAAGGAGCCAGTAATTATCGCCAAAATATTAAGTGCGCCTTTCTCCGCAATTTGATAATGTTCGAACGGCTTGGTATGGTAGTGCCCAAAAGAGGACCAAACAGTTGATAGGTTAACAGATCATTTAGTAAAACGAGTGACTTAATATTGTACGCAGTAGATCAAAGGAGGAAACCAGTGTTGAGACAGCCCTGCTCGTGAGAAGCAAAATCGCGTCAAATCAGAGTTATAATCAAAGAAGTGAGAAAAACTCAAATTACGAGTCAAAAATTACAATAATGATTCAAGTTCTTATAATTTCAAGAAAAATATAGGAAATTCCTCAAAACGTCCAGGAAAGTGGTAATTATTAGTAAAACACACCAGGACATTGGGCAAGGGTAATGTCGAAAGAAAGTACGAGATTACCCAGACACCAAATATCAACGCTCCTTTATGGCACAAGGACGCTGTGAAAAATGAAAAATATTTTGTTGGACTTGATGGAAACTCCCATGATGACTCATTTCTATTGAACTGCTGAATGTTCAAGGAACACTATAATGTATGGTTCGCAGATTCCAGGTGCAACGCATCACATGTCTTTTCAGAGCGATTGGTTTGGAGAATTTTGAAACATATCCAGAAAAATCTTATTGTGTAAAAGGTTGGAAATGGTGAAAGATTGATGCACGTGGAAAAGGCGACGTGGATGTTCAAATTCAAGGTGATGATGGTGTTGTTCTGAACACACACTATCAAGGATCATTCTATATGTTCCACAAATAGAGAAAATCTATTGTCTGTTTACCAAATAACCATGAGGAGGTACAAAAGTTACCTTTGAAGAGGGAGGAAACTTACAATGAGACTCTGAAAGAGATGGAAAAACAATTATTACTGGAGTAAGAGATGGAAACTTTTATAAATTAAAAGTCAGTCCAACAAAATTAATACAGGCAAACTTAGCAGCGTGCAATTCTCTCACGATGTTTCATGAACGTCTTGGACATGTGAATTACAGAACCTTTAGACAAATGTATCGACAACATACAGTTGAAGTTGACTAAATATTGTGGGTTTGACAGAGGAAGATCCATTTTGTGAAGGTTTATGTTCTTGGAAAGCAACACAGAAGAAGTTTTCCGAAAAATCCAAGCGCGACGATCACAAATCCCTGGTGAACTATTTCATGCAGATGTTTGCGGAGAGAGATGAGTACTCAGTCTATAGTGGAGGATCAAATTACTTTCTACTTATTAAGGATGATTGTTTCCAGAAGTGATTGATTTCGTTTATTTTCTGAACATACAAATCGATGTTGCAGAAAAATTGCAAAGGAATTTTAATGCCGAAGTTCTAGCAGAAAACAAACAAATAAAACGGCTAAGGACTGATGGAGGAAAAAAGAAATTTTGTAATGCTGAAGTAAAGAAATTTTTACTGTCGAAGGTGATATTCAAACACGAGTGAAATTTTACACCAAAAGTCTCCACAACAAAAATGGCTTCTAAGTTGGAGTTGGACAGAATAGAGCAGAAATTGATGCCACAAAAGCTATGTTTACATGTCAAAAACTCTTCCAAGATACTTATGGGCAGAAGCTGCTTAAATAGTGCTGTATATATTAAAAACCGAACAGCGTCTTGGAGACAATAGGCGGAAACCATACATCTTTGAAAAATGGTATAGAGAAAAGCCATCTGTATCACATCTTAGGAGTGTTTGGAAGTGAGTGCTATGCACACATTCCAAAGGAAAGCCGAACAAAATGGAAGACAAAACTCTTGAAAAAGTGTTTTACTTTCTTGGTACAGGGTTAATGTGGTAAAGTTTATAGAGTATATAATTTTAAAACAAAGAAAGTTTTAGTATTTAGAAGAGATGTCGTCTTCACGAAAATACAATTCTCACCATGTTCAAGTTAGGAAGCCATCGAAGAACTGGAACGAGAAAGAAGAAAATGAAAAAGTAACAAGAAATCTCAAGGAAAACTCAGTTAAAGAGGAAAGCAGTGGATAACCTTATGATACTCCTCTTCTGAATACACAGAAATCCACGTTTGTTGATCTCTACTAGATCCTTATAATTTGCGAAACAAATTTGCAAAGGGAACCTGACATTTTGAAGTAACTCTGAAGAAATGTTTATGTTCAAGTAGAACCAGTAAATCTTGAAGAAGCCTTGGAGGTACAGGATGTTGAAAAGTGGATTCAGGCAGTAAATGAAGAGCTTTCAAAGTTTAAAAAACAAAACAATACATGGACACATGTATCCAGAACAAAACACATGTAAGTGATCAAACAGATGTGGTTTTTAGAAGAAAATATAAGGCAAATGGGTGAAATAGACAAGTACAAGGCTACTGGTTATAAAAGGATACTCCCGTGCAAAGGGTATCGACTATCAAGAAACTTTCGCACCAGATAAACGGACTCTGCCAGACGTTGCTATCATCACTTGCTGCAGCTTGGAATATGAAGATTTATGAACTTGATGTGAAATCGGCGTTTTTGCCATGGAGAATTGAGCGAGAAGGTTTATATGGAGCAACTATATGGATTTGCAGAGGACAACTGAGTGTGTCCTTTGAAGCGAAGTTTCATGCATTGAAGCAGGTACCCAGGCAATGGAACAAGAAAATTGTAGATTTCTTTGATAAATCTTGGAATGAAACAATGTGCCGGCTGATCCTTGTGTGTTTTTCAAAGCAACTGAAAAGGATGAAAGACTGTATCTGCTGTTCTATGTTGACGGATAATTTGTCTGCGGAAATAATGTAGATTCTATAAACAATTTATTGAAGCAAGTTTGAGAACCACTTTTCAAATTATCTTTCTAGAGGCACAATTTTTGTTTGGTTTACAAATACATACAAATGAGGCTAATTTGACAACAAGAGTACATCAAAGTGCCCATAATACGTAAAAATAATGCAAAAGGTTCAACCTTGATAATTGTGCGTCTGCTTCTCATTCCAGTTGATCCAGGCTCCACACCCTTCAAAAGGCGACATCAATATTATGTGGACGTCAATATTACCCACATCGAGGGCCAGTAGGCTCATGACGTTTTTAATGATTGCATCCAGGCCGGATCTGGCTTTGCGTTGTCAGCCGCCGGGAGTTTTGCAGTAGATTTCTCGAGAATCCTCAGCGAGAACACTGGAAATGGAGTGGTCTGGCGATTTAAATATTTAAAGGGCAATTTGGAAAAAATCATGGTATAACCTTTTTCTGCAGGATCGAATCAATTTGAGCTGATCGCATACTGCGATGCAGATCGGGTAGGGGACAGAGACATACCAGACGAAGTAATGACTGGTTAGTTGCGTTTATTGAATGATCGTCCGATTGCCAGGAGTTCAAAACGTCAAACGGTGACAGCTGGCATCGACAACCGAGGCTGAATTTATCGTACCGTGTTCTAAAACGAAATACACATTATTTGGACCA